>JAOEGL010000001.1:330277333-330629599 GCA_034509955.1 Urosaurus nigricauda
TCTTAACACATAATTAGGGTGCAGCATCCTGGGACAGAGAAGAGCACTCGCCTGGGAATGCTTCCCTAAACAATATAGTCTTTAACTCAGTTTTGAGAAGTGATGAGGCGTGCATGTGGGGGAATTTATGCTTATATTATTGTTCTTAGCTTTTATTTGGTAATGCACTACATTTTTACTGAATATCCTACATTTTGCATTGCCTTCTCCTCTTTTGTGGTTACGACATCTGGTCACACTAACTAGTCCACCCACTCTTTCTTTCTTTCCCTCCTTCTCCCATTTCAGTCTTCTGCCCTTCTGATGAAAAAGGGAAAACAAAAGGTGGCGGTGAAACATTTATGATAGGAGACTGAACTCCTCTCATCTAAAGAGGAAAAGAGAGAAGGGCTACAGGGGCCTAGCCAGCCAGCCAGCCTGCCTTTGCCCTGGCTTCTGGCATGTAGCCGCTCTACTGCAAGATCCAGGTGGGCCAAGCAGCCATCAAGCATTCACAGATCCCCTGGGAGGACATCACGGCCCCCTGGGAATCCTGGACCATAGGTTACAAACCTCTGCTCTCTGGCAGGTAATTTTAAATCCTGATCAGATATATAACTGAATGTAGAAACCGAGAATAATTATAAACAAAATGGGAAAATGAAGATAATTGCATAGTTTGTGTTTCCTTCCCACCACTGAAGTTAACAGCACTTAAAGATAGCAATTTCAAGAGAAACATTTGCATCAACTTAAATCCAAGTATGTAAATACCAAGCAATTGACAGATCACACTATTTCTGCTAGAATCTTCAGCTGTCTACCTTCTTAAAGAGCTGGTCAAGTAGTCAGCATTATAGAAAATTAAAACTCCTAAAACAATGCTGAACATAATACAGTGGTCCCCCGGGTTATGAAGGTAATCCGTTCCGGATTACCTTTCGTAACCCGGAAGTTTTCGTTTCCCGGGGGACCGCATTAGGAGACAGACCGCACGGCCGATTTAAAGGGGCCGCACGGTTTTTCTCCTTCGTATCCCGGGGGATCCTTCGGATCCCGGGGGATATTTTTTGGTCCCGCCTGTTTCGGGTCCCGGGATTTCGTTCCCCGGGGGATTCGTAAACCGGGGGACCACTGTATAGAATTATCGTTATAAATCCCACCAAACAACAGTTTCCCATTCCATGTTAGCAAATGGATAGTACAGAGAATAGCCTTCCAAATTTGTGACTTTGACTTCTGCAGATTTGATTATTGCGAATAATATGTTCTCGATGGCCAACTTCCACCAGAGATCATGCTGGGGAACTCAAAGATTCCTAGAAAGAGCAGTTCTTTAGGCATTTGTAGGTTCTCCAGAAAAATTCTGTAGTCAGCTTCCAGCCAATATTGACCACAGAATTGCTCTGGAGGACCTAGAGATTCCTAGGGAGATTTATCTCAAGTTGAAAAAATGTTTTTTTTTTATTTATGGCTTTTCCATTTCCATAAAGATTCTATGTCCCCCAACCCCGGTGAATATGGATGGTCCACTGTAAAATAAAAAGGAAAGGATTCACAGTAAGAATCCATTCAAAAGGTTCAACCAAGTCCCTTCAAGGGGAACTTTAAGGATAGCCTGCCTTGCTACATCTTTAACATCTCTTGGTATCATTGTGAAGATTCTACTTTTTAAGATGTCTTTTAGTTCTTTGCTTTGTTTCACTGAATGTTTGGTTGTTTTCATCTGTTTCTTTATCTATTGTATTACCTGATTTCAAGTGTGTGGGGGCCCGAAACAGACTTCCAGTCATTTGTAGTTTTTACAAAAGGGATAGGTATGACCCACAAGGGATGTGTGTGTGAAAATAGGGTCCACCCCTCATCTTCTACAGCTTCCTATTCCTTCTTTACACAGAGATGAATATTTACCAAGCCCCCCCCCCCTCATGGTTGCTAATCCAACACGAGAAAATCTATTCTATAATCTGCTCTGGAAGCCTTTTCAGCTATCAAATAGAGTAAACATGGTTTAAATCATAAAACCATAGAGTTGGAAGGAACCTCAAGGGCCATTTAGTCCAAAGCACTTCTGAGAGATAGCTATCTAACATCTGTTTAAAAACCACCAAGGAAGGACAACCCACTACACTCCAAGGCAGTCCAGTCTACTATCAAATAGCTCTTACCATAAGAAAATTCTTCTTAATGTTTAACTGAAATCTCTTTTCTTTCAGTTTGAATTCACTGGTCCTAGTCTCTAGAGAAGCAGAAAACAAGTTTGTCATCTTCTACACTGCATTCTTTCAGATACTTAAAGATGGCTATCATTTGACCTTTAGACGACATATACTCCAAGCAAGTGTCTTTGTGCCCCTGGAAGGCCCTTGGGCAGCAAAAGAAATCCAGATGAAAATGGGAATTGCTGCCCCTGGCAGCTACCAGGCAAGGTTGTCCCCCTCTAAAACAAAGAACAGGGGAACTTTCCTGTTGCCTTCCCCACCCAAAATGTTGAAAAATGTGGGAAAACCAGATTTTTAAGTGAGGTCCATGTTGGGGACAGAATGAGACCTTGGAGCTTGCTCATCACATAGAATGGGCTAATGACTATTCATTGTCTTTTTCAGTACTGTTTTTTTTTTCTTGCTGGGCCCTTCTGAGTCTTCCCTTCAATTCTTCACAGCTTGAATTCCAAAAGTTCTCTTCTCAGTGGCTCAGGCACTGCCTTTTATGCCTTCTGGAAGTGTTCTCCCTGCCTGTGTCCAAATGGATTTGCTCTGCCTCCCCCATTCCAAGGAAGATAAAAGGCTAACAAATCACAAGAAAGACAGAAAACCTCAATACCTATTTTGCTATACCCCCCCCCCAAAGGAAGACTACATTCACTCATGCATCAGAAAAGACCTTGGCAATGAATCTGGATTGCAAATCAAGATTGATAAAGATTTAATAGCAGATCACTCAGTTAACCCAAATGAGTTTAAATCTGCATGGCCAGATGAACTTACACCTCAGACTATTGCTAATATACTCACAGAACCACTTGCCATCATTTTTGATAAATCTTGGTGAGCAAATGAAGTATCAGAGGACTGGAAAACAGCAAACACTGTCCCACTTTTCAAAAAAGCCACACAAAAAAAGTGCAGGAAACTACAAGCCAGTCAGCCCGACCTCAATACTAGGAAAAAATATTAGAATTAGGAGTTTGTGTGCTAGTACCTTGATGACAGTGAACAGTAGGAGCCAGCATCAGTTGGTCAAGAACGAATCCTGCCGAATTAGCCTTATTCTTTTTTTTTAAAATGAGATCATTATTTTAGTAGACGGTGGGAATGCCACTGAAAAGGGACTGTCTGTTCAGTCCGAGTTGAGAGAAGGATGCTGACTGGGAGAGAGTGTTGGAGATTGTAAAGAGGAAATTGTGAGATGCTTGCAACAGGTGGCACAGTGGTTAAATGCCTGTACTGCAGCCACTCACTCAAAACCATAAGGTGGCGAGTTCAAGACCAGCAAAAGGGCTCAAGCTTGACTCAGGCTTGCATGCTTCCGAGGTCACTAAAATGAGTACCCAGATTTTTGGGGGCAAGTAGCTTACAGTTGTAGACACTCCTTAGGTGGTATGAAGCGGTATATAAATGAAGCTGTTTGTTTTTGGGTTTTTTTTTATATATTAATGTACCACGTTTGAGCTAAGCTGTATTAAATGTAATTCAATAAAGTCAACATTTATTTGTTATAACAGAAGCCTCTGCCTGCATGAATTCTAAACCATACAGGCAGAGAAAAACATACTACCTAAGATATTAAACTTATAAGAGGAAGACACTTGGGATCTTATCCCATACACATTTAGAGAAAGTACATACATTTAAGTGGACATTTAGGTTATACATTTAGGTGGACACGGGGCTGGTGTCATTGATGAGGAGCCTTCTATAAGTGAGAGGTAAAAGGTGACACTAAGGCTTAGAAAGGAGGTCTCATCACAGATGTCATCAAAGAGTCATCATCAATGGCTTTGCTTCCAACTACAAGGAAGTCTCAAGTGGAGTACCTCAGGGTTCTGTCCTAGGATCATAACTCTTCAACATTTTTATCAGTGACATAGATGATGGGATAGAGAAACTTCTTATCAGGTTTACAGATGATATAGAACTGGGAGGATGGCTAACACATCGGAAGGTAGTAAGAGAATTCAGAAAAAGCTAGACCTAGAAAACTGGGAAGAAATAAATAAAATGAAATTTAGTACTGACATATGCAAAATTCTACATTTACACAGGTACCGGGTGAGGGATACAGTATGTTCTCCTATAATGTGATAATTACATTCCTTTACAAGTCTGTAGTACAGAAAATTACATTGTAAAAACAACAGGACTAATGGGGAAAATAGGGTTAGGTGAATAACCGAAAATATTTTATTGGTAGCTAAGATATTCATTTAATTTTCCACAAATTTTAAAATGGATAAATCTTAATTGTAAGAATAATTATACATGAGGATACGTATTTATGGTAGGAGTGGGCAAGGTATGCCCCCCCAAGCCTCTGAAGCCCCCTCAAAAGTGAAGAGAACCCCCCTCCAATATTTTAAAACTTTCTAATAACACTTGCTGAGCCTTGGCACAGAAAAACCTCTGCTTGCTGTTGCAGTCAAATGTTGTTCAAATGACCCTTCTCTCACACCTGTCCCAACTTAAAATCTCATTCCTCCCCTCATTTCTCACATACGGCTGATGAACTGAACAACTATAATATAAGAGGAGGTGGGGTTGCTACTGAACAGCTAAGATGGTAAGAGATGCCAATTTTGAATGCTCAACATGGAATTGAACTATAGCCAATTAAGAGCTGGTGTTCTGTCAGTAGTATCCCTCTATTAACTAACCATGTTACAGTATTACCAATTTCCCAAAACACAGGTTTTTACAAAACTTACTGTAACATGGTTCAGAAGTACTACATGCAAAAAGGATCTTAGATTGTCTGTTGTTCATAAATTGAACATGAGCCATCAGTGTGCTGCAGCAAAGAAAGTGAATGCTATTTCAGCCAGCATTAATAGAAGTATAGTCCAAGGCTGCATCTGGATTGCAGAAGTTATCCAGGTTCGCTCTGCTTTAACTGCCATGGATCCATTCTAATGAATCTTGGGATCTGTAGTTTGTTGTGGCACCAGAAGTCTCTGGTAGAGAAGGCTGAATGTCTCACAAAACTACAAATCCCAGAATTCAATAGGATGGAGCTGTGGCAGTGAAAGCAGTGTCAAACAGAAATATTTCTGCAGTGTTGATGCAGTCCAAGTCAAAAGAAGTAACAGTCCCTCTATAGTCTGTACTGGTCAGGCCTCATCTAGAGTACTGCATTCAGTTTTTGGGTCCTTCATTTTAAGAAGAGATAGACACGCTGGAGCAGGTTCAAAGAAAGGCAACAAGGATGATAACATTCCAAAGAAGTATTGGTGTTAGTCTTCTTTAAATACTACTCCATTCTCTCTGCAGCTTGAAAAAAGTATACAGCTTCTGTGTGCTTCTACGGTCTTGTCTGGATCATATCAAAACACATCCCATTTCTGCTTTGAATGCATGGTTTTCTAGATTTTGCTCTGCCTATTGAGACTTTCCCAATCCCATCTAGGCATGCCTTCACATATAGCAGTCCTGTCCACTTGCCCACCAGGTCAATGGCCACCATCACCTTCCTCAGGACAGAAACTGTACCATTTCTATGTTATTATACTGTTCCTAATTTAATGAGAACTAATGTGAATTTAGTCTAAATACCCTAAAGGCACCAGATCCCATCTGTTCTTGGAAGTTACGTAGGGTCAGCACTAGTTATTGCTTGGCTGGAAGGTCAGCAACAAATACTGTACCAGATGCTGTAAGATACATTTCAGAGAAAGGATCTGGCAGAACCACCTCTAACTATTCTTTGCCTGAGAAAATCCTATGACATTTATAGGGTTGCCATAAGTCGAATGCAACATGAAGGCACACCTGCATGCACACACACTAGTTCATTTAAATTCTGAAAAGTTGGTATGAGCTGAATGACAACAAAATCGAAGCTGCTCTGAAGAAACACAGAGATAGCAAAAAAAAAAAAAAAAGCTATATATATATATATATATATATATATCAGTTTTCACGGCTGAAGATATAGGAGAGATATCCATGCCTGAATTGTTTCCTGAAACAGACTTGGAGCCAAACAGAAATAACAGAGGAAGTTCCAGATATCACTGATAACTTGTATATAAACTGATAACTTGTATATAAACTGCTGATTTTCCAACTGTTGCTAAGGACTGGAGAGTGGACAATGTAACACCAGAAGAAGAATCAGGACAACCTCTGCAAAGTTTAAGTCCTTCTTCACTTAATCTTTTAGACATGTTTGAAAGTTTCAATAAACATGTGGACAAGAGTGATCCAGCAGACACTGTTTACTCTGACTTCCCAAAGGCTTTGATCATAAAGCCCGATGCCAAAGGCTCCTTGAGCAAATTTTATTGTAATGGAGTAAATGAACCCATTCTCTTCACTGTGGGAACTGATCATTTGTCTCTGCAGTTGGCTTCCTATTTTCTAACCAGTTTTGATCTACTTAAGGAAGCAAAACAGGTGAAACAGACATGTTTTCCCACCTCTAGATGGAGGGATTGCAGGTCCTCGCCACTTGTCAGATACTCTGCATTCTGCAGGATTTTGCCACCATAATTAAACTGGAGTCATAGCACTGTAATTGCGCAGTGTGACTGAGCTCCTGGACACAGCAGTGTATACACTGTACTTTCCTCATTAGACTAGGGCAATGCATTCTATGTAAGGCTGCCCTTGAAGATTTCATTTCCTTTCATTTTGAGTATTTATACCCTGCTCTTCTGCCACAATGGCCTTTAGATCAGCTTACAAATTGTTAATGAGACAGACCCATGCCCTCAGGTTTACAATATAAAAAGACATGACTCAAAAGGAAAAGAGACTGGGTGTGAGGAAGGGGATCACGTCCAGCAGAAATTGCTGGTTCTTCTCTCTCTCTCAAAGGCCAGGGTGACAGCAGTTAAGATGGAGGGAGGGCCTTTCATCCATCTCTGGGCCCAGACATGGTGGAGCTGCCTCTGGTGGCACAACATGCAGCAGGTAGTCTACCAATGAAAGCATTGTGTAGGAACCATATTACACGCGTCTTTAAGAATTGCACTGGCAGCAATATGCTTCCAGCGTGAATTCAAGGTGCTGCTAATGATGCATAAAGCCATAACTAACTTGGGACCTCAATACCTGAAGAGAAATACCTTGCTATATGTTCCTGCCTGAGAACTGAGATCTGCTGGAGAGGCTTTCTTCCATGTCCCACCAGTGAGAAACCAGTGGAAGCCATACACTATGCACAGAGACAGAACAGGGCCCTCTCTGCTGTGGCAAAGCATTTGTGAAACACTCTTACACCCTGGTGGTGCAGTGGCTAAGTGCCTGTACTGCAGCCACTCACTCAAAACCATAAGGCTGCAAGTTCAAGACCAGCAAAAGGGCTCAAGCTCGACTCAGGCTTGCATCCTTCCGAGGTCGCTAAAATGAGTACCCAGATTGTTGGGGGCAAGTAGCTTACAATTGAAACCACTTAGACACTCCTTAGGTGGTATGAAGCGGTATATAAATGAAGCGTTTTGTTTAGAGCTCTGATTGGCTTTATTATGGTTTCGCGTTTTAAAAGCAATATACACTCATCCCTCCATATTTGCAGCTTTGATATTTGCGGATTTGATTATTCACAGATTTGACTAATATATTCTCTCTAGGAATATCTAGCTCCTCCAGTGCCACTCAATGGTCAACTTTAACTAGAGATTGCATCGAAGGACCTAGATATTCCTAGAGAGAAGATTGTACTAAGCCTTTTTAGCTCCTTCAGGGCAATTCTATGGTCAGTATCTGTCAGACATTGACCACAGAGTTGCACTGGAGGACTACAGATGCCTAGAGAGGTGTTCTCTCAGGTAAAAATACTGTATTTTTGTTATTTATGGGCTTTTCCATATTCATGGGGGTCTTGTGCCTCTAACCCTAGCGAATATGGAGGGACAAGTTATTCTTATTAAATTCAAACTGGTAAATGTGCACTGATATTAGCTGGTGTAACTTATTTAATGATGACAAATTGATTTTAGATTGTCCAAACTACTTTTATTGTTTAAAATGTTTATTTATTAAAGCATTTATGTCCAGACATATAACGTAAAATCTCAGGGTGCCATACCTTGGCAAACAGTTTGAAAAATTAGAAAGTAATTACAGTACAAAAGTAATGTCCCAAGAGACATGCTGACTCTGATACTGCAGTCTTAAATAACAGATAAATAATATAAATGTAAGAACTTGGCAAAACCGCCTAAGTATCCCTTATCTAAGAAATCCCTATGAAATTGATGGGGTTGCCATAAGTTGACAGGCAAATTGAAGGCACGTGTGCACCCACACAAAGTCTAAAATGGCTTGAGCAAGATAGATGAAGGAGATCCTCATTCTGTATAATCAAGCCCACACTCTTAGATGAGCCATGACCCTTCTTCTCTTTGTACCCTTCTTTTCAGCGGTGAAGTGGATAATGGTGGAGGGGTGGCTTCTGGGGCTATGGTGCTCCATTTATGAAATGATTTCCCTACAAAGGCTTGCACAGTATAAACACAGACCTTGGCACCATGTAAAAACCTTTTATTCTCTCTCAAAAGTTCAAAACCTTATCAACAGTTGTTTTACTGAGAGTTTTTATTATGACATAATGGTGTAAATCAATTTTGGTGAATAGCAACAGAGGCAGGTTTTAAGAAAAAAAAAATCCTTGGAAGCAGGACCCATAAAATCAACCTGTTATCTGCTACGTATTTATCTGCTATTTATAGCTGTTATTTATACCTGTAGTATCAGTCAGTATGCCTCTTGGGGAACATGAACTGGAGGATGTTGTTACATTCTGGATATGCCAACAGGCTTCCCATAGAGGCACCTGCCTGGCCACTCTGCAAACAGGGCCTGCGTGGTTCCTGCCATCATGATGATGGTGATGATGATGATTTCTTACCCACCTCTCACTATAGATCAAAACAAGGAGCAACGCAGAAACTGTTCACAAAGTGCCCAGACAGGTGCCTGTAATTAACAACAACTTGTAGTTGTTATTTCTTAATTGCCTCTCCCCATGGATCAAGGAGGGGAACCATGCAGGCACTCTTTGCAGGTGCCTATTATTATTATTGTTATTATTATTATTACCCACCTATCTTGATAGATTGAAGCAGGGAACTACACAGGCATTGTTTGTAGGGTGCCCATGCAGGAGCCCATAACTAATATAAATAATAATAACAGCAACATGCATAGCTTATTATTATTATTATTATTACTATTATTTCTTGCCTACCTTTCCACATGGATCAAGGTGGGGAACCATGCAGGTACTATTTGCAAAGTGCCCAAACAGGTGCCTATCGCTGTTGTTGTTCTCCCTATGGACTGAGGCAGGCATTGTTTGCAGGGTGACCAAGCAGGTGTCAATTACTATTATTATTATTATTTATAGTAAAATATTACTATTATTATTTCTTCCTACCCACCTCTCCCTATGGATCAAGGCAGGGAACCATGCAGGCATTGTTTCCAGAGTGACCAAGCAGATACTAATCATTACTATTAATATGCATAGTAAACTATTATTATTATTTGCTACCCATCTCTCCCTATGGATCGGGGGAGGGGGGGAACCACGCAGGCATTGTTTGCAAGTTGACCAAGCAAGTGCAATTATTATTATTAATATGTATATTAAATTATTATTATTATTATTATCATTTCTTCCAACCCACCTCTCCCTATGGATCGAGGCAGAGAACCACACAGGCATTATTATTAATATGTATTGTAAACTATTAGTATTATTGTTGATGTTGTTTTTTTCCTACCCACCTTTCTGTATGGAGTGAGGCGGAACCACGCAGGCATTGTTTGCAGATTGACCAAGCAGGTGCCAATTATTATTGTTATATATAATAACAACAATAATTGGCACCTGCTTGGTCAATCTACAAACAATGCCTGTGTGGTTCCCCGCCTCACTCCATATCATTAATAATATTAATATTAATATATTAATATTAATAACATCAATATTATTAATGATATTATTTTATTTTTATTAATAGTCAACTAATAATAACAATAAATAGTAGTAAACTAATCATTATTATTATTTCTTGCTAACCATCTCTCCCTATGGATGGAGGCGGGGAACCACTCAGGCACTGTTTGCAGGGTGACCCGAGTAGGGGCCAATTATTATTGTTATTATTAATATGTTAATATTAATGTTAATATTATTGATATTACTTTTATTAATAGTAAAATAATAAGAATAAAAATAAATAAAATCAGAATAAAGTAAATAATAATAATAAAGCATAAATAATAAATAAAATTTAATAATAATAAATCAAATCAGAATAAAATAAATAAATAAAATAACAAAATAATAAAACGATAATAATAATAATAATATAAACTAACAATAATAAAATCAGAATGAAATAAATGAAATAAAATAATAAAAATGAAATAGTAAATAAAATTTAATAATAATAAATAAAATCTGAATAAACTAAAATAATATAATAATAAAAATAAAATTATAAATAAATAAAATAACAAAATAATAAAATAACATAAACTAATAATAATAATATCAGAATAATAAATAAAATAAAATATAAAAATAATAATAAAGAATAAAATAAAATAATAAATAAAATCTAATAATATTAAATAAAATCTGAATAAAGTAAATAAATAAATAAAATAACAAAATAATAATAATAATATAAACTAGTAATAATAATAATAATTTGTAGAGTGCTCAGGCAGGTGCCTCTATGGGAAGTAGGAAGCCTGTTGGTGCTGCTATCATTATAATTGTTTTCCTTCTTACTCCTCCTCCTGTGTGCGCCTGGAGCCCCTCAGTCCCTTAGAGCCCAAACACAGTCTTGCCATGAAGAAGGCACTGAGCCCACCACTAGTCCTAATGGCACTATGGCAGGGGTCCACCCCATTCCCCTCCACTCTGCCAAGAGGCCACGCCCCCCAGCCCTGAGGGGAGGGGCCACGTAACGGTCATAACGGCTATTCCTCGCTCCCGCGGAGGGGGGTGCTCTGCGCGCGACCTGCCCCTCCCTCCTCCGCTCCAGTCAGTGTCGGACTTACCGGCTGAAGCCCTCTCTCTCTGGAGTGCTGGGCCAGGCCCCCTTCTTGTTCTTCTTCTCCGCCGGCTGCGTCGTTCTACGCGTCGCCTTGCGCGCTGACGTCACTTAGCAACGGCGCTCTCTACGCGCTGACGTCAGGGGGCTGAGGATTATGGGAATTGTAGTTTATTGTCTGCGCTCGCACAGGAGAAATATATCTATGTTTGAGACCGCTTTTAACTGCTCTGGCTCAACGCTAGGGAATTCTGAGAACTGTAGTTCCTGCGAAACGTTCAGCCATTGACGCATTCTGTGCCCTTTGGACTCCATCTCCCAGAAGCCTCAGCCATGTTGGCCAATAGCCTTGGATTCTGGGAAATGAAGTCCAAAATCCCCTTATTTATGGCAGAGTTGTGGGAGGGGCACTCAAACCACTAGGCCTCACTGGCTCCCAACTTGAAACTAACCAAAAAAAGGCCCTCTGAAGCAAAGGATGCTGGAAGATATGTAAGGGAAGCATTTTGTTTCCTGAGAGGAGGAGGGCCAATCTCTAGAGGGAGGAGGCCGCCCTCATTTGCATACAGCGTCGCTATTGGCTGAGGCGCGTTCTATGGCCTCCGCCTCGCTACTAAATTGGGAAAGGGAGATAGAAGCCCACAGAGAAGAGGCCTTGATTTGTGACAGGGCTCGCTCGCAGCGAGGCTGCCCTCATTTGCATACCGCGTCGCTATTGGCTAAGACGCGTTTTACGGCCTCCGCCAGGACCGCCACACGCTACTAATTGGGAAGGAGAAAAACTGAGAAGCCTCAGACTAGGCCTTGGTTTACTTCTTCTTCTGCCGCCATGTCGGAGCAACCTGAGCTCAGTGGCCTCACCGACGAGGCGGCCTTCGGGGCCTGCTCTGACCCCCATCCCAGCACCAAGGTAAAGGCAGGGAAGAAGGAGGGTTGCATCCACATTGGGAGAGAAAACCCGGTTTCATCCCGCTTTAAGTCTTTGTGTGGCTCTTTGCTATAGAATTCTGGGAGTTGGAGTATGTTGTAGTTTGTTGTGGGCTCTGGACCCCACAACAAACTACAATTCCCAGAATTTCACAGCATTGAGCCATGGCACTTAAACCGGTTTAAGACATCTGAAAGGAAGAGGCAAGTACGAGCCACTTGCTAGAGGCTTAATCATAAGGCCACTGTTTTCATATTGTAATGCTTTGATGTCTGCAGAATGGAGGGAAGTAGGTAAGTAAGAGGAAAATAAGACATGTGAACTCCACTTCTCCTATGCTTATTATTTACACTCATTGATATCTATGACACTTGATCTTGGGCCTATTCACCTTTGCACCCACTACTGGATAATCAAATTAAACAGTTTTCAATAAAATGTATGTCCTATTCATGTACCCTGGAATAGGGAGTTCATAAAATCATAGAGTTGGAAGAGACCACAAGGTCCATCCAGTCCAACCCCCTGTCATGCAGGAACTCTCAATCAGAGCATCTCAAACTCTCAGTCAAAGAGTTATGGACTTGAGGCTTGCCAACACTAGGCAAAGAGGGCTGAACCCCCTTAATGATCAGCAAAATTGGGCCACAATAACTCCTGTGTTGTCTGGCCCTGTCAGCAGCTATCAACCAGAAGTACGTATATTAAAAATAATAATAAATAAACTTGCTATTGTCTTGGAGCGCTCTTAGCAATAATAAACAGTCCCCTGCTAACTATCCTGTGTGCCTTTATTTTGGAATAAGCTACACTGAACACATGAAGGGCATTTCTACATACACACTGTGCTTGAAAGACTCTTTATATTTAAGGATGCTTGAATGGTAATAGACGGGACAAATAAGTTGCCCTTCCCTGCAAGTATGAGTTAGATTATAAACCTAAAAGCAGAGGGTCATTAGATTAACAGTTTGCAAACTACACAGCAATAAGCCCCTTTGGAGGCTTTTGCCTGAAGGACAGGGCAATGCTCTGAATAAATAAATAAATAGGCAAAATACATAACCTGCTGCTGATGTTGATACACACACACACAACAGTCACACCTTAAAAACAATTCTGGAGCCTTTGAGCTTTTTATTGAAGTTATAGGTTATAACAATGACATTAGAAAGCTCCACTACTGTTGACCATGGCTGCATCCACACTGGAGAAATAACCCAGTTTGGCACCACTTTAACTCTTTTTAGGCTCAAGGCTATGGAATTCTGGGAGTTGGGAATTTGTTGTGGGGCCCAGAGCGGAGCTCCGCTCTGGGCCCACAACAAATTCCCAACTCCCAGAATTCCATAGCCTTGAGCCTAAAAAGAGTTAAAGTGGAGCCAAACCGGGTTATTTCTCCAGTGTGGATGCAGCCTGTGTCGCTTTAAAATAAAGCTCAAGCAGCAACATTATTTTTAATGGGTTATTCACAAACTCCAGTCCTAAAATAACTGATGGTATAACTTCCTGTACAGTTCTATTATGCTATGTGAAATCATATCAATAACAGTTTGACTGTGGCCATATGTAACATCTGGACAGAAACTGTACCATTTCTATGTTATTATACTGTTCCTAATTTAATGAGAACTAATGTGAATTTAGTCTAAATACCCTAAAGGCACCAGATCCCACCTGTTCTTGGAAGTTACGTAGGGTCAGCACTAGTTATTGCTTGGCTGGAAGGTCAGCAACAAATACTGTACCAGATGCTGTAAGATCCAGTCCTAAAATAACTGATGGTATAACTTCCTGTACAGTTCTATTATGCTATGTGAAATCATATCAATAACAGTTTGACTGTGGCCATATGTAACATCTGTAACAAATTATATTCTTTTAGGACTTTTTGTTGCAACAGACAATGCTAAGAATAAAAGATCCTAAAAAGTCACTGGATTTTTACACCAGAGTTCTTGGAATGACGTAAGTACAATTTTTTTTTTTTTTTTGGCTCGATATCCCCCCCCCCCCCTTCATTAAGGCTTCAATAGCTTATTCTTCTCAAAGTGAAGTACGCCAGTCCTGTAAATATGCAAGATTGGATCCATAATTGCATGACCTACATACAGCATTGCTCAGGAGATTTAACACAGTTTAATTAGAGGACTTGAATCTAGTTGGACTCCAGTTTGGAAAAAAAAAGTCTTTGACCCAAAAGATGCTAATGGACAAAGAAAGTGATTTTTGATTTTGATTTTGTTTTGATTTTAGTCAGTGGTCCCTGAAAATCCATTGCATTTGATTGGGAAAGCTTCTATAACAGTGTGGAAGGTGATGGCGTGGAGGGCTAAAGGGTGACTTGGCAAAAACTACCTCCTCTCTTCTGCATTTTAATGAAGGCTTCAGCTAGAACAAAGAGGTTTTTAGAAAACAGAAGTAACTGTGGAAGAGCAATTGGAAGTAACTGTTTCTAACTAATACAAATAAGAGATTCAAACTGTAAAAACAGGCCTCAAACTACAGTCTTTCCTCTTATTGGGAAAACCTCTAGAACAGTGTGGAAGGTGGCATTGCTCATCTACCTCCTTAGGTAGCACTCTTGAATGTCTAACAGTTCAAATAAGGTGAATCCATGTCTTCTTTCACCTGGAGTTCAAGTTTGCTACATTTGTTTCCTGTTAGCAGGTGCTCAATATCTCTTTAATCATGACAAGCCATATGCTTTTGGCATATTTAGTTGTAATTTTATGGTAAACAATGCCTGTCACGAAACATTTAGACCCAAGGGAGTTCTTTGGTGTTTGAGCACTGACTCATGAAGTTATTAGTCAGTTTACATATCTGACGTTAATCTATATGTAAATATTGTTCCATAGGTAATGTTAATATGGGTAGCTAGGCTGATCTAAGGATAAACATTATTTGAAAATGATTTCAGAGCCAGAGAATTACCAGCCAGTATTTGAGTATTTATCTGTTTGTAGGCTACAAATGATAGTGCTAGGTAATTTGTGTTAATTTTTTTATGGAATCCCAATAAGATTCAGAAATTGTTCATTCAGCTGCTGACTTCTCTGTGGTAACTTCCTACTACTCCCGTCTGCTTTTTCCAGCATAGATAATAGTAAAAGATGATGGGAGTTGTAGCCTGACAATATCTAGAAGGCCATGAATTGCTCAGCCCAGCCATAGGATCACTTAGTGACTCTGATGTTCTGTACTTTGGGTTTAAAAAAACAACCAAATTGTACGTATTAGAGAAATTAATGTAAAGTAACAATAACAGTTAAACATTGAAATGTTGCAATCGTAAGCTTCTGTACATATAGCCAACTTTAACTATATACAGTATTGAACAACTTTTTAATACACACATGCTTCTGGGAATGCGACAATAGTGGTATTTTGGAGTGGCTCCAGCATCTCTGGAGACAGCAGTTGTCCAAGGGTAGTGGTAACTTTGATGCTGTAATAGATGAATAAATGGACATCCCCACAGTCAGCATTTCACTTGTTTGCAAAGACAACAACACTCACAGAAATGGCAAGCTGCCAACATGGCATTAAAGTCAAACTGCATTCTTGGCCTTTGGTCTGAACAGTCATTTTACAAGGGTTGGTGCAGCTTTCTCTCTGGATAGACAAACCTTGCTGGGTAAAATACAGCAATAAAGTGGTTCAGTGAGAAAAGCAAGGGCCTCTGGCCTTGGAAATGTGGAATAGGTGTTTGAGTTGAAAAGAGAGTCATGTTGAAAAAGAATTGCAGCAAACACTGAAAACCAATTGAATGCCAGATTATTGTCAGAACTGAGACATACCCATATGGGGAATATATATGCAGAAAGTTAGAGAGTTTAAAACAAAGAGCACAGAGGACTGTATGGCATAGAGGCTGGACCCAGAGTGGACTGAAAGAAAAGAACAGAAGAGAATGAAAAGGAAACTGGGGAAAATTCCTTACCTCCAGATTGAGCTACATCTGACAAGCTACACAGGGACATAACAGTACTGTACTCAGAACAAAAATGTCATTAAGATGTTTGTTTGGTTAGTATGTGACCTCCTTGGTTGAGTAGGCCTTAGTTCAAGTAGCTAAATACTATTCACATTTAAGTGTGTTTTCTTGGTGGATGCAGACTAATAGTTGCCTAAATACAACACACACTACTCCCATTTTCTAGAACAGGATTATCAACCTTGGTATGAACTGCTTTAGAATGTTTTGAACAATATGCAGGTTATAATATGCAATTAGCTGTTGCCCTCTACTAAGATGAACAGCTTTGGTAATCCTCTTGTTGCTCATTGTTTGTTGTTGATAAAATACATCAAAAAATAAAAATAAATCCATAGCTTTGTTCATTAGTTCTCAGATCTTCATATGGAATACATCTCCAAATGTTTGCACTCAAGCAGGACTTTCAGCTCCAAATTGGGGTAATGAAAGTGGTATATAAGGACACTTAGAAATTCTTGCCCAAACTGATCGCCATTAAAACTGGAACCCCTAAATAGCAGTACAGATTAGTTTCCAATGAACTTATTGGGGCTTTCTAGATTGGCAGGAAAGGGTGACATAAAGTTGCCTTTTCCTTAGTACTTAGCAGCTGCACTGCAAGTCCCAGGTGTGTAATAAAAAGGCATAGGACAGCTACACTGAGGAGGCGTGGGGACGACTTATCTGAAGTCTTTTCTGTTGCTCAGCAACTACATTGGAAGCTGTCAGGATGCTAGAAACACAGGCGGAGCAGCTGCACAGGTGGCAATGAACAGGGCTTTTGGCTGCACTGAACCTTTACTTTTTTGTTGTTGTTGTTGCCGGCTGCGAACTGCGCAGTTGCACCGGTACATCATACAGGCAATTTTATTGCCAGCTGCGAACTGTGCAGTTGTGCAGGTACATCACACATGAACTGTGCAGTTATGAAGATCTGTCAAATTACCATTGTGGTTTTGCTTCCCTTTTTAAAGTGCCAGTTGCATCAGTGCACCATGAATGAACCACTTTTTTATTGCTATTATTACCCCCCCCCCCCTTTGAGATCAGTTGAGGCAGCTTACACATTAAAATACTATTACACCAGTAAAACAAACTGCATCCCTCCCCCCTTAAAAAGATATTAAGTCCGTTACAATTTAAGTTCATGAATAAACTTCTTTATTTTATGAATGAATTGACATTTTATGTGCAGTTGCATAACAGTTACAGCATCCCAGAGTCCCTATTGCACATGTCTAGGGTTCGGATTAGGGCTGGAGCTAGGGGTTGGGAGCTTTAAAAAACTGCACAGTTGCACTGCAGCATTTGCACACAGTTACACCCTTTTTAAAAAGAAGCTGGGAAAAGCAGCTCCTTTTAAAAGCTGCTTTCCCCCCACTAAAATGCAAAAGAAGTGTGTTATAATAATAATACTAAGTTTATTTATAGCCCGCTCCTCTGTCATCAATCGGAGCGGGTTACAATAGTTCAAAACTTTCAGTGTGGGTCATCTAAGGCTACGCTTTCATGCAGGCATGAACACACCCCTTTTTGCCAGTCTAGATCAGCCCATTGGGACTTGCTTTCAAGTACACATAATAGTTTGGATTTGTGTTTTACGCATTGTCAGAGGTCATTAAAACAAGAGTGAAAAGATTGATGGCAGGCTATACCAAAAAGCTTAACTGCTAGTTAAATAATGTATGTAAAAGACTTGAACAGTTTTCCAGCAATAAATCCAGATTTGTTCCTCATGCCGAGCTTGCAAAGATTAAGTTTTTTAGAGTATACAGTGGTCCCCCGGGTTACGAAGGTAATCCGTTCCGGATTACTTTTCGTAACCCGGAAGTCTTCGTTTCCCGGGGGACCACTATTTCTAACGGACCGCACGGCTGATTTAAAGGGGCCGCACGGTTTTTCTTTTCGGATCCCGGGGGATCCTTCGGATCCCGGGGGATATTTTTTGGTCCCGCCGGTTTCGGATCCCGGGGATTTCGTTCCCCGGGGGATTTGTAAACTCCCCAAATCCTAGTCAGCATGGAACAAATGAGTATGCTTTCAGGTTGTATTCATTTGTTCTCTGAGGGCCACACGTTCCTGCATGGCAGGGGATTCAACTAGATGGCCCTTGTGGTCTCTTCCAAATCTATGATTCTATGATCAACATAAGAAGGTGGGTGAGGGGTACTATTCTGCATAGGTGGTTAAACATTGCTTCTTTTGTAATAGTAAGGGAGAATCTGTTTACGTAGATGTTATAAACATATATGAAAATTTGTGCCATCATTAATGATTTGGTACAATCCACAGAATGCTACCTCTCCCCACACGTACACTTCATTCTTTTTTTAAAAAATAATAAAGAACATTAATTAGCTGTCATCAGGATTTTTGGTCATTGTGAACCTTAGTTGTAATGTTTTGTTGTTTTCAACTTTGTTGCATACTTGTGTAAGTTAAAGGGCAAGCAACTGCAAATAATTCTTATCTCTTTTAGCTTCTTACATACAGATGAGGTGTTTCCAACAAGCAGAGTGGAGCATAGAGTGACTGTATTGGGAAGCGGAAATAAAAAGAAGTTTGGGCTGCCTTTTACAAGCAGAAGTGCTGTTGCAAGTGTGCAAGAAAACTCTGAATCCAACATGGGTTTCAGAGAAACAAGTCATGCCAGACAAATCTGATCTCTTTTTTAGATTAAATTACCAGCTTGGTAGATGAAGGGGATGCTGTGGATATAGTATATCTTGATTTCAGTAACGCCTTTGACAAGGTTCCCCATGACATTTTTGCAAACAAATTTGCAAAAGGTGGACTAGACAAGGTAACCATTACAAGGATTTGTAACCGCAAGGGTGCTCAACAATGATTCCTTTTCATCCTGGAGAGAAGTGACCAGTGGGGTGCCATGGCATTCTGTCCTGGGCCCAATGCTATTCAATATCTTTATTAATGACTTGGATGTCAATATTGAGGGCCTAGTTATCAAATTTACAGATTACACCAAATTAGTAGGAGTAGCTAATACCCCAGAGGACA
This sequence comes from Urosaurus nigricauda, assembly GCA_034509955.1. Classification (NCBI taxonomy): domain Eukaryota; kingdom Metazoa; phylum Chordata; class Lepidosauria; order Squamata; family Phrynosomatidae; genus Urosaurus; species Urosaurus nigricauda. The sequence goes on from JAOEGL010000001.1 coordinate 330,296,471, forward strand.
GGATCAAAATTCAAAATGACCTGAATAAACTAGAAATCTGGGCCAAAGCTAACAAAATGAAATTCAACACGGAGAAATGTACGATTCTGCACTTAGAACGGAAAAATAAAATACAATCATAGAAGCATATACAAAGGTATAGGCTGAACGAGACCACATGTGAAAGGGATCTAGGAGTCCAAGTAGACTATAAGTTGAACATGAGTCAACAGTGCAATGCTGCAGCTAAAGAGGCCAATGCAATTTTAGGCTGCATCAATAGAAGTATAGTGTCTAGATCAAGGGAAGTAATTGTGCCACTCTGTTCTGCTTTGGTCAGGCCCCACCCGGAATACTGTGTCCAGTTCTGGGCACCACAGTTCAAAAAGAAACTAGAGCGTGTCCAAAGGAGGGTGACTAAAATGGTGAAGGGTCTGGAAACCATGCCCTATGAGGAACGCCTTAGGGAACTGGGGATGTTTAGCTTGGAGAAGAGAAGGTTAAGAGGTGATATGATAGCCCTGTTTAAATACTTGAAGGGATGTCACATTGAGGAGGGAGCAAGCTTGTTTTCTGCTGCTCCAGAGAACAGGACACGAAACAATGGATGCAAACTCCTGGAAAAGAGATTCCACCTCAACATTAGGAGGAACTTCCTAACAGTAAGGACTGTTCGACAGTGGAACACACTCCCTTGGAGAGTGTTGGAGTCACCTTCCTTGGAGGTCTTTAAACATAGGCTGGATGGCCACCTGTCGGGTATGCTTTGATTTGGAGTTCCTGCATGGCAGGGGGTTGGGCTGGATGGCCCTTGTGGTCTCTTCCAACTCTATGATTCTATGATTAAAAGATTTATTGTGGTATAAAGTTTATTTGGCTCTGATAAGATAGACTCCATTCCATGAAAACTTTTCCCATCCAAACTTATGTGTCTTTGAAATGCTACAGATCCTTCTATAGAACATGGAAACTGTTACCGATCTTTAAGCATGTATGGTAGTATACTTTTGGTTTATGTTATGTAAATGTGTGTGCTGTTGAATTCTAGCCTGCTTCAGAAATTTGACTTTCCTACCATGAAATTCTCCCTCTACTTCCTGGCATATGAAGATAAAAATGATATTCCAAAAGATTCAAAGGAGAAAACTGCATGGACATTTTCCAGAAAGGCCACAATAGAGCTGACACAGTGAGTGTTAAAACTATATTCTGACTCTTTTTTACAAAGTTTGACTTTTCTGCTTTAATTCTTCTCCATGGAAAGCATACAGTTAAAGCAGTATTAACCTAATTTCTTGGGGGGCAGAGTCCTTTTCTGATGCATTAAACAGCAGTTCAACAAAACAATCTGGAGAACAACTAACTGCTTACATAGCAAATTGACTTATACCAGGCCCTACTATCAGTTTATCCAGTCCAGCTCACAAAAGTTACTTTTTTGCCAGCAACTCCCAGAATTGTCCAACTAGCATGGCCAGCATCTGTTACGGCTGTGAGAGTTTGACAGTTGCACCCAAGCTCTTGGTATTGCCCACTCTTGGTAGTGATAACTCCTCATGGTTTCAGACATAGTTCTTTCCTATCACACAACCTTATCCTTTTAACTGGAGATGTCAGGACTGAACTTGGAAGCTTTTGTATGCAGAGCATATGCTTTACAGATGAGCTGTTGTACTTTTTAGAAGAAAAGTTGCCACTTTAATGAGACATGAGCCCTCTTGCATCTTCTTTTTTAAAATTCACTGGTAGTCCCACATGAGGTAGTAATTGTATTTAGGCAGAGCATGAGTGTTTATACAACTATTTCCAGCTTTAAAAATGTCTTTTATTATACCATCAATTAGAAATTTAAACTGGAATGGACTATATCAGATTAGCACCTGAAATGTTAAAAGTAACACCAAAGGAAAGATTAAGTTAAAGTCAAAGAAGTGTGAATTGCTTGATAGCTTGAAGGAATATTCATTACATAAAGTGTTTTTTAATCATATGTTTGTCATGTAACACTAAGCTGCTCATTTTTACATATGTTTCAAATCATAAAGTGTTGTTGAACAGTTGCCACTATGGATCCATATGTTTTATTACTGTGAAAACAAACATATCCAGAATGTGTTAACTAAAACTTTGGTCGATGATAGAAAATCTTAAAATACTACTGTCAATAAAACATTACTGTCATGAAACATAAAGTCCTCAAATTCCTATTATGTAGTAAACATGATGGTCAGGCCTAGGAGCAGAGCCAGGATTAAATACATCCTCCACAGTTTGTAGAGAGATCTTGTAACACATTTGAGACTAACTGAAAGAAAGAAGTTGGCAGCATGAGCTTTCGTAGACTTCTGTCTACTTCCTCAGATGAGTAAATGCAGTCTAATAGACAGCCAGTGAAGAGATTTGAAGATCGGTGTAATATGATTACACCTGGTTTTACCCGTGATCAACCTGGCTGCCATATTTTGTACTAACTGTAGTTTCCAAACTAGGTATAAGGGTATCCCCATGTAGAGTGCATTGCAGGAATCGAGTCATGAGGTTACCAGTGCATGTACTACAGTTTCTAGCTCCCTTATTTCCTGGAAAGAGCGCAGCTGGCATATCAGCCGAAGCTGATAACAGGTGCTCCTGACTATCACATTCACCTGATCTCTCATATCAAGTGACGGATCTAGGAGCACCCCTAGACTGCGAATACAGTCCCTAGAGGAGAGTGTGACCCCAGCCAGGATTGGAGGTTGCAACCCAATACCTGGTTTGGGGGCCCCAACTGTAAGTACCTCCATTTTGTCTGGATTCAGCTTAAGTCAGTTTTTCCTCATCCAGTCCATTAACGCTTCAAGACACTGATTGAGGGGTGAAATGCCATCTCTCATCATGGCTGCTGACCGAGACATGGAGAAGTATATTTGGGTGTCATCAGCCTACTGATAACGCCCCACCCCATGTCTACAGATGATATCTTCCAGCGGCTTCATGTAAGTATTGAATAGTATCAGGGACAGGATGGCACCCTGAGGAACACCACAATTAAACTCCGTTTTTGAGGAGCAACTGTCCCTGAACATCACCCTCTGGAATCTACCCAAGAGAAAAGAACAGAACCACTGCAATGCAGTGCCTCCGATTCCTAACTCTCTCAGGTGTTCCAAGAGGATGTCATGATCTATCGTGTCAAATGCCGCTGAGAGGTCTAGAAGCACCAGCTGGGTCACACTACCCCTGTCGATGCCTAGACGAAGGTCATCAGCCAGAGCAACTATGTCCCCCCCCCCCCGCCCATATCCCATCCTGAAGCCAGTTTGAAATGTATCTAGACAATCGGTTTCACCGAAGTTCACTTGGAATTGAAAGGCAATGGCCCGCTCGATCACCTTGTTAAAAAATGGCAGATGTGATACATGCCTATAACTCTTCACATCCAGGGGGTCCAGGGAAGGCTTCTTCAGGAGCAGTCTAACTACCACTTCCTTTAGACAAGTTGGAACATGGCCTTCCCAGGGGATGCATTGATGACACTTTTAAGAAAAGCCATCAAGGCATCACCCCACTGGACAGCCAGCGATGATGGGCAGGGATCGAGGGGGCACGTTGTCTTTTTCATTTTCCCAAGGATCTTGGCCACGTCATCAGTACTCACCGACTCAAACCGATCCAGTTTAATCTCAAAACCAGGCTTACTGGATACCTCATCAGTCAATTCTGCTGTAATCTCGGCGTCCAAGTTGGCTCTTATCAGAGACATTTTGTCTGCAAAGTAGTTGTTAAAAGTGTCACAGCAGGCTGTTGTCAGGTTAAGTAAAGGATTCTGCGCAGGTGGAACCTGTGTCAGTTCCCCTACCACCCTAAACAGTTCTGCCAGACGTGACTCTGCAGATGCAATACATGCAGAGAAGAAGGCTCTGCAGACGCAGTACATGCAGAGGAGAAGTTAGGAATTTGGAATCTGGTTTGTTTTTCAATGTTTCTCACTACAAATTAAAGGCCTTAGATAAATAGGCTTGCACCTGAAGATCTGACATGACTTGTTAAACTGACTTCTTTTCAAACTTCTTTGTCCAAGTGGCATTGATAAAATCTGGGATCCAGATTCTCAGCATGCAATTAATGACCAGTCTCTGACTTCAGATGCATATTTATGAATCTCTGCTAAGAATTCCCCCACACATATACCCATACAGAATGATTTCCTTGTAAACAAATGTTTTGTAATGCACCATTAAAGTCCAAGCCTTCTTAAAGCATTAAGGTTTCTACGTTGTAGCTCATCTTTTTACTCCTGACAGAAAGATTATTTTTTAAATATTAACCCTCTTTTGATTGGTCTTGTTCCAATCCATCCTGTCTTTCTTTTTTTTCAGTAACTGGGGCACTGAAAATGATGAAAATCAGGCTTACCACAATGGAAATTCAGACCCTCGAGGATTTGGTATGTTATGAATGTGACTCAAAAATTACAAGCAGCAAACCAAAAAAAGTCAGGAGATCTTATTAAGGTTTATGTATTAATCTAAAAATAACATAGCATAAATCAACATAAATCCAAATACACAGACATATGTACATGTTGTAAGGAGACAAAAATTCGTTCATAAATGGTACAACTTAACATGATTTATTGCGGTTACATAAATCAGTATTTGGAAGAAGCAGACAGTACGCTTGTAATTCTTGTTTTAACTTCAGAAGACTTATGTAGCAAAGGGCTTTTTACTGGCTATAGAAGAAGTAGCGTATTGGGCCTGTTTATAGCTTTTGACAGTTGGCTTCAGCTTCTGCTATGATTTACTTCCAGGTATAAATGTTTGCATGCTTCTTTGTCAAAACCATGTGAAGTTGTTCCATTTGTGAAATACTCCTTTTCTTTACTGTGTGTACATCTGTCTGTTTATTTGGATTTGTGTTGAAATGCTTTCCTTTTGGTCAGTGTAATGTATTCTGGTTTTGTTCTCAGAATTATCTATGAATCTGTCAGATCCTGACAAAATGGAGATCATGCAGATAGCCAAATTACTGTATTCCTACAATTTGGAGAGACAGCTGTATCTTCCCATTTATGTTGAAGTATGTTAGCATAATTCACAGAGAACCAGAAAAACTGTGATCAGAAACCATGGACAGAATAAAAGAAGAATGCAGACAGACACTTTCAGTAGCCAAAAAGAAATAGAAGAAACAATGGATGACAGATAAAATGCTTCAAACAGTAAAGAAGAGAAGCAAAACAAAAGAGAGGTAGGAACAGAATCAGAACTGTCAGAAACTGTACAACGGCTAGTGTCAAAAGACAAAGATAGCTACCAAAATGATCAGTGCTAAGAAGTGGAAGACAATAACAAAAAAGGAAGAATAAGAGTAATCTTCCACAAGTGGGAGCTACAATCAAAGAACTTGGGAAAAATCACCAGGAACAGATGATATTTCACTAGAACTGCTACAGTCCACATGAACAGAATCACCTCTGGATGTCAACAAATATGAAAGACTAAACAACAGATTGGAAATGATAAATATTCCCTATACACCAAAAAGGAGACACAAAAGATTGTAGCAACTATAGGACCACAGCATTAATCTCCCATGCAAGCAAAATTAAGCTCAAAATATTGCAGCACAGACTCAAATCCCAGAGGTGCAAGTGGGGTTCAAGAAAGGAAAAGGCACTAGGGATCACATTGCTGACATATGATGGCAAATGGAGCACACCAAGAAATTCCAAATCATGAAAAGCTATGGAATGCTCTTAAATACATGGGATTGCCACCACATCTGATAGTCCTGATGCAAAATCTGTACTTGAGACAAGAGCAGAATATAGAATATGGAGAAGCAGAATGATTCCCAGTTGGTAAAGGGGTCAGGTAAGGCTGCATCCTTTCATGCTATTCAACATGTTGTAAATAAGCAGAAGTACACAGTTCAAACAATCTCCGATGCCTCCGATGCCGGCAACCCTGGAGCTTTGGCTTTATCAGGAATCCTCCTCCCAGTTGTTGATGAAAACAGACTGGAGCCAAAACTCTCTCCTCAGAGGTTTTTATTCTTAAGTTGCTGTATTTACAAATATACACACGCTCGTCTGACAAATCTCTCCAACCATCCACTACAGAACAATTACCCAACAATCCTCATTGAGGTGTGCAGGCTGTATATAGACTTGTGTCATGTGGTCACAAACCCAACCTCATCTGGTGATTCTACTTCTGTTTGTTGCCTGCATTGTCCCCTCAGTCAGGAAGACACAGTTGTTTTCATTAGGTCTACGTGCAAGCAAGCACATACTGACCTTGAGCAGCGTCTTGTTTTCCAGCCTTCAGCTGCAAAACAATTCTAGCCATAATTCCTGTTTTTCCTTTTGTGCACTTCTGTACATTTCATACTCAGGCCTCAAAGCCTAACACAACATGTATGCAGAAAGCATCATATGAAGAGCAGGCTTGGAGACAGAAGAAGAAAAAGTGAAGATAAGAGGAAGGAATGTCAACAATTAGGATATGCAGGTGACACCATATTACTAGCAGAAAACATTGCAGACCTGAAACAACTATTAAGGAAGGACAAAGAAGAAACTGAAAATAAAGAAAACAAAAATAATAACCACAGAAGATCTACACAAATTCAACCTAGACAATGAAGTAATTGAATGGTAAAAGAGTTCCTGTACTTGGATCAAACATTGATCAGTATGGTGACTGCAGTCAAAAGATCAGAAGATTGGGAATGGAGAAGGCAGCTATGATAAAATTTAAAAAGATCCTAAAATATAAAGATATACAATTGAATATGAACATTAGAATCATTCAAGCCATTTTAATCTCTGTTACCATGTATAGGTGCAAGAGTTGGACAGTGAAGAAAGCAGATAAGTGAAAAATAAATTCATTTGAATTGTGGTGCTGGAGAAGAGTGCTGAGGATACCATAGGCAGCCCAAAAGACAAACAAATGTGCTCTAGAAAAAAAAAATCAAGCCTGAAATCTCCCTGGAAGCCCAAGAAGATAAAGTTGAGATTTTCGTATTTTGGCCGCATCATGAGAAGGCATGATTCACTGGAAAATGCTGGGAAAGGTGGAGATATGTAGAAAGAGAGGAAGACAGACCACATGCTAGATGGATGGGCTCTATTAAGGAGGTCACTGGTATGAGTTTGCAGGACCTGAGCAGAACAGTGGAGGATAGGGAGTCTTGGCGATGTCTTGTCCACAGAATCACTATGAATTGGAATCAGACTGAAGGTAGTTAACAGCAACAGTACATTGGAAAGAACAAAAGTGAGAAAGAGAAGAAAGAAAGAAAGAAAGAAAGAAAGAAAGAGGATGGGGGCAGGTACACCTATTAGCAAAGCCTAGCTCATGGAGTGCACATTGCTTTATTTCCCCCTGTATATATGTGATTATGAGTGGTATTAAATGGAACAGGTGCAGGCATAACATCGTATCATATCCTGATATATCAGACATCAGAAATATCAGTATAATTCAGGACAGACATCTCATAAGAAAGCTATAAATTAAACACTTAGTATAGTGCAGATTGCTTTACCAAGGCAGCATGACTTCTTGCTCTTAAAGGACTCAAGTTATGCTGAGTATGCACTTTCCCTCTTATCCAAAGTGTAGAGTTTCTTGAAGATTACACACAACCTCATGAGAGCAAAAGTTGTAATCTAGAAGAATGTGTACCCCAGATCCATGTAACTAACCAGGGACCTTTTCTTTCTGGTGTATCATTTGTCTTGGTCAGATTCTAATTAATAACATCAACATCTTTGTGAATAAACCTCAGTGAAGCAAAGCAATGATGTGTCCTTAGATTAGGACAAGGATCTTCCATTGCTTTATTTTTCTGGTTGGTTGGCTGACTGAGGGCTGCATGGGCAAAGTGGGAGTGACCTATCGAGAAATGGTAGAGCTTGTTAGAACTTTAGCTTTAGCTTTTACTTGTGTAACTACCACTATTTCCCATTTCACTTAGCTTTTTTTTCCCCTTCCTGATTAAAGCTGTGGCAGATATCCAGTCAAATTTTGGTTTAAAAAATGGAGTGCACAGAACTATCCATGTTGAAACAAGCATTGTATGCTACTATAGTAGGCTCTTAGTGTTCTTTGGGGTTTGCTTCTAGGACCTCCCATGGATGCTGAAGTCTCATTATGTACATTGACATAGTAAAATGCTGTCCCTTATTTTAAAAGTGGCAAAATCAAGGCTTGCTTTTTGGAACACACACACACACACACACATTTCAAGTCATGGATGGTGGAATCTGTGGATGCAGAATCCACAGATATGGAGGGCTGACTGCATTTCATTAGTTTTTTGGGTCTAGTTTTGCAACTTTTCCATAAGCATGCTATTTTTTTTATTATTCTAAGGCCCTTAGAAGATGTTACTTCAAACACATGCATAAAGTCATCAGTTCATCCTGTGAAATCTTGAATACACTCTCTGTATTACAAATTTATAACAATGTTTTATGGGAATAAAGGCCTTTTTTATGTAGAAACCAAATGTACAATTACCTCTTGATTGTGTTACTCCTCTTCAGGTCATATTGGAATTGCTGTTCCTGATGTAAATACAGCTTGTAAAAGATTTGAAGAGCTGGGAGTGAAATTTGTAAAAAAGCCAGACGAGGGTAAGTCTTCATGGCCAACCAGTTGTTCTCAAATGATGGGGTAGGCCAGTTAAATTGGCTTCAAATTTGCACTGTTAAACACCTCACTGGGTACAGTGAGATGTGTGACTAGTTTCTAGTTAAAACAATGAAGTATCCCATGGCATCGGAAGACTCTAGGTCAAAACTAATTTGAATTAAATCATTTGATGATACATAAGAATCCATACTGAAGTTGGGGGGGGGGGGGCGGGAATAAAGAATGGTTATATTGATATAGAAAAGAAAAATCTATAGGGATAACATTTTTATTAAAAAAAACACTACAATGCACTAGAGCAGTCAAGAAAAATAACATGATTTTTACACTTTCAAATAATCAAAGAAACTTAAGGTAGTATTGACAAATTCACTAATAAGATAGTATTGACAAATTCACTAATGAAAACAATCTGAATATAAATTTTAAAGCTGCATCTGTCTGTATAGGCCTCCGCTGTATTCAACCCACTTGTGTGAAGCATGCTTAGTTTCCTGGCCCTGCAGTCAGTTAGGAATCTTGTTATCTGCATCTGAGGCTGTACAAGAAAGGAATGTAGGAAAGAACAGTTAAGGTAGAAAAGAAGGAAGAGAAACACTAGGAATAAGTTTGTTCAAGAAGCAGCATACAGTGAAGTGAGAGTCTATCACAGATTTCCCTTTAACATTGTTAGTATCTTGATTAATATTAAACATGCACATGGCAGTGTGCAGGGATGCCAATGTGCTTATCTTTGCAGCAGATGATAAATGCTGGATTTCCCTCCTCTGTTCACACCTCCAAAGGAGATTAAGAAGGTGTACGGTGTGTGTGAATTTCTTGTTGATACTTTTCATGCTCCATGAATATTTTCAAGAGGAACGAGTATAACTGCAGAGCAGCAGAGGGGAGAAAGACATAATTGACAAGTGCTCTTCAGTTGTTCCTATGTGGGATTCTGGTTTATTAGATCAATGAAGGAAATGCATTTATCACTATCTTATTTTATCTGAATGGAAATAAATTTGAAGTACCACATGTTAGGGATGCAGTGGCTCAAGTGGTTAAGATGCTGACTCTGTTGATTGCAAGATCAGCAGGTTGGCAGTTCGAGATCCAGGTGTCACATGATCGGATGAGCTCTCATCACTAGTCCCAGTTTCTGCCAGCCTAGCAGTTGCAAAGCATGCAAATGCAAGTAGATAAATAGATACTATTTTGGTGGGAAGGTAAACAGCATTCTGTGCAATCATTCTGGCCACATGATCACAGAGTAGTCTCTGACAACACTGGCTCTTTGGCTTAGTAACAGAGATGAGCACCGCCCTCTATGGTTGGACACGACTTGTCAATGGGGAATACCTTTACCTTTACTACATGTTAGTACCTGAGTTGCTTAGAAATAAGACTGTCATGGACCTCAAAGTGGAATAGCAATGGAAGCTAAAAATGTACATTTAACATGCTTGCCACCTAGTAGGCGACACAAAAGTTAACCTCTATGTAATTTTAAAGGGTTGAAATGCAGAAATGTTGGCATCTATAAAATTAACTTCATAATATATTCATCTTTTATAGGTAAAATGAAAGGACTGGCTTTTATTCAGGATCCTGATGGTTACTGGATTGAAATTCTGACTCCTAATCATATGCAGACCCTAATTTAAGTTTGAATTACTATACCGAGATCTTTTCATCAAGAAAGTGAAGGTGATTATCAACATCCCCCTGATTTTGAGACTTATAATACTGAATTAAGGGAAGAAAAATTATGTAGTCTCACAATCTGCTTTCCCCCCTCAGGAATCAAAATGTGTTGTGTCAGCCCTTCAACTGGTCTCCAAATAGTCTGGGTTCTAAGGATGGGAATGAGCACTCTCTCCTCATCTCCTTTGATCTGTTAATTTGGGATGAGCCATTTTGCCTGAATATAGTAAGCTGGCTTGCCACAAGCTAGAAATCAAGGTTTCTAATTTCTTTCTTATCATGCATGAAGGAAGGATTACAATAAACATTTGGATCTGAGGCTTATACTGTTTCTTCTCGTAAAGAAGAAAAATATATGGCTTGTGGAAACCACGATTAAGATTTTACAGCTTAGTTTGAGCTTTCCAATGTACAGAAGACAAACCATGGTTTACAGTTTCTTGTCTTCTGTCTTTCATCTACACAGCCTTTCAGAACTGCATTCCTGTCACCATCATGCAACAGCTTTTTAAGAAAAAACAACAGCCATAACTGTAGTTTTTCAGTTATTTTTGAATTCAGATGAAATGGCAAATCCTTAGTCCAAATCACAATTAAGTTGGAATAGGTTCACACAAAAATATAAAATAAAAAATTGGCATGTTGTCAGTAGCCAATATGCTCTGGAATTTGGATCCTATAAGTTATGATGCTCATAAATCTTCACTATAGTGTCCTTCTCACATCTGTGCAGTTATAATCTCATCCCAAAGCTAAATAAAATTATTGAAGTTTTCCATTTAAAAAATTGCTGCATTGCCTTTAATGGCAACAAAAACCTGTTGAGATCTTCCACTGGTGATGATCTTTAGATTTATAAATATTAAATGTTTATGAGCCAGAAGGAAAAAAATCTTGCTCCTTTTCCCCTCTAATGTAGAGGTGGGTAAAATGCAGACCCTCAACCTCTCCAGACTCCATTTTTATGTTTCCCCAAAGAGAGTGAGCTTTCTTTCCTGAAAGCTTCCAGGAGCATCAATTCACCTTTTAAACAGAATCATAGGAATGGGATCATAGGATTTTAGAGTTGGAAGGGGCTCTAGTCCAATCCTCTTCTTCCATGCAGGAATACACCACAGAAACATGCGATATGCTACCCAGCCTCTGTTTAAAGCCTTCTGTAGATGGAAAATCCACCATCCTCTGAGGCAATCTGTCTCACTGTGAAACAGCTCTTACAGTAAAGAAGTTCTACCTAATGTTTAGGTGAAATCTGTTTTCTTGTAAGAGATCACCCAGAAGGGTTGCAATGTGATTGTTACCTCATTCATAAATTACTTGGAGTTAAGGTGAGCAGTGAGGATGCCATGTTTGCTTGTGACAGCAAATTATTTGGGGCTGTTGACCAAAAAATGTATTATGAAGAATGCTGAGATGATCTATCCAGACTGGGAGAAATAGATTGCAAGACCCCCCTGCACTGTTTAACATTTAAACTGTCTATTTTTCAAAGTCATAGGAGGACTTCCAGACACCAAGGTTTGGGGAGGGGGGTTGGCGTTTCTGGCAGTCTGCATGGACTGTGAAAGGTGTCAATAGCATTTGCAATAGTATGTACATTTCTATAATGCTAATCAGTGAACTCAGCACTCTCTAAGTGGTTTACAGTCTGTAAGCCAATTGCCCCCAACAAGCTGGGTACTCATTTTATTGACCTACGAAGGGATGGAAGGCTGACTCAACCTGGGAATCCTAGGATCAAACTCACAACCTTGTGGTAGCAGTACTGGCATTTAACCTCTGCGCCACCAAGGCTTCTTACAAGGGCAGAAAACTGGCCTTCTGGGCCTCTTCAGTTGCCCACCATGATAAAATGGCATTGTATGTAGAAATTATTTCAGAACATATGTTAAAAGAATTCATATGAACCCCTTGGATGTGTAACCATGCATGATGATAAAAAAGCTTACAGTGAACTCCATTGTATCTACTCAGAAGCTGATTTCATTGACTTTAGTGACTAACCTCTAAGCCAGTGTTTGTAGAATTTTAGCAGTGAGTCACGTTGCTAATGAGCCCACTTGGTAATGGCTTTTAAAAGGCACTATTCTTAGAATCTTGGAGTTGGAAGGTACCCCTGAGGCATTCTAGCCTAGTATCCAGCCATGCAGTTATTCGGAACTAATGCACTCCTGAAACATACTCATCTTTCTAGAAGAGCAGCTTTCATATACTTTTCAAGTTGCTGAGTTTCACAATAGTGATGTAATTATGGAGGAAATGGCAATATGACATATAATAGCACATTCCCCATGTGTTTCTTAAATTGTATGAATGGTAGCAACTTGCTCAAAATGGAGTGAAATACCATCTTTCTCACTGAATCTGTCCTAATCTCCCAACTTCAGTCATCACTTACATTAACATCCTGCCTTTCCACCAATATGCTCACTTTGTGCACTGCTACCAGATGCATACAGATTTGCCCTTCAGAGACTTAGTTGATAGGTCTTGACTTTTTCAAAAGTGTGTGTTTATGTATAAAGTGTTACATTTTGACTGAAGCTGCATCTACACTGCAGAATTGATTCAGTTTGACATCACTTTATCTCCCATGGCTCAATGCTAAGGAATGCTTAGATTTGTAGTTTTGTGAGATATTTAATCTTCTCTGTCAAAGAGTTCTGGTGCCACAACAAACTACAAATCCCAGAATTCCATAGTATTGAGCCATGGCAGTTAAAGTGAAGTCAAATTGGATTAATTCTGCAGTGTGGCAGCAGCCTCAATTAAATACAACTTATTTTGATTGATAGACATCTGAAATATTAATGTATCACTTCTGGTTGTGACATATCATTTACCTTTATCTGTCATTAATGATGTGATGGTTGAGTTCTAGATGTGTCTGGATACTCCTGAAGTTTACAGATCTGACACATGTGTCAGTATTAATGTCTGTGTTTATATAAGCACATTTAGACTATGCAACACGCACTTGGCCAAATAGCCCTAACTAGATTCTCTTAGTAGTTGGTGCAATGGTTAGCATCACTCTAGATATTTTTTATTGGTTAAACTACCCTTTTAGTGGATTGTGGAATCAAATAAACTTATTTTCAAGTTTAATGTGTTGTATGACATTATTTTGCACTCAAATGCCAGAAAGTTGAGACCAAGGAAATGACTTCTAACCAGTCCATCCAACACCATATTGTTGCTTTCCATGATCATGCGGTGCACCATAAAAAGGGACAAAGACAGCCTCAACAAGACAACAACTGAAGATACATTGGTGCTGTCTGAGGTTTGATGACACTGTGAATTAAATGGAATTGACAAGACGTGTAATAGTAAAAGTCGTTACAAAATCTGGTGATGAAAATCAATGCTTTCTAGATGCCAGTGAGTTGAATTCTGCTTCCCTCCACAATCCCGTAAGCGGTATTCTGTATGTGGTTAACAGCACTACACCAAGATATTATTTAAACATGTAATTTCCCCAACTGCTTCCATCATGTCTACTTTACAGCAAGAACTGCAGAACTCCCACGAATCAGTGTTATAATGAGATATGTTCCATAATAATGCCGTACTATCTCCACTTCTAAGGTCACACCCACAATCCCTACAACGCATGTTCAAGGAGAAGAACAAATGGAAGATCTTAATTATCATGAGTCCCCAAAATGTGTTTGTCCAAGCAGAGCTATCATTGAAATAGACTTCTCACTGCACTGTATATTTGAGGGAAAACTCTGTGACTGAAAACATTTGGAATTCAGGGTTTGGATGGCAGCTAATGTCCTCCCCTCTGAACAAGGAAAAGATGTATAAAAGCAACATTCTTATTAGCAGTTTAATGGAGGATAACTTTTAATCTTCCATGTATTTAATTGAAAAGTTTGTTGCTTCTAGCCAGCATAATTTAGGGTGCATGCATAAATGTATTAAAGATGTATTTGTTGTACACAATACAAACTGAAATGAAACTAATGTAGGAGTTGCATATTTTTGAAAATCACACACAATACCACAAAGTCTAACTTTCCTGAGTTCATTATTTGTATTTATTGGAGCTTATCAAACATGGAAATCAATTACTTATATCATCCTCCTTCCCTTGTCTCATATTCCCCCTTTGGCAATCAGTATCTTGGTGTTATCTCTGGAAAACCTTGAATTCTGTGGGGGCAGATGGAGTAATGACTCAGACAATTGCATAACAAGGAACAGAATCCTAAATGATCTAATAAGTTTTATTTATACACCTCCTTTCCAAAGGATCAAGGCAGTTTCCAAAATACTTAAATAATTACATAATTAAATAATACATACACGACTAAAAGATTCATCCCCTTACCTTAACTAAAATACAGTTAAATTAATTACATACAATATATTAAAATATGCCCTCCCCTACCAGCCAAATGGACTGGCCCTCAGTCCCCCCGAAGCAAGCCACAGCAGGCACCCAGCCTTTATCCCCTTTCCAAGGGGAACTGGTGTTCCTAGCTGGGTCCCTGGGGCCTGGCAGGAAGCAGTCTGGGGCCAGCAGTCCACCAGGTGAGATGAAGCATGCAGGTAGCAAGCAGCAAGTCCACACAACAGCAGGAGGTACTACACATCTCTTTGCTGTTGGGGTGGCCTGTTGTTCTCACCTCTTCCCCCACTTTGTGCTGGCTCCCAAGAGAGAAAATTGGACAGATCATTAATAAAATGAAATGATACAAATGAAAAATGATACATTTAGGCCACAAAACAAACATAAGATGTGAGATACATGGCTCAGCAGTACTACACGCAAAAAGGATCTTGGAGTTATTCTTGATTACAAGTTGAACATAAGCAGTGAGATGCTGCAGCAAAGAAGGCACATGCTATTTTAAATGGCATTAATAGAATCATAGGCCCATTTTAGATTGGCAAAAAGAGGTGTGATGAAGGCTGCATGAAAGCCCAGCCTTTAGATGAGAAAAAGGGAAAGTGTGCCATGAAAACGCTATTTTGGCGCTTTAAGGGAGAAGAAGCGCCTTTTAAAAAGTGCTTGATTTCCCCACTCCTTTTTTAAAAAGGGCGCGATAGCGCTAGTGCATCTAAAGACTAAGGTGTAGTTGCGCAGTTAAATGGGGCTCTGTCTCTTTAAGGCGCCCATTTAAAGGCAGCGATAGAGGTGCGGATTATAATGGATCGTGGGTTGGGAGCATACGTGGTGTGGAGTTCACTTCTAATTAAAACGCTCAATGCCCTGCAGGTGTAAAAGCTGGGGTTTAACCGCGCAGTTTTTTAAAGCTCCCAAACCCTAGCTCCATTCCATCGACTGCGAATTGCGCAATTGTGCAGTTCCCAGCAGGCAATGATAATGTTGCTGTATTGTGTACCTGCGCAATTGCGCAATTCGCAGCCGGCAAGGAAAAATTTTTTTAAAACACGGCTAAAAGCCGCGTTCATTGCCGCCCATGTAGCTGCTCCACCTGTGTTTGTAGCGTTCTGACAGCTTCCCATGTAGCTGCTGAGCCACAGAAAAGACCTCAGATAAGTCGTTCCAAACCCCTCAGTCTAGCTGCCCTGTACCTTTTAAATGCACACCTGGGGCTTGCAGTCTAGCTGCTAAGCATTAAGGAAAAGGCAACTTCATGTCACACTTTCCTGCCAATCTAAAAAGCCCCATAGTTTCCAAAATAGTCCTCCTATATTGTGTGCTGGTTAGGCCTTGTCTGGAGTACTGCATTCACTTCTGGATGCCTCATTTTAAAAAAGATATAGACAAGTTGGAGCAGGTTCAGAGTGGAGAACAAGGATATAAGAGCTATGAATATCAAAACACACAAGGAAAAGCTGAAGAAGCTGGGCATGTTCAACTTGGTGAATGGAAGAATGAGGGATGACATGATTACCCCCTTTAAATACCTCAAGGGTTGCCAAAGAGTAGAGGGGGCAGGCCTGTAGTCTGCTGCCCCAGTGGGTAGGACCAGGCCTAATGGTTTGAAATTATGGAGAGTAGATTTCAATAGAACATGAGAAAGAACTTTTTGACAGTGAGATAAGTTTAGCAATAGCACCAATTGCCTAGAGAGGTGATGGGATCTCCTTCTCTGGATATTTTCAGTACATGGCTGACCTGCTAGGGATGCTTTAGCTGAAGATCGTACAGAGGGCTGGATGTGATGAACCATGAGGACCATTCCAACTCTTAATAATACAGTATATGTATTTATTTATACCTCGCTCTTCAGCCCTAAAGGCTATCAGAGTGGCTTATGACTTGACATGTCATCTGTTTAGAAACAGCAGTATATGCAGACCATATAAACTGTTGAGAGCAAAATGATACAATTATAGCAAAACAGCTCTGCGGAAATGTGGTGGTAGGAATTATATAGTTCAACATTTTGATTCAAATGTCATCCACATCTATCTACATCAACCCAATGCGGTTCTAGATGCTGCTGAATCCAAGCCACATGCATTGAGTTTTATGTTCTCCTTAGTCTAAATAGGAGAGTTGCCAAAGTCTTGCAACAAATCTTCTTCTGGCTTTTAAGTCTAGTATCTGTTAGATTTCCCTTTGGGAGTCTGGTACAGTTGCAAGGTCACCCAGTGGGTTTCTATGGCTAAGCAGGGATTTGAACCATGGTCTCCAGAGGAAACTTGGCATAGTGGTCTGAGTGTTGAATTACAACAAATTCTTGAGTTGGTGGGTTTTGTTTCTTAATGCTAACTTTTCATTAATAGAATATTAATATTAAAATTAAAAGGAGAGCCAGCATGGCATCATGGTTTGAGTGTTGGACTAGGAGGAACTTCCCGACAGTAAAGACTGTTTGACAGTGGAACACACTTCCTCAGAGTGTGGTGGAGTCACCTTCCCTGGAGGCTGGCCATCTGTCGGGGATGCTTTGATTGAGAGTTCCTGCATGGCAAGGGGTTGGACTGGATGGCCCTTGTGGTCTCTCCCAACTCTAT
Source organism: Urosaurus nigricauda (assembly GCA_034509955.1). Taxonomy (NCBI): domain Eukaryota; kingdom Metazoa; phylum Chordata; class Lepidosauria; order Squamata; family Phrynosomatidae; genus Urosaurus; species Urosaurus nigricauda. Next base: position 330,313,735 of record JAOEGL010000001.1, read on the forward strand.
GATTCTATGATGCTATGACTACAACTCTGGAGACCAGTGTTTGATTCCATGCTCAACCATGGAAACCCACTGGGTGACCTTGGGCAAGTCACATGCCCTCAGCCTTGGGGGAAGGCAATGGCAATGCTCCTCTGAACAAATCCTGCCAGGAAAACCCCATGGTAGGCTTGCCATAAGTCAGAAACAACTTGAAGGCACACAACAACAACAATTCTGGAGTCGTAGTCCAACACAAACCACTATACCACACTGGCTCCCTTTCTGCTTCTATCGTGGAAGCTCTATCCTAGTTCCTAGATACATATGTCACCTGAAACCTCAGACAGGCCCTTCCGAGTGAGGATTTGTACCTAGTGGTTTCAGGTGATATATACATGATGCCCTAGCAATGCACATTGACAGAGGGTAGAGTCTTTCAGTTGCATCTGGTTCATGATTCCAACCCACCCAACTGATCAGTTCTTCACCCAACTGTCAGAGGAGGTTTTTCACAGTTTAGAATGCAATGTGTCCTTCCGCATATAGTCCCAGCTGGATGCTTGGAAGCCCTTTGAAACTGCATATGCAGTGAGGGGGCCTCTTCTGAATCCTTCCACCCATCGTTGCCAGTTTTCATTTTCTTCTGCGCAGGTGATTGAAAGGGCTCAGCGCTTGCTGGATGAAGTGAATTCATTTTGGCTACCCTTTTCCTCAAGGTCTGTCAGGGGTGATTTGGAGCTGGTAGAGAGGAGGAAACCTGGATTCCCTTGCCTCTTGCTTTCAAATAGGACAGTGAGGGAATCAAAACTCCCAGAGGCAGTAGTATATTCCCAGTAGTATAGCTAGATTATTTTAGACACGGGGGTTCATGGATTTATACCTACCCACTGTGAGATAGCCATTTATATTTGAATAGCTAAACCTTCTGGAGAAGAGTGCTGAGGTTACCATGGACAGCCAAGAAGACAAACAAATGGGTCCTAGGGCAGATCAAACCAGAAATCTCTCTGAAAGTCATGATGACAAGACTGAGGGGCTGTCATACTTTGGCAACATCATGAGGTGGCACAACTCACTGGAAAAAAAAATAATGCTAGGAAAGATAGAGGGAAGCAGAAAGAGAGGAAGGCCACATGCTAGATGGATGGACTCTATTAAGGTCATGGAAGTATGAATTTGCAGGACCTGAGCAGAGCGGTAGAGCATAGGGAGTCTTGGAGATGTCTCATTTACAGGATCATCATGGGTCAAGATCAACTCGAGGGCAGATAACAACAACAAACCCTTCTCCTCCCACACACAACTGCCATTCTGTGCATTACAACTGCTTCTGTATTCAAGGCATGCTAGAACAAAACAAAAACTGTTTGTCATCTGATTTTTAAAAAAGAAAAACAACTTGAGAATGTGAAACTACTATGTTAAGACAATTTAAAATATGTAACCAAAAGTCATACTGTGATGAGCAAACAGTTTCTTTTAAATCAATAATTGTATTTCTTCAGGGATTATTTGTTGGGTACTACTGATACAGGGTGAATTGTTTTTGTGTGCCTTCCAGCCATTTCTAATTTATTGCTGACCCTAAAGTGACCCTATCATGGGGTTTTCTTGGCAAGATTGGTTCAGAGGAGGTTTACCCCTGAGGCTGAGAGCATGTGACTTGCCCAAGGTTGCCAAGCAGGTTTCATGGCCAAGCTGCAAATTGAACCCTGGTCTCCAGAGTCATAGTCCAACACTCAAACTGCTACACCATGCTGTGACAGGAAGCAAAAGTGGATGAAGCCAACCATTCTTTCTGCTACCCTTATCTCCTTGTCTGTCTCTCTCTCTCATAAACACACACACACACACACATATTCTGCATCTCCCCATCTTTCCCTTGGCCCTTACTTCTTCCTTTACCTCCCCACCCAGCAAACATACAGGGGTAAAGAACATATTGATCCTGTCCCAGATCAGAACATTTCATGAGAGATTATTTTGGTAGATAAATATAGATGGTTTTGGAGGATTTAGGTATATGCAGAAAACTGAATTATTTGTAAGGCAGCACACCTCTGGCAGTAAAAGATGTAGTAATCAGTATTCTAAGCTACTGGTTTATCATATTAACAAGGGTCACCTATGTAAACTGTAGGAATTAAAATGGAAGAAGCACCAGACAAAAACCCAGAAGCTGCAGGGGCTGCTGCAGATGCTGCTCCTCAGGACTCTGCTCCTGAACCTGCTGCTACCCAGGATAGTAGTCGACAGCCACCTGCTGATGAAGATCCCACAGCAAATGCTCAAGGTGGACTTGTTCCACCAGAGATTGTGGAGCCTGGCCCTGGCCCACAAGAGGAGGAGTTTGTCTCACAATCCAGACAGGACTCAGGAGGTTCTGAGCGTTCTCGATTTCGGGCCACCCGTGGAGTTGTCGAACCCTCAGGCCGGAGGATGTCTAAATTCCGCCGGAGCACCAGTGGAATCCAGTCACTACAGGAAACTCTGAAAGAGAAACAGGTTTGTAATCACAAATTGTGCCAGATTTATATTCACTTTTTGAGACAAGTGCTGTACATATTTTCCCATAAATGGAGCCACAATTAAGCACTTTGTATGTTCTTCTCACATATTGGTGCACAGTTTTTGAAACATTTATGGAGATCAAAATATCATCATATGGTTATCTAAGTTTTTAGAAGGACACATCTCATAAATAATATACATGACAAGATCACTCATCCATGTTGGCTAGTGAGCACAGTGAGATTGGGTGTTCTATTTTGGGTAGCTCTTAGCATAGAAGTAGAACATGTTTCTCAAAAGAATATCTATCTGCCCTATACCAAGCACCAATTCAGATAATGCCTTTGGATGATTCATGTGATGAACTTATATGGAGGTAGATTAAAAATAAATAGATATTGTGGCTACTTTGATAGCTGCAAAAATGGCTTTGGGGTACAGTACAAGAATGTACCTTTCCAGTATATGAGACCCTTCCCTTATGTTTTGATGTCATATTTGTTGCCTTAATAAAAATATAATGCTTCAGGGTAAGATTACTCAGTGCCATAGATCCAGAGTGACTTCAAAAGATCTTTTAGATCTCATTCAAGGGTCCTTGGCTCTGTCTGTTTTCAGGTTCGTAGCTAGGCCTTTAGGGGCCCTGGGGCAGAAAGTACATTGGGGCCCCTATATTTTTTAATGTCCCGAGTCCTACTATGAGCTGCGGGCATCATTTTGGTGCACTGCCATTTACAAGAGCCAAACCTTGAGCTCTGAATCCCACAACAGACTCCAACTCCCAGCATTCCATAGCCTTGCGTCAGAAAGAGTTACAACAGCAGGCCCAAACCTGGTTATTTCTGCAGTGGATTGAGTGGCTGAAGGAGAGCTCTCACGCCATTCCCATCCCTCTCCTCAGGCCAGTCAGCTCAGCTCCCTTTTTTCCGCCTGGCACCTCCCCCTCAGGCCCCCACATGGCCAGGACAGGAGTCCTCTAGGTCCTTGGCACTTAATTGTGATCATGAAATTCTTTCAGGGCAGGAGATTTTAGGGTAGGCCTGCTAACCTCAAAGGAGTATCCATAATTGTTCTGACACTAGTTATTTGTTGGCACTGATATGTCAAAGCATTCATTATGCTATGCCTTCAGTAGATATCCCTTTCTAATCTATACTGCCATTATTTTCATTTCTGTATTTTCTCTCCTTTCCATTTCATACATTCTTTTCTGTTTAAAGTATGAAGGCCTCACTCTCTCTTGTCATATAGTGATAGAAATCATGGTCTAGAAATAATTATTTCACTATTCTCAGTATTTCAGTGGAAAATGAAGTTGAGAAGATTTCTGTTGCCTTCCACTGTGCCGGTGGGATTCATCCAAAGATTTCTAAAGATTGATGCCTATTTCATGCTGCTTCTATCTCCCTCTCCAACAACGGAACTGGGAGTTAAGGAGGGTTGGAATTGGGGAGAATATTATATTCTGATTTTTTAAAAAAGAAACTACCTTCTTCCTCCAGAAGGAGCTAGCAATAGCAAGTACATTTCTATACCACTTACTGATGCACTGAGTGGTTTACAAAGTGTAAGCTAATTGCCTACAACAAGCTGGGTACTCATTTTAGCAACCTATGAAAGGATACCAGGCTGAGTTGACCTGGAGCCCTGGCTGGTATTGAACTCACAACCTTGTGGTTTGTGAGTGAGTGGCTGCAGAGCTCTAGAGGAAGCAGCTGGTGACACCAGTGGTGGAATCACCACCCTGCCATAGTGTCTGGTTTGAGATAATAGCCATATATTTTTTTCCTTTCAAAAGTGAATCTGGCTTTAATTTGTTTTTCCTTGTAATGGGCAGAAGTCGAAGAATGTTCATATTCTCAGACAACAACAAAAGTGTAGCATAATTTCTATGTTACATCTATTTGCATAGCACTGTGCCTCTACATGACTCTTTTAAAAGCCTTAGAGGACCCCTGCTGGTAGAGGTGATGGTAGAAGATGGTAATAAGGAAGACATCATAGGATGTGGGGAGGCAAATGGAATGTTTCATGACAAATAACTATAGTGTTTCACTTTTTAAAAACATTTTTCCTATGTTTAGATACGATACAGAGATGCAAGAGAAGGCCGAAAGATGAAAATTAATGCTGCATACAAATATATATTTGAAATTCTGTCAGACAAACTTGGACTAGATATTGTAGCCGTAGAAGAATTAATTTTAGATGGCCCATCAGTAAGTCTAGTTTATGGATGTTGTTTTACAATTAATATGTCTTTAAATCCTTGCTCATTAAATGCACAGCTCTCTGTGACATAATATGTTGATCCCTTAATCTACTGCAAGTTTTGCCGAGCTTGGAAATAAATGGTTACAAATAATGTGTTACAAGTAATTAGTTTCTTCTCCCTAGTAAATAGTACTTGCATGATTGTTGTTATAGTTCAAGTGTAACAAGGAAAAAGTTCACCCCTCTTATCATGTAACTGACACTCCTTAGTTGCTTTTATACTCATGGAGATGTGGCCTCAGTAAATGGGAGAGGAATATCACATGGTTGAGAAGTGACAAGTGGGGTCCCATAGGGTTCTGTCCTGGGCCCAGTGCTTTTCAACATCTTTATCAATGACCTGGATGACAGAATTGGGGGCATATTTATCAGATTTGCAGATGACATCAAATTAGGAGGAGTAACTAATACCCCAGAAGACAGGATTAAAATTCAAAATGACATGCATACACTAGAAAGCTGGGCCAAAGCTAACAAAATGAAATTCAACATGGAGAAATGTAAGGTACTGCACTTAGGGTGGAAAAATGAAATGCATAGATATAGGATGGGGGAAACCTGACTGAATGAGGCCACATGTGAAAGGGATCTAGGAGTCCAAGTAGACCATCGGTTGAACATGAGTCAACACTGTGATGTGGCAGTAAAAAGGCCAATGCAACTTTAGGCTGCATCAATAGAAGTATAATGTCTAGATTAAGGGAAGTAATAGTACCCCTCTATTCTGTTTTGGTCAGGCCTCACCTGGAATAATCCCGTGTCCAGTTATGGGCACCACAATCCAAAAAGGATGTTAAGAAAATGGAGCGTGTCCAAAGGAGGGTGACTAAAATGATGAAGGGCCTGGAAACCATGAAGCCCTATGAGGAAGGACTTAGGGAGATGCTGGGTATGTTTAGCCTGGAAAAGAGAAGGCTATGAGGTGATATGATAGCCCTGCTTATATATTTGAAGGGATGTCATATTGAGGAGGGAGCAAGCTTGTTTTCTGCTGCTCCAGACACTAGAACACGGAACAATGGATGCAAGCTGCAGGAAAAGAGATTCCACCTCAACATTAGGAGAAACTTCCTGACAGTAAGGGCTGTTTGACAGTGGAATAAACTCCCTTAGACAGTGGCGGAGTCTCTCTCTTTGGAGGTATTTAAACAGAGGCTGGATGGCCATCTGTCGGGGATGCTTTGATTTGAGAGTTCCTGCATGGCAGGGGGTTGGATTGGACGACCCTTGTGGTATCTTCCAGCTCTATGATTCTATGATTCATGTGCTGGTTTATGTTGTGCCCCCCATTACTGTCTGGTACAAGGTTGCAAGACCTGAAACAGAAAGAGCGAAGGAAGAAAAGATAGTTTCACATCACAGACCATTGACTTGCTTTATTTGTTGCTATGTATTTAAACAGTTAATTATTTTAGTTACTTTTAGAAAATGGGGAAAGTAAGTTACTTTTTTATAGAATCATAGAGTTGGAAGAGACCACAAGGGCCATCCAGTCCAACCCCTGCCATATAGGAATACACAATCAAAACTTCCGCCACAGATGGCCAACTAGCTTCTGCTTAAAAACCTCCAAAGAAGGAGACTCCACCACACTCCGAGGGAGTGTGTTCCACTGTTGAACGGCTCTTACTGTCAAGAAGTTCCTCCTAATGTTGAGGTGGAATCTCTTTTCCTGTAGCTTGCATCCATTGCTCCGGGTCCTATTCAATGGAGCTGCAGCTAACAAGCTTCTTTCAGCCTCTATGTGACATCCCATTCAAGTATTGAAACAGGGCTATTATTTCACCTCAACTGTCTCTACTCCAGGCTAAACATATACAGCTCCCTAAGTCTTTCTTCATAAGGTATGGTTTCCAGACCCTTCACCATTTTGGTCGCCCTCCTCTGGACATGCTCCAGCTTGTCAACATCCTTTTTGAATTGTGGTGTCCAGAACTGGACACAGTATTCCAGGGGAGGCCTGACCAAAGCAGAATAGAGTGGCACTATTACTTCCCTTGATCTAGACACTATACTTCTATTGATGCTGCCTAAAATAGCACTGGCCTTTTTAGCTGTCGCATCACACTGTTGACTCATGTTCAACTTGTGATCTGCTAGGACTCCTAGATCCCTTTCACATGTAGTTTCATTCCCCATCATATTACTATGCATTTCATTTTTCTGCCCTAAGTGCAGTACCTTACATTTCTCCATGTTGAAATTCATTTTGTTAGCTTTGGCCCAGCTTTCTAATCTTTTAAGGTCATCTTGAATTTTGATCCTGTCCTCTGTAGTATTAGATACTCCTCCTAATTTAGTGTCATCTGCAAATTTGATAAGTATGCCCTCTATTCTTTCATCCAAATCATTGATACAGATGTTGAATAGTACTGGGCCCAGGACAGAACCCTGTAGCACCACACTAGTCACTTCTCTCCATGAAGAAGAGGAGCCATTGCTGAGCACCCTTTGGGTCTGGCTGGTCAACCAATTACAAACTTTTTATGTTTTATGTAATTTTATATTGTTTTATTGAAATGATTTGAATAGTTTTTAAATTTTAAAAATAAACTACATTAACTAAATAAATAAGAATCAGCAGATGGCCTGTAGAAGTGACAGACAGTATAAATACTCTCTCTAATTCCCATCCCCCAATAACAGCTATCCAGAACTGAAAGGTCACAAAGGAGTACAGCCTGTGATGTTTCTATTTAAAGCTCAAAAATATATAAGCTAAATATAGAGACACCTCATAACAACTGTAAATTAGTGGAGCCTGATACAGCCTTCCTGTCTCTGCAGTGTTGTTTAGCCTGAAAACTTGATAGTATATTGCAATTCATTCTGGAAACTCCCCATAAAATTATTTTGTTGGAGAATGACAACATAGCACAGAGTAACAAAATGTTCTCTGACTGACTTTTGTCTGTTTCAGTTTCTGCTGTATTTAAACTTGGTGTCTATTTATTCATTTGCATAAAGACTGTTCTTTTTGCCTTTTTCGGACAGCAGAAGACCATTGTTGGCAAGCAATGCCACATATGCATTGGAAAATGCATAAGCCAATAAACTATAAATAAACTATTATTATTATTATTATTATTAATGAACCCCTGATGGTGTGATGGAAGCAGTTAGGATCCGTATACTGTATTAGTGTTTTGTGAAGGGGTATGGAGATAAGCATTGACATTAGTTTGTTGCCTCTGGGCTGTGTCTCTTTTGGGAGAAGAATTAATCCCCCCAAGCCTTCCATAGACCAAATGATATCCTCTAACTATTCCCCTGACTTCTTGCCCCTCACATTGGGAAAGACTTAAGCAAAGTGGTTTCAGTTGTGCTTGTAAGAATGACTGTCTTCATTCTCCCCGTCCTTCCATCACATGGAAAGGAGATATCTGGACTGGCTGAAATGTTCTTAGCCAGTTCGACAAAGAGATGGCTAACTTTGCTTCCACCTCTCCCATGCATAGAAGCAAAGTATAGACAGCAAAGTGCTCTCAGCTGACACTTCCAAGAACCAGCTGAGTGCCACTGGGAACAGACACTGGAGAAAAAAAGCAGGGATTCCTTCTTCTCTTGCTTTACAGTTGGCAAGTTGGAGTTTCAGGAGAGGCAGAGGTATACAGAGTTTCTGATGGCCCAGGTTCCATAGGTGGAAAAACTCTTTTCTTTTATATACCATCATCATTTCTGATGATGAGTCAATTTAGATTAGGAAGTAGTTTGTCAGGAAGGATCAGTGACTATAGCTAAAGCTAAAGCAGCCTCCCTTGACCCGATGCCTTCCTCCATATTGGACTACAAGTCACACCATCCCCATTGGTCATGCTGGCTGGGTGCAGGAACATTGAATAGAATCATGGAATCATAGAGTTGGAAGAGACCACAATGGTCATCTCGTCCAACCTCCTGCCATGCGGCAAAATCCCAACACACTTAGAGCAAATAGATAAGGAAACACTGGCTTAGGGGTGAAGCAGACCAGCAGCTTGGATTGGCCTCTGGCCTCTCCAGCCCCGGTCAGTCCCTGATCAATCTGGGACTGGGGCAACTGGATGTATGGGACTTCTGATCAGTGTAGGACTGCTGTGATTCTGAATGGGCCACCAGCAAGGAGTGCTTTTTCAGTGCTCCTTTTTTGGCCAGCTTCAGGCTGCCTTAGGCAGCCCCAGAGCAGCTTCTGGCCACCCTGTGAGTGTACATCATCTCCACATCCTGCTCCTGAGGCACCCAGAAGCTGCTCTTTCTTGCCCATTGGTTTCAGGCCTTAGAGATTAGAGTGGTAAAATGCAAAGGAAAGCAGGGAACCTGCATTTTAAACATTTGTGGAGAAAAAGCATTTCAACAGATACTGGTTCTACATCTAGTAAAGGTTCAGGAGCCCTATTTTCTTTTAGGCACATCTTCACTCCTAACCATGCTATGCAATTTTCCCCTGGACTAGAAATAAGGATGAAATGCAAACAAATCAGAACAAACTAAATGTAATAATATTAGAGCATTACTGTAAAACAGGGAAAGAAGGAAGTCCTGCTGGTGACAAATTATTGCAGATGGTATTCCTTTGAAAGAAACTCACAGTGGTTGTGGAATCATTTGGCAAATATCATTAATTAATTCCCAATAAAGCAAAGTTTGATTTTTAACAAGAAGGAGCCACCAGACCTCTGAAACAGTTTTTAACTATGAATCCTCTGTGTTTATTTTAACAGTTAACAGCATTCGATAACTTTTTTGCCAAAGATGGAAGCAGAACACTGAAATTCATCTATCAGGAAGGTGATGCTCCTGGAGTAGGTAAATGTTAACATCTGTTTTTATTGAAATTTCTATATTTTAATTTGAGGTGAAACTGAATTTCTTATTCCTTGCTTGATTTAATTACAGTTCATTAAATAGTAAATCCTTTCTCTATTCTAGATATAATGACTGACAGAATTAATTAACTTCTGTCAATCATGACATCTAGCATAAACAAAAGAATTGTTAAAATGGTACCTTGACATTTTGATATTAATGTATTTTTAACACTGTTTTGATGGGGATGATTAGTATATGTAAAAAAGTCAATTTTATATATTTGTTATATCTATATCTAAACATTCTTCCCCAACAAAAGCCCTCAAGATTACTTTCATTAAAATTAAGATAAAGTAACAATTTTTGGAATGCCCTTAATACCCTAAAGGCACCAGACCCCACTTAATCTTGGAAGCTAGACAGGGTCAGCCCTAATTAATACTTGGATGGGAGATTGCCAATGAATATTAGGTGCTATAGGCTATATAATTTAGAGGAAGGATCTACAAAATCACCTCTGAGTATTCCTTGCCTAAGAAAACCCTGTGAAAATCACAGGGGTGCCATAAGTTGACACACACACACACACACACACACAAAACAAATTTTCCTGGAAACAGTTTTTACTAACAATAAAATCCACATCAAACTAATTAGCAAGCAGTAATTGGATTGCTGTCACTTTCAGAGGAATCCTCACCTTTAAATTCTCATTTAAAAATGATTAGGATTAAGTAGGTGTGAAGGACCTTCTCTCAAATCTTAGGTTACTTTTACCTATTATTCACAGACAGCCCCTAGACACTGATGCTTGCCCTGCATTTACGTTATTAGCACTATTTTGAAGTGTATAAGGTTCAGGGTCCCAAGTGTCCCACAAATCAGTTCAATGTTTAGGTAGTGTGTTTGTCTTTGTTTATAGTTTATAGAAATCAGACAGAGAGATCTACCATAAAAATTAACAGTAACATTAAGACAGAGAGTATCTCATGCAAATTACTTCAAGCTTAGTTTGGTTACATTAACAACTACTGCAGGCCTTTAAATACAGTGAACACTCCACATTTGCTGTGGTTAGGGGCACACAACCCCTGTGAAAGTGGAAAAACCACAAATGGAAAAAAAAACTCACTATTTTTTTTTCTGAGAGAACACCTTTCTAGGAACCTCTAGGCATGTTCTGTGCTCAAGATCTGCTACACATTGACCATGAATTTGCACCAGAGACATTGACCATGAAATTGCACTGGAGGACCTAACAATGCCTAGGAAGTGTTTTCTCTAGGAATTTCTAGGCCCTCCTGCATGACGTTTGGCAGAAGTTGACTATAGATTCACACCGGAGAACCTAGAGATTCCTAGAGAGAACATATTAATCAGTTAGAACCACAAATGCGGAGGGCTGACTGTACTTTGTACCCTACTCTCTCACTTTCAGGAGGAATTCCAAGCAGACCTGCCTAGTCTAACTGAATCACAGTCCTGGACTAACTGAACTGAATGTCCTTTCTCTGTCAGGATCCTTATCTGATCTTTACTGAAAATTCTCTCTCTCTCTCTCTCTCTCTCTCTCTCTCTCCAGCCTCCGACTCACACACACACACACACACACACACACACAAGCTTTTATACATTCCAATTTCTCCCACAGCTCACCTCAAAGGCTTCCTGAACTGTGAATGGCTGCTAGGAAACCAGGTCCACCTAGCAACTCTGGGGCTGAACAGGCCACCCCTAAGGGGCGGCTTGCAACTGCCCCTTTCAGTGCCAGATCAGGGCCATAGCAACTACATGCCACAGCCCTGATCTGGCCTTTCTGTAGCGCAAAAAGGAGCCGTGCCACAAAAGGGGTGCCATAACTGCCGGCGCTGTGGCTTTGCAGTGCTCCTTTGGTGCTACATCATCTGGGTGCAGCGCCAGAGGAGCACCATGAAGCTGCCTGCCATGTGGTGAGGCATGGGTCATCATGCTGGCATGAGGGCAGAGTTGGGGCATGCATCAGGCAGACACCATGTCCTCACTCTGCCCTTTGATGCTGATCTGTACAGCCTGTCTGTCACAGTAGGTTTAAGTATTTGTGCCTCAAGTTATTGTTTGCCTTCTCCAGCTTGATATACTCTGCAGTATGTATACAGAATCTTTCTCTTTAAACAGTAAATACAGATTATAATAGCTACTCTACTTTATCATATTGTGTCCCGTTTTTTGTGGATGGGTATATATATTGATCATTTCCAGTCTGTTGTCCACCATCTTGTTTTCCATATTTGTTGATCTATATTAGTTAAGACTAGAGTTGATTCTGTCTGTGTGGACTGTAGCAATTCAACTGGAATATCATATGTTCTGGTGATTTATTTTTCAAAGTTTCTCCTATTGCAGCTTTCACCTTGCTTTTTAGGTTTTGGGGTTCATCTTCGTATGGTTCCTCATTGCATATGCCACTCATTTTTTCATCTTTAATTTATCACTTCTGTGTATTGCATCCAATTTTTAAATATTTCTTCTTGATCTTGTAGTATGCTCTTTTTCTTGTCATAGAACATCCTGACCCTTGGTTTGAACTTCCCTTTGATTTCTCAGATCTTGTGAGAGAAGTCTCTCATTCTTCATTCACAGATAGTTAGACATTTCCCTGCCCTCAGGCTTACAATCTAAAAAAGTCATGACACAAAAGGAGAAGGGAATGGCAGTAGGAAGGAGAATAAGTCCAGTGGTTTTTCTTTTCCTCCGAGGCCTGGACCATGGCAGATGGACTGGAGGGAGGGTACTTCTTCTTACTTTAGGCCAAGTCTGATGGAGCTGGTTGGCCTTTCTCTCCCTCTGAGACCGGATGATGTCAGATGGCAAAGACTGAAGAGGGCTCATCTTACTTTAGGCCAGGCCCAATGGAGCTAGCCAGCCATTCTCTCTCCCTCCCTCTCTCTCTCTCTCTCTCTCTCTCTCTAGTATCTATATAGTATAATAATATGTTTTCTGGTTGTATGAAGAAAGTGTTTTCAATTAATCGGTTACTGGTCTCACATAATTCTATTAGACACACTCCTGATTCATTTCTTGCACCTGGTCTGAATCTTCCTACTGTTTTTTATTCTTCTTTGCTGCTTACATTAGCATTCCAGTCGCCTATGATTAGTTTGAAGTGTGTTGGTCTGTTATCAATGTCTTCATATAATCCCTCATAGAATCTCTCAGTTTCTTATTTCTCTGTGTCAGTGGTTGGCACATGTACTTGGATTATGGTAATATTTACAGGTTTTCCGCAATGACTTGTTGACATAATTTGGTCTGACTTTACATTATATCCTTTGACTGCTTTTGCCATATCTCTTAATGTGAAGGCCACCCCATTTCTTTGTGTTTTTCCCCATTTCCTGAGTAGAAGACTGTGTAGTTATCTGAGCTGACCCATTCCTGTCTATTTTAGGTGGCTCACCGCTAGTATTGCTATGTTTATGTGTTCCATTTCCTTTTTACTCTTTTTAGCTTCCCTGGCTCATGCTTCTCATATTGCATTTTCCTATAATATGTGTGGTGCTGCTTTGAACTATTTTTACCTTAATGAAAGGTACTGTTTGGCTTCCCATCTTTAAGTTTTTCTTCTCTTCCTCTATATTTGTTTACTAGATTGTCCTTTGTTTCATTTGGAGTTGTCTCATCACAGGGTTTTCTTGGGGAAAGAGTCTCACAAGGAGGTTCACTTTTGCCTCCCTTCATCCAGTGCTAACGTGCATATGCCATTAGAGGCTTTCTTGCCGTTATTGAGCTTTAGCACAAACCTATGTATTTCTTATCTTGCGATAACCTGTACAAAGGATGGCACTGTTTTTTGTCTCACCTATTGAAAAAGCATGCTACAATAACACCTCAAAGATTATGTCCCATTTGTGTTTATTTTCAGAGTGTGGCAGGACAATTCCAGGAGTGCTGAAAGGAACTAAAATGATGAAAATTTATGTTGATGAGTCACCAGACAAATTCAAAGGAATCTGTTTATTTTTTGTACGGGCTAGAAATGACATCGCTGTGAATATAAAGACTATGCATGAGGTACTTTTATCATCACAATCATTATTGTTAGCAAAGTATCCATCAGATAGATGATGGCAGTGATGGGGAGAGGGGCCATACATTGTAGGGGTTTATTGTCCTGAGTTGGTGCCATACATCCCACTGTTCAGGGAGACAATGCAGAATGGAGACTATGATCCATACCAGAGGTTGCAAGAAGGGGAAGGTTGTCAGCTTGCCAAAGCAAGGAGCAAACTTTGTTTAAAACAATTTTTTTTAAAGTCAATAGATTTATTTTAAAACTACAACTGTTTTATGTTTTTGACTTCTGATATCTATTTCAATATTCCGTTTTCAGGACATATACTTTTCAGTGCTGGATGGAAGTGAAGGTCTTCTTCTCGGAATCAAGAATGTTATTTCAAATGTTTTTCTGCCAGCTATCCTTGCCACGAACAATTGGGGTGCATTATATCAGACCAAGCAGGGAGATCTTGAAAAACAGAGTTTTACTGAAACTCTCAACAGATTTCTGGCATTTTTGGATGGTAAGAACCATGATGAATTAGCAGAGAGTGAGTGTTATCTGTTTCAAATATTTTAGGCTAAAATAATGAAGCCTTTTAAAAACTATTATTATCAGAGACAGTCCTGATTGAGGAAACTTTCTCTACACAGTTTGTAGCCTGTGGTATTTCCAGCAGTTTTTCCTAGCGTTCATTCATAATAAATCTATATTGTGGTCTATTCCTGTCAAGACATTTTGAAAGAAAGATTTTGATTTGATAAAGAGAGAGAGATGTCCTCTCCTTCTTGGAGCCAGAATCTTTCTTGGAAGGAACTTTTTGTTGCAGAGCATTTAGCTATGCTAACATGAGATTGAAATAAATGTGGAAAGGGAGGGAGAGTTAAGGGAGAGAATGAAGAAGCTTAGACATAAAGAGTTACAACTGGTGGTCTCCATGTTACTGAGGTAATGAATCTCTTCCAAGTTTTAATTCAGACTGTAAAGAAACTATCAAAGGCAGTATTTTGGTGCATTGGCGTTCTCTAATAGCAGGAACTGTGTCATTTTATGGATAGCTCAGAGGAGCAATCCACCAGGGATGGTTTTAGCCTGTATGCCAACAAATGGTGCAGGAGTAAAGGAGGCAGCGGAATATGCACCATCTCAACTAGTGTGCAAAGTGTCTAGGGATAGTTCTTAGAAATGAAACAAAGTTGAAATGGCAGAACAGATTATGTTCTCTCTTTATTTCAGGTGCTAGAGTGAGCATTGAAGGGACTGTTCAATTGAAACAAATAGATCACATTGACTTGTCTAAATTCCAGTCTTTTGAAGAAGTATCAGCAGCTGCTGCCAACCCTGATATGGTTCATCAGTTAGAGGAAGTGCTTATGATATGGTATAAGCAAATTGAACAAGTAAGTTTCTTGTGGTAAAAAGAATGATAAAGAACCAGGTATGCTATAATATGTACAATGCCATATATGCATTATAGTGTAGTCGGACCAAATGGCAGAAAATGTCAACATTTACAGCCACATTCCAAACAAAGTATTAAAACAAAAGATGTTTTAGATCTATGGGCTGTCCATTCTGATTAAAATGCGACATATAGCATTTTAGATTGTTGTTATTATTTTATTCTACACCACTTTAACAGAAAGCCTTAAAAATGTAAATAAAACATTATCAATGGAATTTATCTTGGGAGCTCCTTCTGGCAAAGACACCAGCTGCTCCTCAAAATGGAGCTTCGCTTTTTTTGTACGTAGAGTAGAGCAAACCTCTAGTTTGCTCTAGTAGAGCAAACCTGGAGCAAGTGTTTTGTACATGCTTAATTCCTCTCCCCATGTTTGAACACTTTCTTTGAATTAAAGCAATTATATTTTGCATACAAGATAATTTATATGAAAGACTATAGCAGTTAATAGGAAGAAAGATTAATAAATGCTGATAAAAAAATACCGCATCAATTAAATGGGCACACTTGAATGTAGTCCAATTTACTTCCATAAGAATTAATAAATCATCATTTGTCATGCTTCTGCTGTCCCTGAATCAGAGGTGGTCCTACTCTTTGGGCAGGTGGAGTACAGATCACCTAACTATCACAGGGGGAAAAGTGGTATTTAAGCCTAGCAAAGAAGAAGAAAGGTAGGTAGAAAACTAGAGGCAGTTGTCTCTGCTTCTAGTAGTAACCCTTTGGTTTTACTTCTAGTGATCCAGTATTGGATCCCATCAGTCTCAGTGCTCATCAACTGCCAGTGTGCTGAATATTTGATACTGAGTATTGATAACTATCCATAATCAAATATAAACTTTTATTGTATAACCATAACATTAATTTATTGGGTTTATAGGTATTGATTGAGAGTGAACAGATGAGAAAGGAAGCTGATGACTCAGGTCCTCTCACTGAACTAGAACACTGGAAGCGCATGTCTGCTAAATTTAATTTCATTATTGAACAGATCAAAGGGCAACACTGCAAGGGTGTTATAAATGTTTTAAATGTTTCACGCTCCAAAGTTATAAAGGTAATTTTGATTTGTTTTTTAAAAAAAACAGTTTCACTGATTTAAAGTGTGTGTCTACTTAATCTTGCTTAATAGCATGGTCTCTGTGGAATCCTTCTTTGTCATTGGTGCTGCATTCTTAGATGTCTATTGCCAGAAATTTTGAAGTGATTGAATTCCCCCCTCCATTTTTCATTAAAAAATACTTTTCAGAACTATTAAGAAACTGTAATATTAGTGCATTTTACAAACTGAAAGTCACTTCATTAATTTAAGAATATAAAATGCATTTATATATAACTTGGCTTGAAATAAAAGTATCCTCTTTGCTATATTAAAAATACAGTTTATTCAGAAAATTGCTAGATATTGAATTGACTTTTTAAAAATTGACTGCATAATAGAGTAAGGAACACCAGAACTATAAGGAGCTTCTTTGCTTGTGCCAGTCTATGAGGAACATGCAAAACCAACTGTCCAACTATCCGACACAAAAAATACAGAAAGAAAATTATTTTATCTCCTCCTGTCTTCCATATCGCCAAACAGGCATAAAGCACTTATTCTCATAGAAAGAACTGAGAAAGGAAAACTAAGAGCAGAAATGGCAGGTGTGAGATACAGTTCATAGTAGTACATAAAAATCTTCTGGCTACATAGTTTTTAGAAATAATGTGTGGGAGGAATAACTATATGAACATCTTACCTTTAAATGTTTTATTTATCATTCTAAAAGAAGATAGTCCATAATCCATTTTTCCCAGAAAAATAAGCCTTTAGGGGAAAGCATGATAAAATGGGTATTTTTCTTAATTTTTCTGGGTTTTCCCCCTGGGCCTTTATGCTTCTAGTTACACTTGGTTTAATTCATTCAGAATAATTGTTATGGTCTAATTTTGTTTTATCATTACTAACATAGACTATAACTGAGACTATTCCAGTACACATATGCACATTTCAGTAATGTGGTTTGAATATAATTAAATTTCTGCTCTTTGAATTCTGCACATTTTACTAACGTTGTTATTAGTATGTTTCATCATTTTTTACTCTAGATGTGGCGGGAACTGGATGCCAGAATAACAGATACAGCAAATGAATCAAAAGATAATGTGAGATACTTATACACACTTGAAAAAGTTTGCCAGCCGCTCTATAAATATGATTTAGTAAGTAAAATTTAATTTTTTTTATTAAGTTACTTTTACATGATAGTACATAAAGCAAATGATCTTTCAAGTGTGTGTTTAAAAACTAAATATACTTAAGTGTAATCCATCAGCATTCTTTCATTCCAATATATCAGCACAAGGGTGTTACAGTGTACCAAGATTATCTTGCACAACCACAAGGGAAGCAGCAGTGGGAAGATGAGGCAAGAACACATCATTGTCAAGACGCTAACACACAACTGACTGTTGAATGCTAGCCTTTGAGGGACCTTTGAACTAAGGCACTATGCTAGGGATGACTTGAAAAAAATGCCTGTTTTAATGAATTTTAGGTCACCCCCTTGAAGAAATAAGAAGCTGGGATCTGACCTGAGGGAGAGGGGCAGTATGCAGCAGCCACTGTCTCCTGGTATCCTTACCACTTCTTCTCCTTGCTCTCTTTTCTTCCTCCTGCTTAACTATGTTGGCAGACTTTCCCACTCCATCAGAATAGTATAAGATCTCAGCCTTAGTTCAATGCACTTGTTATGTAAATCAAAATTAGAAGGGTTTTGGTGATTTAGTATTCAATTCTATGTCAGGACTAAGCTGTAAGTGTAGTTTGAGACAAGCCAGGTGGCAGGATATCTGGGCTGAGGGACAAAGTCTGCTGTAAAGAGCAGAGACTAGAACACAGAACAATGGATGCAAGCTCCAAGAAGAGATTCCACCTCAACATTAGGAGGAACTTTCTGACAGTAAGAGCTGTTTGACAGTGAAACACACTCCCTCGGAGCGTGGTGAGGTCTGCTTTCTTGGAGGTCTTTAAACAGAGGCTGGATGGCCATCTGTCAGGGATGCTTTGATTTGGAGTTCCTGAATGGCAGGAGGTTGGACTGGATGGCCCTTGTGGTCTCTTCCAACTCGATAGTTCTATGATTCAATGGGGCTTTCTAGATTGGCAGGAAAGTGCAACATGAAGTTGCCTTTCCTTAATACTTAGCAGCTGCACTGCAAGTCCCAGGTGTGTAATAAAAAGGCATAGGACAGCTACACTGAGGAGGTGTGGGGAGGACTTATCTGAAGTCTTTTCTGTTGCTCAGCAACTACATTGGAAGCTGTCAGGATGCTAGAAACATAGGTGGAGCAGCTGGACGGGTGGCAATGAATGGGGCTTTTGGGTGCACAGAACCTTTAATATTTTGTTGTTGTTGTTGCCGGCTGCAAACTGCGCAGTTGCACCGGTACATCATACAGGCAATTGTATTGCCAGATGCGAACTGCGCAGTTGTGCAGGTACATCACACATGAACTGTGCAGTTATGAAGATCTGTCAAATTACCATTGCGGTTTCGCTTCCCTTTTTAAAGTGCGCAGTTGCACCGGTGCACCATGAATGAATCCCATTATTATTATTATTATTATTATTAATACCCCACCCCTTTGAGATCAATCAAGGCGGCTTACACATTAAAATACTATTACATCAATAAAACAAACTGCATCCCTCTCCCCCTTAAAAAGATATTAAATCCATTACAATTTAAGTTTATGAATTAACTTCTTTATTTTATGAATGAATTGACATTTTATGCACAGTTGCATAACAGTTACAGCATCCCAGAGTCCCTATTGCACATGTCTAGGGTTCAGATTAGGGCTGGAGCTAGGGTTTGGGAGCTTTAAAAAACTGCACAGTTGCACTGCAGCATTTAGACATAGCTGGGCTGTTACACCCTTTTTAAAAAGAAGCTGGGAAAAGCAGCTCCTTTTTAAAGCTGCTTTTCCCCCACTAAAATGCAAAAGAAGTGCGTTCAAGGGGAGGAGCTTCTGTGAGTCACATCTGTGAGTCACAAGGGGGCGGAGCTAGCAGACTAGCTTGATATACCACCTTCCAGAGCCTTCCAGAACAGTCCGGCCAGAGAGAGGAGAAGGAGAGGAGCTGCTTGGCAGCCATTTTGGGACCGTGTGCTTGAGACCGTGTGCTCGTGGCTGAAGGGGAGGAGCTTCTGTGAGTCACATCTGTGAGTCACAAGGGGGCGGAGCTAGCAGACTAGCTTGATATACCACCTTCACTGAACAACTCTGCTCAAGTGGCATTAGGTTAGAATCAGATATTGAAACAGAACCTTCCCTTTAAGTGTAAGATAGCAGCCAGTACTTACCTTTAAAGAAGTATTCCCAGTAGATTGACTGTTATATTTATTACTAAAGACTTTGCAGTATGGACAACGAGGGATCTGCCGCAGTCACCTGCAACTCTTGTGGGATGTTTCTCTTCTTGCCTACAGTAGTGGAGAACTTCACATGCACCAAGTGCAAGTTGGTAGCACTCTTGGAGGAGAAAGTGCAGCAGCTGGAGTCCAGAGTAGCTACACTTCAGCAGATTAGGGAACAAGAGGATTTCCTGGACACAATAGAACTAACCATCTTGGATGAGTACCATGCAGAGGAAGATGCTAGGGTGGAAGAGGTCACTTGCCAAACAGAGGAGGCAGACAGCTGGAGGAATGTCACAAAGAGTAGTAAACCAAGAAGGAATTGTTTGGGGAGCTTGCAGCTAGAGAATCGATTCAAAGCTCTTTCCCTTATCAAGGAGGATGAAGAAGAGCAGCATGGACAGACTTCAGGGACAGAGCAAGGGAGCCTGAGAGTCCCACCCGAGGGAACAGTCGCTGCTAAGCCTCGGAGGAGGCGTGTGGTCGTAGTGGGGGACTCCTTGCTGAGGGGTACAGAAGCAGTGATTTGTAGGCCTGACAAGATGTCTCGTGAGGTGTGCTGTCTTCCAGGTGCAAAGATCCGGGATGTGACAGAGAGGCTGACAAGACTGGTCAAGCCTACTGACCAATACCCCTTCCTTTTGGTCCACGTGGGAACTAATGATACTGCAAGACACAGCATTCAGAACATCAAAAGGGATTACGAGGCGCTTGGTAGGAAGCTGAAAGGAATGGATGTACAGGTTGTCATCTCGTCTCTTCTGCCAGTTGAAGGGCATGGTCCAGGAAGGGAGAGGAAAATAGCAGAGGTGAACAACTGGCTTCGCAGATGGTGCCGCCGAGAAGGATTTGGATTCTTGGATCATGGGCTGCGGTTCCATGAGGAGGGACTTCTTGCAACAGACAGGTTGCATCTCACGCCAGTTGGAAGAAATGTTTTTGCCAACAGTCTCAAGAACTTGATCAGGAGAGCTTTAAACTGAGTTCCGAGGGGAAGGGAGACAATATTAAGGAACGCAAAAGGGATGGCGTAAATAGTCAAACTGACATAGAGGAAACAAGGCAAACAGTGCAAGGACCGAACAGTGGGAGGCAAAAAAACTTGCACAGGCAGCAAGTAAAAGGGAACCATGGTCTGCGATGTCTCTACACTAATGCACAGAGCATGGGAAATAAGCAAGATGAACTCGAACTCCTAGTACAACAAGGGAAGTATGATATAATAGGCATCACTGAAACCTGGTGGGATGAGTCTCATGATTGGAATGTGGAAATAGAGGGGTATAACCTTATTAAGAGAAATAGGCCAAACAGGAAAGGAGGAGGAATAGCACTATATGTCAGAGATATTTACACCAGTGAAGAGATCCTGGACATCAATCATGGAAGCCAGGTGGAGAGCATCTGGATAAGAATTAAAGGGGAGGGAAACAACAAGGGTGTTACGGTGGGAGTCTACTACAGACCCCCAAGTCAGACTGAGGAATTGGATGATATCTTTCTAGAACAGATGACCACACAGTCAGAAAAGAGAGATGTAGTAGTGATAGGCGACTTCAACTATCCTGATATTTGCTGGAAGTCAAACTCAGCAAAATCCTCAAGGTCTAACAAATTCCTCACTTGCCTGGAAGACAATTTCATGGTCCAAAAGGTGGAAGAGGCAACAAGGGGGTCAGCTATTTTAGATCTGGTCCTAACCAACAAGGAGGACTTGGTTAATGGGGTGCAAGTGGTGGGATCATTAGGTGGAAGTGACCATGTTCTCCTGGAGTTTGTAATACAGTGGAAAGGAGAAGCCAGGCAGAGTCAGACACGCATCCTAGACTTTAGGAGAGCGGATTTCAGTAAACTTAGAGAAGTATTGAGGGCGATTCCATGGTCAGAAATACTAAAAGATAAAGGAGTTCAGGACGGATGGGACTTTCTCAAAAGGGAGATACTGAAGGCACAATTTCAAACAGTTCCAGTGAGAAAGAAAAACGGGAGGTATCTCAAGAAACCAGGATGGATGACTAAGGAACTTTCAACCGAGCTAAGTTTGAAACGGAACATGTATAAGAAATGGAAAAAGGGGGAAATCACGAAAAAGGAATTCAAAGAAATAGCAGGCATGTGTAGGGGTAAAGTCAGAAAAGCTAAAGCGCAGAATGAACTCAGGCTTGCTAGAGAGGTTAAGAACAATAAAAAGGGCTTTTTTGGATATGTCCGCAGCAAGAGGAAGAAGAAGGAAACGGTAGGGCCACTGCGTGGAGAAGATGGCAAAATGCTAACAGGAGATAGAGAAAAGGCAGAATTACTCAACACCTTCTTTGCCTCAGTCTTCTCAGAAAAGGCAAAGGGTGCTCAACCTGAGGATAATGGAGCAGAGAACAGAATAGGGGAATTTCAGCACAGAATAAGTAAAGAGATAGTAGAGGAACACCTTGTTAATCTAAATGAATTTAAGTCTCCGGGACCAGATGAACTCCATCCAAGAGTATTAAAAGAACTGGCAAAAGTAATATCAGACCCATTGGCAATCATATTTGAAAACTCCTGGAGAACAGGAGAGATCCCAGCAGACTGGCGAAGGGCAAACGTTGTCCCCATCTTCAAAAAGGGGAAAAAAGAGGATCCCAACAATTATCGTCCAGTTAGTCTGACATCAGTTCTAGGAAAGATTCTGGAGCAGATCATTAAACAGAGAGTCTGTGAACATCTAGATGGCAATGCCATAATCACAAAAACTCAACATGGGTTTCAGAGAAACAAGTCATGCCAGACAAATCTAATCTCTTTCTTTGATAAAATTACCAGCTTGGTAGATGAAGGGAATGCTGTGGATATAGTATATCTTGATTTCAGTAAGGCCTTTGACAAGGTTTCCCACGACATTCTTGCAAACAAGCTTGTAAAATGTGGGCTAGACAAAGGAACTGTTAAATGGATCTGTAATTGGTTGACTGGCCGAACCCAAAGGGTGCTCAACAATGGCTCCTTTTCATCCTGGAGAGAAGTGACCAGTGGGGTCCCACAGGGCTCTGTCCTCGGCCCAGTGCTATTCAACATCTTTATCAATGACCTGGATGACAGAATTGGGAGCATACTTATCAAATTTGCAGATGACACCAAATTAGGGGGAATAGCTAATACCCCAGAGGACAGGATCAAGATTCAAAATGACCTGAATAGACTAGAAAGCTGGGCCAAAGCTAACAAAATGAAATTCAATACAGAGAAATGTAAGGTATTGCACTTAGGGCGGAAAAATAAAATGCACAGATATAGGATGGGTGACACCTGGCTGAATGAAACTACGTGTGAAAGGGATCTAGGAGTCCAAGTAGACCACAAGTTGAACATGAGTGAACAGTGTGATGCGGCAGCTAAAAAGGCCAATGCTATTTTGGGCTGCATTAATAGAAGTATAGTGTCTAGATCAAGAGAAGTAATAGTGCCACTGTATTCTGCTTTGGTCAGGCCCCACCTAGAATATTGTGTCCAGTTCTGGGCGCCACAATTCAGAAAGGACATTGAGAAACTGGAGTGTGTCCAAAGGAGGGCGACAAAAATGGTGAAGGGTCTGGAACCCATGCCCTATGAGGAACGCCTTAGGGAGCTGGGGATGTTTAGCCTGGAGAAAAGAAGGTTAAGAGGTGATATGATAGCCCTGTTTAAATATTTGAAAGGATGTCATATTGAGGAGGGAGCAAGCTTGTTTTCTGCTGCTCCAGAGAACAGGACCCGGAACAATGGATGCAAGATACAGGAAAAGAGATTCCACCTGAACATTAGGAAGAACTTCCTGACAGTAAGGGCTGTTCGACAGTGGAACGCACTTCCTCGGAGGGTGGTGGAGTCTCCTTCCTTGGAGGTCTTTAAACAGAGGCTGGATGGCCATCTGTCAGGGGTGCTTTGATTTGGATTTCCTGCATAGCAGGGGGTTGGACTGGATGGCCCTAGTGGTCTCTTCCAACTCTACGATTCTATGATTCTATGATTCTATGATTCTATGCCAAACTTTCAGTGTGGGTCAACTAAAAGCTACACTTTCATGCAGGCATGAACACACCCCTTTTGCCAGTCTAGATCAGCCCTATGATTCTAAGAAAAGGCTAAAAGATAAACTAGAATTGAAGAACAAACCAGAACTGATGGGAAAACTAGGAAGTGGGATAACAAGAAAGCCAGAGGTCAAAATATAAGAATAAACTATGTTGTAGGACTTGGGGTAAGGGGAATTTAGGATGTAGGACTGAAGAATAACTACCAAAAAATAAAAAAATAAATGCAGGAATGCACCAAAGCTCAGAAAGGGTAGACAAGATATAAGTGAAGCACAATGCCTTCTCTATCACACTGTGATTACAGTGCTATTATTCCACTTTAACTGCTATGCCTGCATCCTGTGGAATTCTGGGGTTTGTAGTTTAGTGAATCCAAGAGCTCTCTGGTTGAGAATTTTAAATGCATATACAGCATACCCCAGGATTCCACAGGAGGCAGCCATAGCAGTTAAAGTGGAATAATAGTGCTATAACAGTCTAGTGTGATATTACAGTTTCTGTCCACTAGAGTCTAATGAACAGCCTGGACAGGGTGGTGGAGGAATCCATTTGGACTTTGCAGGTATAGTACTGCCTCAGTCTTCAGACTGTCATTTGGTGGCTCAATAGCTAGAACAACCACTGCCATATCATCCATACATATTCAACATTCTCCAAATACTGTATAGCTTTGAATAAAGGTGTGTCTTCTAACTACAGTGAGCCCTTGGCATCCACTGGGTTTTGGTTCCTGTAACTCCTGTAGATACCAAAATTTGTGCATGCTCAACCCCTGTTAAATACAACGGATAAGAAAATGGTGTCCCTTATAAAAAAAAATGGCAAAATCAAAGTTTGCTATTTGGAATTTATTATTATGTTTTTTAATATTTTCAAGAAATGGATGCTTGAATCCATGGGAAAAAATATCCATGGACACAGAGGGCTGACTGTATTATATGTTTGCAGCAATGAGGGTGTGAATGAATAAAATGGGGCATACTCCATACAACGAATGATCTATACAGAACAAGTCACTGGTCTTTCTGGTTAGTAGACAAGCCAACCCAGACTGGGGCTGCACTGCAGATGAAATTATCTCCTCAGGGAGACTAGGGTCTTAAACACACTGCAGAAATAATCCAGTTTGAACTGCTTTAACTGCTCTGGCTTAATGCTAGCCTTCTCTGTCAAAGAGCTCTGGTGCCACAATAAACTACAATTTCTATAATTCCCTAGCAATGAGCCAGGGCGGTTAAAGCAGTCTCAGACCGGATTATTTCTGCAGTGTGTTTTGGACCTAGATCAGCTTCCTCACTATTTGCTTCAGGACAGCTGCTAAAGACTGTACAGTTCAGAAGCCGTTCTATATTACACTATCATAGCACTATGATTCGTTATTCATTGACATGGTTCTGATCTATGGAACCCTAGGAGTTGTAGTTTAGGGAGGGATATTTATCATTCTCAGCCAGAGCTGCAGTGTGTCATCAAGCTACAAAGCCCAGGATTTCATAGGATGCATACATGGCAGTTAAACTAGAATGCAGCAATATAATTGTGTAGTGTGAAAGGGTCTCAGGAGAATGTTTTAGACATGCAGATATATAGCTCACTCTGGCACCCACCTGGTAGTTTAAAGTACACAACATTTTCTCAGCATTCAGTTATCTAATCCTACAAAATGTTTCTCTTAGGTTTCCATGGCCCATGGGATACAGAACTTAATTAATGCTATAAGGATGATACATAGTGTTTCGAGATATTATAATACTTCTGAGAGAATGACATCACTGTTTATAAAAGTAAGTACTTTGATTTTTTTAAAAAAAGGATTTACATATGCAACTTTAAAGGAATGCAAATATGTAAAAATCCAAATTCCAGAATTTTATAGTAATTAAAACTAAAATAAATAAATGAAGAAGCCTCTTGGATTTAAAATGCGTTTAAAAATAGGCCTATGCAGTTTCAGTGATATATTAGTCTTTTATTATACATGACTTTCCACACAGATAATATAGCCAGAACTTCAGTGTTGTTTTTTGCCCCCAAACTACTACTGATGATCATCTTTGAGTCTTCATGGGATCTTCATCTGCTTGTCTGTATAAAAAACAGCCATGAATCAGTTCAGGGGAACATTTCTCTGGCAGTAAGGCCTCAATGCTTCATAGGGTAATACAAGACCAGGACAAAGAGGAAAACTTTTCTGGGCCTAGGCATTTTATCCATCTGCATTTGGGCTAAAAAAAAAAATAAGTAACAGTACTGTATGTGGTTGTCTGTCAGGTGAGTAGTAAGCCTGGAGTGGCCCAAACTGTTTTGTTCCAGCAAGCAGAAGAGTAAATAGCAGCCCACTATCAAATGCCAAAGTGCACAGTATCTTGGGCCAGTCAAGTCACTTGGACATGTGAGTTAGAAAATCTCTCCCTCTTCCTGTCAGTAAAAGTACAAATTAAATGAACTAGTCCTGTTGAAGGAGGCAGATTTTGAGGCCTTGCACAACATGATGCACAACATGATGATAGGTTATGTCTTGTTAAAGGTTTTGTGCGTGTGGGCTTTATGATCCCTGAGCCAACATGCAATAGCCTTAACCTTAGTCTTAAACTGGTGGGGTTTTGATAACTAAATACTGTATTGCAATTGTGTAGCAAAATCTTCACTGCTTCAACAAAGAGGATACAGGAATTATCAGACACGGAAATAAAAATTTAATAGACCAAAAGTAAAAATATTAAGACTCACATAAGAACATAGGTTCTTACAATATCTATACTCATTCTATACTATAGTTATGGTATTGCCATTGAAAAAGATTGCCAAGGTAGAAACATGTTTCACATTCCTGTGTTTGTGTGGAAACTCTGAAATTGTTTTCTGGTTTGTTTGTTTGTTTTGCATTGTAAATAAATTGTAGCTGTGTGTATGTTTTTAGAATATCTTATAAATTAGCACTGGTTGTTTTGGTGGTAATCCTGGTGAATCCAGCTGAAAAATCTTGTATCATTGTATTATGTTTACAAGTTTTATCTACCTAAAATCTTACATGATTTTGAAATTTTTACTCCCCCCCCCAATTAAATCTGTCTTTTCTATGTCTATTAATTAATTTCTTATTGTTGAAGTGATGGATCTGTTTTTTTAAAAAAATATTTTAATGTAGTGAAATCTTGCTATTTACAACCAATGCTTAAAGGAGGAGCAAAAACAGAATGCTGGGAAGTGTCAGCAAGATATCACAAATATACTGGAAAGATTTCTTGTACATGCTGTATTTGCTTTCTGTTCTCGCTCTGTTGACACAATTTGTTTTGCTCTGTATTTTGTTTACAAAATAGGTTACAAATCAAATGGTAACAGCGTGTAAGGCATATATCACCGACGGAGGTTTTAGTCGCGTGTGGGAACAGGATACTCCAACAGTGCTTAAGAAAATACAGGTATGTGTGAAGCACATCATAATTTAATTGGCATTGTATCTGTCCCCTTCTGATGTTTTCCCAAAAGGGACATAGACATTATTATAGGCTGATAAACAAGGCTTTGTTTTTTTGTGCTAAATAAAATATTATTGTGAGATCTCATTAGGTATGTTAGTGAAATATCTATAGTACCATAACTCTGTGTATGTGCGTATCAAAAAAACCCCAACCCTCTGCTTCTTCTTAGAATTTGCTGCTTAATTAGGCCCCAGGGGGTTTGCTGCATCAGAGTGTTTGGTGGTTTGGTCTTTACGATAGAAAATTAAAAGAAATTAATTGTGAATTGTTACAAAATAGCTTGCATCTTGTTAGCATTTGCCCTTAATTGGTAAGGCCATGTTCAGCAGTGAATTGGCATAGTTGTGGGAGGTTGGATGGAGAGGGAAGGGAGAAGGCATTTGGCCAGGACAGCAAGAGGTCCAATGTAGAGTAATGGATCATGACAGACTAGCATGTTAGCTGGCCCCACTGTGTTCTCAAACCTCTTTAAAATGTCCAGAAAGTGACAATGCACAGAGGATTCCTCCTTGTGAGCAGTGATGTCACTAGGGTTGGTGTCACACTGTGCGGTAACTCATGGTGTCACCTCTTCAGTGGCTTCATCTAATACCACACCATACAGAATCCTTAGTAATATTTTTTTGTACCATTGTTACTCATAAATAATAATTCGCATATATCACTGAATGTAATGGTGAGGCATAAACAACTAGCAAACTTAAAATTATATCTTGCAATATCGTATGCACAGTCAAAATGTATTTACATGTGCATAATTTCATGTGGTTAAAGTGAAAATTTAGTGAGATGTGATTTTAAAAAATTAAAAAGAATTTTAAAAAATAAAATTTAATTTAAAAAAAAACTGGGGCCTTTCCTTATCTGTTGCTTGAATTTACTGGGAAGGGCAAGATTCTGCCCCCTCTTCTCTCATCCTCCATTGGGATAATTGAATCCAAACTACTTTTGCACTTTGAAATCAGTTTGCCATAATGGAAGTAAGTCAAGTACCCATCGCAAAAATGGTAAGAAGAGGGTATGGTATGACATTTTAAAGAGCTGTTCTACAGTGAACACACTCCCTCAGAAAGCGATGGAGTCTCTGGAGTTTATCACACGATGAGAATTGGAAGTATAATCCAATGGCAATCTGAACACAATCATGGGGTTTCACGTTATTGCATGAGAAACTATCACACACAATTTTGGGCAATGGGAGGCAATTTCGGGCAGTTCCGAACGTAATGCGGTGTCAATATGCAATCATGTAAATTAGCTGAACTAACAAATTCACTTAATTCCAAACTGGCCCCACTTTCATTTCTTTCGAAATTGAGAGAAATTCCTCCCGTGTGATAATGTCCTCCTTTGGAGGTTTCCAAACAGAGGCTGGATGGCTTTCTATCTGGGGTGCTTTGATTGTGAGTTCCTGTGTGGCAGGGGGTTGGACTGGATGGCCCTTGGGGTCTCTTTCAAGTCTCTGATTCTATGAAAAACAGCTTCAAAAGTGGGATGACAGAGAATTAATTGGGACCATCCCTGCCAAACTGGGACAGCTTGAAGGTATAGGTCTTATTATTTAGGCTGATATGAACAAAAAGGAGATTTAGGTTTGTTTACATACTAGATGAACTATTGATTTTAAATATAAAACTGCAAAGTCATATTGTAATTCAGAAGGCTACCTACACAGTACAAGCCACTATAAATAGTGGGTTTTATTTTGTTTATTAACAGTAATTGCCATATTCAAAAGATTTATTGAATTTATATTCTGCTGACTCGGAAGACTGAAGCTGCAATCTAAATCCCTAGGCAGCCTGCTCAACAATTTTCCTTCTGATACTAATTGCTACTTGTTTGTTGTTAAAACTTTAGGACTGCATTTTTCTATTTAAAGAATACCAAAAAAGTTTTCACAAAACAAGAAAACAAATATTGGAGACTTTAGGAGAGAAGACGTTTGAAGTATCTGAGATGTATATCTTTGGCAAATTCGAAGCTTTCTGTAAAAGACTAGAAAAAGTAAGCATGCTTCAGATATATCTTGAACAATAACAATGGCTATCATCCTTTGATTTTAGGCTTTTCTCTGAAAGATAATTAAACTGAATTTTGCATGGGTAGCCTTTTGATACAATTGGCCCTCCATATCCACGGATTCTTTATTCACAGATTTAAGCATCCACATTTTGAAAATGTTTGAAGTTGGCTGAAACACGTTGAACTGTTCTTCTTTTGGGGAATGTAGGAACGTATACCCATTTTTTCATATTATTTCTTCCTCTGGTACCAAATTTTGTGTTAAAGAAGTAAAGTAAGCCGCTCTGATAGCCTTTAGGGCTGAAGAGCGGGGTATAAATAAATAAATAAATATAAAAAATGTTGAGGAATTCATGCCTTCCTACTTGGAAATGTGTAGTGTGGTAGGCCCCCAGTACAAAGGACATAAAGCTTTACTTATTGCTTCAATGAGTACTAGGCCTTGGTACAGTGAATATTGGGGGCTTATGAATGAATTTTCCACTTTAGAAAGATAACTTTAGGGTAAAAAATCAACTCAACAACCCTAAAATGAGAGGTTTGAAAGGGAGTCGCTAGAACAATTCAGCAAACTAATCAGATCAGCCCAGTTGTAAATTTAATGGTTATTAGTAGAAATATTAAATCTTTATTAAAGGACACTATGATTGTTATGTTGAAGCAAAAATGTTTTCCCCTCAAATTTTAGATTACAGAGATGATAACAATAGTTCAGACTTTTTCTGCACTGAATATGTCTACCATTGAAGGGATTGATATTATGGCAATTAAGTTCAAAAATGTTTACCAAAGTGTCCAAAAGAAAAAATACGATATTCTTGATCCAAGGAAAACAGAATTTGATGTAGATTTTGCTGATTTCATGACAAAAATGGAAAATTTAGAGGTAAGTAGCAATAATTTTTCTAATTTAGAGTAAAATCTTGAAAATGTGACTATATCAAAGATAGAAAGTGTTGAACTTTTATAAACTCAGTGCTATATCGCATGACAAAAGGAACCTGAGATATAGCAAAAGAGAAGCGCTTTTCTCCTTGCCTCTCCATATGCCCCCAAAGCACTTACATTCTCTTCCTGAGGTAGACAATAATAAAAACGTCTTTTGTTGCACTGGAAAAATTTGTTTGGCAAAAGACACACTTTTACGACTCTTTCTCTCTGGAAGGAGAATGGTAGCACTATGACAGAACACAGATAGGTAAACAGAAAACTCTGAAGATGCCAGCCACAGATGCTGGCGAAATGTCAGGAGTAAACTCTTCTAGAACATGGCCACATAGTCCGAAAAAGCCACAAAAAACTATAAAAATAGAAAACTGTTTCTTTCTCGGTGCATCTTGGTTTTCTTTTGTCATGTGATAAGGCCCTTAGGTTTATTTTTTGAAAAATATTTAATTTCACATTTGCTTATTTATTCATTTTTTTAAAAAAGAAAAAAATCGTATTCACAGAATTGGAAAGTATGAAATAAGATAGGTGCCCTAGTTATGCATGGCATAAGTCTGCTGGCATGTATGCTTTCCTTAAAGATGTGAAAGCCTGGGAAAAAACCAGAAAACACTGAGGAAAAATCGGGGGAGGGGATGGGAAAAACAGTAAAAAACCCGAAACAAATTGAAAAAAATTGAAAAAGGAAGAAAATAAATTATGGAATGTTTTATTTAAGCATGATGCAGTAACCCCCCCCAAAAAAAAACCACAATTTTTTTCCAATTTTTTTTCCCGGGCCTTCACATCTCTAGCCCTACTAACTCCTGTCTTTAGAGATTATTGCATATGCTGTATCCCATCTTTCCCTCAACAAGATACATGCACATTTAAGTGTCAAAGATGGGTCTTACTGCATTCACATGTGGCCACCTGTCTGCAGCCCATCTGCAACCTGGGCTTCTCTGGTGGATCCCTTGACAGGATATCAGTGGACAGAAATTTGTGCAGTGGTTGGCAGGGTTTTTTATTTTTATTTTGGGGAGGTGTTTTTTGTTATCTGGCTGTCTTGTTGGTCAGGGTGTGGCTTTGTAGGAATTGGGGATTGTAGGTTTTTCTAATTGAGTTAATTTCAGTAGACACCGCAAGTATGGCCCTTGTGGTCTCTTCCAACTCTATGATTCTATGATTCTATGAGTATAAATTTTTATTTCCTGCGAACATTGTCTGTGTTTTCCCAGTGCTTCTTCTCCAAGACCTTATGGGCTTTGGATGAGGTAAATTAATAACCAAGATAACTCTAGCAAATCTCTCTCTCTCTTAGAGTATCTCTGTACTGTGAATACTGTACTATACTTGTTTTGTGAATTTTTCACTAAATGTTTACATTCATTTCCCTTAGGTCCAAATACAGACATTCATGAGTACTTGCTTTGGAAGAATCTTGTCTTCACAACATGCACTTCAGCTTCTTCAGAGGTATGACAAACAGCTTTAGGAAATACTTTAAATTAGAAAGCTGTCGCATATATATATTGCATGATAGCTAAACAAAACATGATAAAGAATAGTCACATATTTCCTCATCCTCCATGAGAGATGATGTCAACACATTGAGACATCTAATTGAGAAAACCTGGGTTTCTCAACACCTTGGAGAAAGATTTTTATGAAATAAGTTGTTCCAAAAAATGTTGTTGTTTTAAAACCATGAAGTTATCTTTGTACTTTGATTAAAAATTTCTTTGCTCTTTGTGACAAAGGTCCCGGTGATGTACGGCAAGTATAAACGTACAAGCAGTAACGTTCTAAAATAGCTCAGGCAGGAACCTGTGCAATACTGCTTTAAGAAAAAATAAGTACTATTACAAAATTTAAAAGGGTTAGACAACTAAAGCCCACTTCAGCTAATGATTTAGATATATAAGTAAAGATAGACATAAAGGTGTGAGAAAAGAAAAGAAAATCACATATACAAGGCACAAAAAAATCCCTTTGTCCTCTCCATTCCCCTCCTCTGAAGATCTTTTGATATCAGTGCACACTTCCTTCCCAATAAATGTCACAGCTTCATTGGAAAGATTTATCCGGACCATGGCAGGAGAAAGAGTTAAACTCTCCCTCCTCTGCATTCTTGATACAGCTTGGACTCCCCCACCTAGTATTTACATTTTTTAAAAGCATGTATAAACCATATTCATTCAAATAAAATTCTGTCCAGTTTGGCCCTAAATTCTGAACTTCTTTACAGAATAACTTATTTCACAAATGCGGCTTATAAGACAGCACACAAAAACTAGCGCCACAAATTGTTTTTCAAATGTCACAGAGATCTTGTAGATTTTGCCCTCAAAAATTAATGTCTTTTCTCCTGAAATATATTGCAGTTCTCGATAATTGTCTCATTAATTATCCTTCGTTACTTCTAAGTAGGAAACATTAATTTCAGGTTGGAGTACTAAACTTTCCAATCCATCCAGAAATACATTTTGTGTTCTCATATATTTAAACTTGATCTTTTTAGGTTTCAGAAGCTGAACATGCCATGTCTTCAGCATGAAATAGCACATACAATTGGACGTATTCTTCAGCATTATGTTGCAGAACTTGAAGCAACTAAAAAGGTATATAGGCTATTCACAGTGAGTAGAACTGCACATTCCTAAGCTAGTGAAGGAGACATCCAGAATAGTCATGTTTTTCCATTGCCCACGATGAAGCTGAAAACACGAGATCCAGTATCTTTGGTTTGGTCCTGAAGCTAGACACCTCCCCCTTCACTTTTTGTTCCTTAGAATAGAGTTCTTGTTTTGTTCTCACTTTCCTTATTAAAATAAGGAATATTTATATTTATAGTAAATAGGACTGGTAATTAATACATGCAGTTTTGAACATGTTTTGTTTCTAGTATTTATTCTTATATTAAGATGGTCTTTAGAACAAATATTTTAAAAAATGAAAAAGAAAATGATAAATATCACCATCCCTTATAACAGTATGTAGATTTTAAATTAAATTATAAATTATTTTATATATTTCCCTAAAAAAATCTATTGAGGTTTTCCAAGCATGTGCACAGTAGACATTTGGTTAACTGAAACATTAATTGAAAGAATGATTAATCAGTTAAAACCCTTTACTACTCAGCCACTGATGACATGAGATCTAAAATAGTGAAAACAGTACAAAAGGCCATGAAAAATTGTTTTAGATGTATATTTTGATAGGGGTGCATGTTAATTTTATGTTCTCCTATTTTGATTGAAGACTAGATTAGACTGATGAATACTGCATTAATGATTAAACAGCATACCTGTATGTATATGAGGACAACAAAGGAAATTTTAGGCATTTCTTATTCTATCCATTATTTGGAAACAGTATCAGGATGTGTAGTATCATAAATTCATGTTGTGCATTGTTATTAATGTGTAAATTATCTATAATTCAGTGCTATATTTGCAACATATGCTCTTCCCTTTGATTGCATTATGGAAGATTGTGCCCTTAGTGGGTCTGCCAAAAATAAGCTTCTCTAGTGAAGTGATTCATCTTTTTTGTGTGTAAGTCTAAATGCTTATGTCACTTTGTGAAACTGCTGGCAGAAGGCTCATTTTAATTTTGCATTTTCTTTATTGTAGCTTTATCAGGCTCAAAAAGATGACCCTCCTCTGGCTCGAAACATGCCCCCTATAGCAGGAAAGATACTGTGGGTGAGGCAGCTGTTCAGGCGCATAAGTGAGCCAATCACCTTTTTTTATGTAAGTTTGGCATCAACACTGTCTGACAGTGACAGATTTGGTATACCATAACAAGCTGATAAATTGTTGCACTTTGCTTTTTTGAAACCTCTAGTGAAATGAGAAGAACAGTACTAGTAATTACGCTGTGTATATACAAATGCAAGTAGATAAATAGGTACCACTTTGGGAAGGTAACAGCGTCTGGTGCAGTCATGCTGGCCACATGGCCACCAGAGCAGTCCACAAACTCTTTAGTTTAGTAACAGAGAAAAGCACTGTCCCCTACAGTTGGTCACAACTAAACATTCATGTCAAGGGACGACCTTTACCTTTAGGCAGGGTTACTACTGTCCTTTTCTCCAAATCACTGAAAAGATTAGCACCACTCGATGTGAATTTGAGTGAAGTGAGATATAAGAGTCGGCAGGTGGTGCTGTTTGACTGATTTTGAGAGCAACATCCCAGCTCACTAATTTGGAGTAACAGGGGATTTTAAGTGTACTGATCTTTGTTAACAATAAGGTGCATTTTTTTGCTTACTTTAAAATAGTTACTAGAAAACTATAAGAAGCTGGTTGGTGTCTTCATTGTGCAGAGACAAGCTTTTTTGAGCAACTCAAGAGGATTTTCTGGATTTTGCAAAGACACTTCGGCATGAATCCAGACTGATCCCCTTCATTTAAGTTTAGTGGAACCTTTAGAAATAAATAGAAATGTTGGCTTGTGAAAAGAACATTTTACTTGATGAAATATCTAATCCAAGAGTAGATTACTTGAGCATTTAGAAAGTCTGAGGAGTAAGCTTATCAGTTTTCTGCTATTAGGATCCTTTGTCTGCAGAGACTGTCAAAAATAGCTAAAAGAAAAATCTGAAAGTACCGTAGCTATTCAGTCCACCTGGGGTTTGGAAAATACAGTGCTTTTATTTAGATGCTAAGCAGCATGTATGTGTGTTGGTGTGTGTGTGTGTGTAGATTATTAAAAAGGTTATTTGTTGTCTTTAGAGGCTTCCAATACTGACAAATCATGCTCTTTTTGGCCAGAAAAGGACAGTCTGGGGCCTCTGGAAAAGTTGAAGCCTGCAGTACAGCTTGCAATATTTTTGCTTTCCCCTATGCTATGGATACAGCCCCTTGTTCCTCCTATTGGTCAGTAAAAAATCAGTGGCACCTACAACAAAGTGTTGCAGTAAAGCCTTACCTTTTAAAAGGATTGTCATTCTCCAGCATCCTGGCCAGACAGTTCTCCAGTGAGAATGGTCTGGGACGGATGTATATAAGTCAAAAATAATAGAACTTTAATATGGAGAAAGGTGCAGTTTTCAATCATCCCACTCTTTGCAGAGCTGGAGAGTTGCATCCATTTCTTCCTAGCCCCAATTATAACAAAAACCACATCCACATTGCTGTTAGCCTTGAGGAATAACTCCTCTCTGTGCCAATAGATGCTCTCCACAACCTATTGAGAGGAGGGAGGTAAAATCTTACCCTCCAACTGTTCCAATTTGGCATTGACAGTCCCGATTAATCCTCTGATGTCCCACTTTTTGAACTGTTTTTCAGATGTCTGTTTCATTTGTCTCCAGATTAGTTCAATTGATACAAACTTGAGCTTAAAGTAAAAAAAGATACTTCTTCAATAAGACATCCCTTAAAGTATTTAAGCAGGGCTATCATATCACCTCTTAACCTTCTCTTCTCCAGGCTAAACATCCCCAGCTCCCTAAGTCGTTCCTCAAAGGGCATGGTTTCCAGACCCTTCACCATTTTAGTTGCCCTCCTTTGGACACGCTCCAGTTTCTCCACATCCTTTTTGAATTGTGGTGCCCAGAACTGGACACAGTATTCCAGGTGGGACCTGACCAAAGCAGAATAGAGTGGCACTATTACTTCCCTTGATCTAGACACTATACTTTTATTGATGCAGCCTAAAATTGCATTGGCCTTCTTAGCTTATTATTATTATTATTATTATTAGCTTTATTTATAAAGCGCCGTAAGTGTACACGGCGCTGTACAAAAACCAAATAAAATCAGGAATATGTAAAAAGCCTGCCTATGGCGTATAATCTAGAGATTAAAACAACAAGTTAAAAACATCATAAGAAACAAGTTAAAACAGCAGATATCAAATATTTAATCAAGCATCAAAACAACAGGTCACAGTCACAAACTTCCTGGGAACGCTTCCCTAAACAATATGGTCTTTAACTCGGTTTTAAAACTGGTTAGAGATGTGTTGAGCCATGCTTGAGAGAGGAGGGGCAGCAAGCGAGAAGGGACGAATCCGGGACAGGGCAGTGGAAATCCTGGGCTGGGACAGGAGACCTTGGCTACCAGAATGGAGGGAATGGGTGGGAATGTAGGAAGAAAGAAGTTCAGAGAGATAGGGAGGGGCCAGCTCGTGCAGGGCTTTGAAAGTGAGCAGGAGAAGCACACAGAGAACCACCAGGCTTCCCTTTTACAAGGAATGTCCTAGAATTCCTCTGCAAACAGTTATATAGAATGAGTTTTCTACTTCCTCCTCCCAGTGACCCAAAGGAAATGGCTCACACTTTCAAATTTTAAGCTCTTACCCAAGCAAAATGGACACAGAGAACCACCAGGCTTCCCTTTTGCAAGGAATGTCCGAGAATTCCTCTGCAAGCAGTTATATAGAATGAGGTTTCTACTTCCTCCTCCCAGTGACCCAAAGGAAATGGCTCACACTTTAAAAGTTTAAGCTTTTAGCCAAGCAAAATGGAAATAGAGAACCACCAGGCTTTCCTTTTGCAAGGAAAGTTAACTTTACATGGTGGAGAGGAATGTATGGAGGACAGATTCTTGCCTTCCCTGTAGACTCAAGCAAAAGCCAACTACTGCAGCCCCTAATACTTTGTGATTTCCTCCTCATTAACAACTTTTGCCATCTTGACCATACTCTAATCTTGCTTGACCACATGTTTCTGGTTTTCTTCTGTGAAATATCAGAGGGCATGTAGTATTGATTGGCATTCTGGCTAATAAAGTAATACTTAAACCTCACTTTGCCATCTATGATAGTCCCAATTAAAATTATCTCCCATGCTGTCATTACATATTTTTAAAACCTTCAAAGAAGGCCACATACTAAGTTTTTAATGTTACTTGTAGTGTTAGGCCCTGACTCCATGACTCCTGTACACCACTAAGAATGCTCAAATCTCACAGCAGATTTGGAAATGTTTTCCTTTCCTTTAAAAAAAAAAATGAACTCATACACATCTGCATTCCTGGGGGAGGAAGTAACCAAAGTATGGAGAAAGGAACTACCCCTATATATGTATATAGTCTTGTTTTGCTTCTAGTCTTATAGGCACTCAGGCCCCTGAATTGGCCATTATCCATAACATGTATAATAGTTTTAGAATCATAGAATCATAGAATCGTAGAGTTGGAAGAGACCACTAGGGCCATCCAGTCCAACCCCCTGCTATGCAGGAAATCCAAATCAAAGCACCCCTGACAGATGGCCATCCAGCCTCTGTTTAAAGACCTCCAAGGAAGGAGACTCTATCACCTTCCGAGGAAGTGCGTTCCACTGTCGAACAGCCCTTACTGTCAGGAAGTTCTTCCTAATGTTCAGGTGTGTGCAATGTTTTGTTGTGCATTAGGAAAATAATTAAAAAATTTTTTGATGTTAGTGCAGGTTTGAGCCACACATGCAATTAAGATTTCATTAGCTTTCCCTAAAGCATTTTCTACTGCTAAAGAGATAAACTGCTGTCCTTTCTAAAAGTGTCTTGTCTATGCACCAGTGGGAATTCTTGGAGAGAAAACATTAAATAAAACCCCAGCTGCCTATGTATTTCTCCTTCATGTATTTATTTGACTTTGGATCCAGACATATAAAAGCTGAATTATGACGCTGTTTGTAAGTAACAGTATGTATTACTAACATCTGTGTAATCTTGAAACCCTTTAAAGAATTCATATAATGCAAGATTTTGTAATAGACATAGGGAAACAGAAATGCATTCTGAATTGAAGTGTATTTATTGAAAAGAAACAGTATTTTATTCACTTCTGTTTTTAATTTGTATAACTTTAATATCAAATATTTTAACAGAAAAATTCAGATATCTTGGCAAGTACAGAAGGTAAAGCAGTTGTTCGATTATACAATAAAATTTCCTATGTATTGGTGGAGTTTGAGGTGCTCTATCACACAGCTTGGATGAAAGAAATTGCACAGCTACAGTACAGTAAGTAGTTTGATTCATGTTAAATATCACTAATTATTATCACTGCACTGCCACTTTGGCACCATCATGAAATAGTGATGAAACTGTAGAATATATTCCCTTTAATTTCAGCATTGCAAGTTACACTTTTGGTACGTCATCCTGAAACTGGAAAGCTACTGGTTAATTTTGACCCCAAAATTTTAGAGATTGTTCGGGAGACAAAATGTATGATAAAAATGGGACTAGAAGTACCAGAACAGGCAAAGAGAATAGTCAAGATTGAAAATGAGGTTAAAACAAACAAATTATGCTTGGAGGTAAGTAAGCAATAATTATAATTGGCTTTAAAACTGTTCAGTGTTTATTGACTGCAGTATCATATCAGCATGTTTTTAGTGTGTGGTACATCTAAATTTTATCCAGTAGTCATTGTAAAATATCTCCGATATAGGTTCTTCTCATAGACAATTTTTCCACAGCTTTAATGTTTAAAAATCCCAAAAGTTTAACTACATGTGGTTGTTTTATCCTGAGTCATTCATGTCATGGTGTACTCCTATGAATTGTGAAATTCATTATATTTTGAATGGAATCAGATACGTTTTGGTGAAATATATGAAAATTAGTCCCTGATTACCCTGGGATCGAATTCTCCCTTTTTCCTTTGATTCTGTGAAAAGGCAAAAAGTGCCATGGCTTATTTGTTTTTAAAAGGTTGCTATATTACCTTTTGCCTTTTTGCTACTGTATATTAAAATAGCTATCCTTCAGGAATCTGATAAACACAGATTGCATAAACCAGAGCAAAACTGGATGCGACTATGGAGATATATGAATGTTTTACTGGCTATATCCAGATGAGAAACTGTAGCACTACAAATTCATTGCTCATCTGCTCAAGCTAGAAGTGTTTGGAATGAGTATTACACTTTGTTCTATCAACACCTATTGGTGGGACATACGAAGTTACTCTCTTAAGTTTTCTTTGTCTCTTCTCTACCCAAAGAGACCTCTAAAAAAATCTGGCCATTAGTAGGCAAATGCCTTTTCCTTGCATTTGTCAGACAGATAAGCAACCAGACAGAGAGACGGGCTGGAAAAGCTAGATCAAGATAGTTGACTGCTAAATTATTGTATTCTGGAAGTCGAGAGATTATTGCCCTTTATTTATTTGTTTATTTGTTGTAACTAATGGGAGGCAGCAGATTTGCTTTGCATGATCTGGCTAGTTGCTCATGTTCGAGCTACATATGGTTATCTACTTCCTTCCCTATATTCTCCCTCTTGAAGAGAGGGGTTGACTGGTCTCCTGAGAGACTGAGAGAGAAAAAAGCTCTCTTTACTGATTCTTCTTTATCTTTCTAGTTTTTAAAAATTAGTTCCCCAGCCCTCTTTCCACATTAAGCTTCCTCCTCTTCAAAACTGTTCTTTGCTCTGGTATGAAATGCTGTCAGCTACCCACTTTCTCAAGAGCAAGACTGATTAAAGTGCCATAGGACAATGATTCCACTTTAACTGCCTTGGCTGCTGGGGTTTGTAATCTGGAAAAGGACTATAGCTCTCTGGTTGACAATTCTAAATGCTTGTTAAAAGCAGTGCACTGGTTTTATTAGTTTGGCAGAGGGGAAGCTCTTCTAGGCACTAATTCTCTGCAGGACCTTACAGGCTGAAGGTTTTAAAAATGGACAGTTAACCAGAGTGATTCCAAGTGAAAATGAGGTAGAAGGACAATCCGATTTTGCAGCAAAAATGGTTATTTCTTTATTGAAAAGACAGAAAAAAGACAGTAGCAGAAACCAACAGAATAGTCTATGTTCAATGCAAGCTGTTTCTCAAAGTAAAGGGGGCGGGGGGATACAGCATAGGAGCTAAAAAGCCTTGTCCTAACCAATGTAAGGGGACTAGACCTAAGCTTAAGGAACTGCAGACTAAAAAGCAGACATGGATTTTCTCACCCTCTGATGTGAAGAAGATGCCTGGAGATGGGAGCAGAAGCCAGATCTTACAGAGAAGAGTAGGTCTCTCACTCCTTTTCCCTCCCCTTTTGGCGGGGTCTTCTAAAAGTTAAAAGAACACTCTGGGTGGGGCAAAACATTACCTCAGTGTTGTTTACAAAGAAAACAAAAATGTGCTTGTAAAAATAGGGGTGAATGCGTTTTTGAGTACTGATGATGATTCTTAATTTGGTCTGGGCAGTATTGAACAATGGGGTTGCATACACAGGACAAAGCCAAGCAGTATAGATATTTACCATCTTTTAGATCTAGCTAGATTTTCTTAACTTCTCTGAAAGTTGCACAGTACTTCACAATGTGGTTGTACCAGTCTGAGCCAGTTTGACAGGTCTCCATTTAGTGGAGGTAGACAAGGCAGTTTAGCCCTAATTGCTTTCATGAATGCAACCATTTCCTTGTCAGCAGGAGGGCAGGGAAATGAGGAAATTTCCAGTTTGCAGTTGAGAAAAAAGCTTGGCTCCCCCTCCCCAACAAGATGGAGAGGTCCAGGCCACAGCAGTCCTAACAGTCCTTTCCAGTTTGCTTTCTTAATAATTTGTTCAGCCTCTGGCAACAGACAACTTTCCTGTGTAATGCATCCATCGAAGTCTAATGTTCAACAATTAAACAGCAAAGTAGCATATTAATTTTTTTGGGTAATGGCACTGAGTTATGTAAGAGGGTTACACATTTTTGTAAAAAATAAATAAATAAATAAAAATTGGGCAGACCAGGCTCTTAACTATTTTGAATGACACCACTACTAGTGTGAAAGAGCCCTAGAAGCCCAGAAACTATTTTTCTGTTTCATGTGCAGCTCTCTCATAGAATTCTGAGAAATGTAGAAATAACACATTTGCAGGCCTTTCTAATTGTGTCATAGAGTATACTGCATGTTATATGGAACATGTTTGTCTCTCATTTGGTTTGTATCAAATTTAAGCTTTATGAATGTGAAGCTTACCTAATAATTAGAATTATTCTGATAAATAGAATAATTTGATAGTGTGTAAAACTTCAGTATATAGGCAGTTTTCTTCGTGTGCTTTCAAATACTGTAAATGTAAATCTGTACTAGCTGGGGATGTGGGGGACTCTGCTACCCAGCCACATTTTATTTTCTGTTCACATTCATTAATATAGTTAATGCTTATTTTAAATCACAGAATATTCTACAATGCTATGAAAATTTGTGTCAAGAAGTACCGACAGTGTTTGTCAATTTGATGGCACCAAAAATGAAGAAGGTGGGTTACAATAAATGTGCTTTATATCAAATTACTTGCATTTGTTTTGGAGGATGCTTTAAAACAAAAAGTAAATGGGGCTTTCCAGAACGCCCAAAAGGGGCAGTCCGTACTCGCCCCTTTAAGCGGTGAGATGGGGCCAAGGCTGCTGCACTGGCAGCCTCCGAGGCCCCATCTCGCCACTTCTGAAGGCTGCGGGGAAGCGGCAAACTGCCGCTTCCCCGTGACCTCAAAGTGGGGTGCAGCAGGCACCCTGGGCACCCGCTGCACCCCGCTTCCCTTGGCGGGACTGAGGGGAGAAAGGGGCCACCGCCGCCGCCCCTGTCTCCCCAGGTCTTTGCCGTGGCTGTTTAAAGGCCGCGGCAAAGACCCAGAAGCAAAAAGGAGCTTCGTTTCAGAGCTCCTTTTTGCACCACGGAAAGGGTGCACTTGGCACCCTCCCACGGCGCAATGGTGTCATGACACGCGCAGTGTTTCTAAACACTGCGTGCGTCATGACACCATCATGACACTATTATGGCACATCTGTATGGACGTCGCCATTTAAAAATGGCGGTGCCCATACGAGCTAGGTTTCGGGAGGGACTAAACACTGCACCCTTCCAAACCCTATTTGCGCTACCAAGGCGCCACATAGTGCCCGTCTAGATCAGGCCAATGTGTCTTAATTAGAACCACAATCCATTACAATCTGTGCTGTTCAAATTCTGAAATCCTAACTGAAACTAGTAAGAGAACAGAAGCCACCAATACATTGCACTGTCTGTGGTTTTTCACAGCTGTGATTTACATTAGATACTTTTTTAATTCCAAGGTCTTTAAACAGAGGCTGGATGGCCATCTGTCGGGTATGCTTTGATTGAGATTTCCTGCATTGCAGGGGGTTGGACTGGATGGCCCTTGCAGTCTCTTCCAACTCTATGATTCTATGATTCTATGAAATAAACACACTGTGTCCAGATTCAGATGTTTCTCATATTATTATATTTCTTTAAATATACAGTGACGGTCTTATGCTTTCTAGGACTTCTTCATTTACTGCACACTGAGAATATCTCCATGACTACAACATGATAGTCTTTAATACGTTATAATGAACTCAGACAAACAATCCATTGTACTGTATAAATCCACTGTACTGTTAAGCCTTGCCTATAAGATTCCAAGCAGTGCCTTATAACTGTGGAGTTTGTTCTCATAGGACTCTTTCAGACGTCGGAAATTGGAAGTATAATTTAATGGCAATCCGAACGCAGTCATGGGGTTTGACGTTATTGCGAATTAAAGCTTCGCACACAATTTCAGGCAAAAGGGAAGTCATTCCGAACGCAATCATGGGTTTTCCATTATTGCGAATTAAAGCTTCGCACGCAATTTCGGGCAAAAGGGGGTCATTTTCGGGAAATGGAACGTTACTCTGAATGCACTCCGAACGCAATGGGAATTCCCGTGAATTCGCTAAACAAGCGAATTCACAGGAATTCGAATTGGCTCAAATCGCAGTAAAGAGAAATTCCTCCCGTGAAAGAGTCCATAGTCTCATCAGAAACCTCAGTGGATGCTGCAGAGCACTCTAAACTCACAACAAAATGAGTACAATATTTAAGTTAGTTTATAGGGTTGGCACAATCCACAGTCTCCCAACCACAGCCCAGTCTCCACCAGTACAGCTGGTATAATGATGGATTTTATATGAAAGCTTAGATCTTGTTTATACTTGTATAGTTATAAACACTAGCAGAAGTAGCATGATGAGTTCAGAACAAACCACATCCATCCCATCTCCTTGCTGGCTTAGGAGGATTCTCTTCTAGAACAGTGCAGGGAGAGATGCCTCATAGCCAGGCGCAATAGAAAAGGCCTCTCTGACCCTCTTGATGACTAGCTGGATGTGCATCTGTCTGTATGCATTTTTGAAAAATAAATAAATATAGGGTTTCAAGGATTGCACCCCCCCTCCAACTTCCCCTTGCAGATACCCTTGGATGATTCCATATTCATGAAGCCATGTGAGAGTGAAAGAGGTCAAGAAAGAAAATCCATTGGAAATGACAAATATTTGTGATTTTGTATTTACTTTAACAAAGTATCGCCCATAAGGAGATGCTAAAATATGGGAGATACTGAGCTTTAATATAAAGAAAGTCATTTGATTGTCATGGTTGGCTGTTGTCACAATAAATGTTTTCTTCTTTCCTGGCCTACTTTCATCAGGTGGAATCTGTGCTCAGACAAGGGCTTACAATTCTAACCTGGTCATCTTTGACTTTACCTAGTTTCTTTCAAGAGGTTGATGAAGTTATGAAAATGTTTAATCAACTGTTGAAAAAGGTAAGCACATTTTCCAATACATGTTCAAAATATGGTGGTGGTTGTTATATACTAGGCCTGCAAATGTTTAGGCCTGCTTTTTAAAAAATTCTGTGTGGGTTCCAGGAATTCTATAGAAATTGCTTTGGCTGCCCTATGTAACCAAATGACTACACTTTGCCTTCCCCTGATCTAAAATAATAGGAGAAAAGGAAGAGTAGGGAAAGACAAGGGTGGGAAGGATGGAGTGTAGGGCTAATGTCCAGAGTTAAATCTTGGGTCCACTAAGAGCTCAAAAGAGTGGTTGTTCCCATATCATGT
Organism: Urosaurus nigricauda; assembly: GCA_034509955.1. Classification (NCBI taxonomy): domain Eukaryota; kingdom Metazoa; phylum Chordata; class Lepidosauria; order Squamata; family Phrynosomatidae; genus Urosaurus; species Urosaurus nigricauda. The sequence goes on from JAOEGL010000001.1 coordinate 330,357,496, forward strand.
TCATGTTCTTGTACTTAGGCCAACTACCAATGTGCTTCTCTGCCTGCTTCCTCTATTAGAAGTGAGGCAAGTAGCAAATGGTGTTTTTGGCAGTTGTGTCTCACTTGTGAATCTTGACCAGAACCTTGCAATTGTGTCTCACTCATGGAGTCACATTGGGTCAAAGTCAACATGAAGGCAGTTCACAACAACAGCAAAGACTTTTAAATATGTTGGTCAGTATTTACTAGACTTAGAACTTACCTGCACTGGCCAGGATACTTTAGAAGTAGCAATTCTGTCCTCCCCCCCCCCCCACTCCTATTACCTCAGCCTCTCTTTCTGCAGAGTGGTGGCTATCTGCATCGGTGTTCACCAGCGCCTTGGGTTGCTTGCTTCTGAGGTCAGAACAAAGTGCCCAGTGATAGTCACATGCTGGATGCCTCATTCTGACCTCAGAACAAGTGACCCACCATGGAGGCAGACACACCAGGTGGCCTAGTGAGACACCCATTCAGACAGCCACAACTATGCAGAAATGAATGATAATAGATGAGGTTTTTTTAGTTTGTATTAACCTTGTTATGCCCTAGTTCTAAAGCTGGATGTACCAGACTGCCCACACTAAAACCAGGGCATGGGATTTGTGTCGTCCAAGCAGGATGATGCCCAGATAGGGCTAGGAGAACCAAGCCTTTTGGCTTGTGTAGATAAGTACTCAGTATCTACTGTTTTCTTGCAATTTCAGTTAATGTTATTTTAGTCCCCCATCATTACATTAAGGTACATAGAATTTTCTGAATGATTCTGCTTTGTCAGTCTGGGAAGAACTCAGCATGTTATTAATTATAAATTTATCTTTGTAGATTAATGACTTATGTGAAATGCAGATTGATTTAACGTTGAAAGATATAGCAAATACTCTTTTGCTTGTACTGCCTGATAATCCAATGAAAGTTGAGGAGCTATTAGCACGCAATGAGGTAAACCCAATTTTAATTTTTTTTGTTTAAGTGGAGGTATGATATTTTTATATACACATTGTTATTTGTGACATCGTGGACAATGTGTCTGTCTTTTCACATCACAATTAGAATAAAGTAAAAAAAAAAAGCTAAAAGTAAATCACTTGATATATCTTAGTTATGATCATTCCTTTGAAGATTAATAATTCTGAATTAATTTTTAATATTTCAACACTAGATGGTGTCTTTCTCTCAGTGTACAACTTTTAGCATTTTTGCATTGCCTCAAAGCTGTATAGTCTAAATTACAGCATCGCTCTTGGAAAGCTGACTGTTGGTTTCTATCAGCTTCATTGGGAATCAGCCATATGACAGGGTGGACATAGATTTTGCTGGTTTTTAGAATTATGTAAAATCTCAGTGCTCTGACTTGTATGCTGAGAGTTCAGGTACCTTTCACATGTGATACCAAATGTGCTAGATTCTGGGATACCTTTTAGGTACCTTTTAGGAATGTAGTTTTTCTAAGGGAGGAGGGGGATAGAGTGGAATTTTGGTGGTGGTCACAGATCCTTGTATGCTTCTGAAGCTATTCTCACTGTAAATATCTTTTTACTCATGTTTAAAGCACTTCAAAAGCACTCAGCCTCAGGTGAAGGCAATGGCAAATGTCCTCTGAACAAATTTGCCAAGAAAACCCCATGATAAGTTTTCCATAAATCTTAAACTTAGGAAGGCACAACAACAACACATTCCAAATAATAACAGAAGAAAATACAAATAGTTGTAAATGTTTAAATACAAGATAGTTGCTTCTTGGACCTCAGGTTTTATCTCTTAAGCCAGAATTACAGTACTGCAGTATCTTAAACTGTTAGCCTTTATATTTATAAATAACAAATGCAATTATTAGTATTAAATACTGCTAATAAATAATTTAAAATGTTAATAAGAAATGTAATGTATAACTTTATTCATGAGTTTCCATTTACCTTCCATTCTTAAATATAGTAAATGTTCTGTGTGTCACGAACAGGCCTCCACTAAGGAATGGGCTGAAATATTAAACAACAAAAGCCGGCATATAGAAGATGCTGTACAGGAACTGATATCTATATTTGAACATATTTATGAAGTTAAGCGTGTAAAAAAACCACCTGTAAAAAGATTCCCTACACAAGGTACTTATTAATTTGTGACTACATAATGAAAAATGTCTTTAGGAAATCTCCCAGGAAGTTAGTAGAATTTCTTACTGTTTTTATAGGCATTTTTTTTTTTTTGGTCTGTTTAATATCTGTATGGTTTGTGTAATTAGTTTGTACTGTTAACCTACATGGAATCTGTTGTTTATAATTATCCACAAAAGACTGTCTTCATTGAATGAAAGTTTAGTTAAGAGCAAAGTATGTATTTCAGAGAGAGGAAAGATGTGGCTGGCAACTGCTGGTTTTATGACTAAGAGACAATGGTGCTTATTGCTTGGCTTATTAATTTGGCTTACCTCTCCTGGTTTAAGTTTTAATTTTGGCTGTACCCTGACCTTATCAGAAGGTTTTTGCCACCAAATTTGCTGCCTGAATACAGCTCGGGTGCATCCCTGCTTCCAGGAGTTCTCTGGCAGCCATTTTCTTAAGCCAGAAAATTCCTGGATCTGAAGGCCATACGGAGTGCTCCTAGAAGCTCCAGGGCTGTATTCAGGTGGCAAATTGGGTAACAAAAACCTCCTGATAAGATCAGAATGAAGCCCGAATTGTAATTTAAACCAGGATAGGTAAGCTAAATTAATAAACCAAGTGATAAGCTCCAAATGTGTGAGAGAGGAAGGAAAATGACCCCTGAAAATATCGATCTACAGTTGGGAAAGCAAAGGAGCAAACAACATAAAGAGGAAACACTAACCTTTGGTCTAGCATGTATAATATTCTAATATTTATGTACAATATTCAAGCAGTTTGTACTTCATTCAGGAAAAATTCATTTATGCAAAAATTATGGCTTTGTGGGAAACATATTTTCTGCTAAAAATGCAATCATTTTTGCATAGCAATAGTGTATTCTGGCAAAATACTTTTGCAATCCTGTTTTGTACTGGTAAAATGGAAATCTATGCTACTGGTGGGCTTCCAATATGCAACACCAGTCTGAAGGCACTGGGTACAACCCAATCTCCAATTAGTAGCTATTAAGTGGGTTCCTGGTCACAATCCTGCTGCACTTTTGCAGCTGAACAAAAGGGACTAATTATATAAGGAGATACTGAATACCTCCTGCAATGATCACATAAACACATATGATTGCATAACAAGAGGTTGTGCCTATTGTGAAAAACACACTTATTCTTCTGAAAAATGTACAGAAAACATTATGTGAAAACTATTTGCTGTGCAGGGTGTCTTAAATGCTGAGACATGAATATCAAAGATGTGAATATTTTCATGTGTTCTTTATATCTTTAATCTTTATTCCTCTTGCTCCTTAGTCACATGTACCAGCATGTAAAAATTGCACCTCACCTTCCAACATATTCAAGCTTAGAGAACTGTATAAGAATTTTCTCCAACTTGTGGCAACCCTAATGTGACCCTATCACAGAGTTTTCTTGGCAAGATTTGTTCAGAGTGGGTTTGCATCCTTCTGAGGCTGAGAGAGTGTGACTTGCCTAAGGTCACCCAGTGGGTTTCCTTGGCCAAGAGGGGATTTGAACCCTGGTCTCCAAGTCATAGTCAAACCACAACATCATTCTTATGGACAATAATTAGAGGAGGATATTTTTGTCTGTTCTGATCCATCCTCTACAAAAGTATCTAGCTTGGCACTCCATTCCAATGTGCATTTGCTTGACTGTCATAACATGATGAACCTCTGTCAGTCTTCCCCTGTCCATTCAGTCATCATGAGAGGATTAATGACTAAGGGGCAGTACAGATGGGCAGCTTGTTGCTGCCCCTGTATGCCCTGAGTTGGTGCTGCAGCAGCTGCACACTACAGCACTTCCTGCCAGCGATGTCCAGACACTGCACTGGATTAGCATCATCTTGGTGGCACCTGGATGGACAGGAGGACGCCATGATGGCACTGCCGGCATGTACTAGGGTTATGGAGTGTGCGGTTAGTGCGCGCTCCAGAACCCAAGAATTGTCACCGACATGCCACTTCCTTCCTGTATGTACTGGGCCTAAATGTACATAAACTGTTGAGAACTTTACTTGTACTGGAGCTGAAGCAGGTACAGAGAATCAAGTTACAAAATCTAAGTCATGGGTCCCTTTCACACAACATGTATAGCATAACGATCCCAGTGTTACTACCCTGGCTGCATCCTATGGAATTCTGAGGTTTGTAGTTTGAGAAGGCACTAGAGCAAATCCCAGGATTCCATAGATCTTTTCCATGGCTGTTAAAATGGAAGCATAGTACTATAACTGTGTAGTGTGAAATAGTCTTTGGTGGCAATACAGTCCCTAGGACTCTCTCCCATTCATCATCCAATACTCAGGCCAGCTGTTGGAAGAAAGTGGGGCAGGGGAAGGATAAATACCAGCTAAACTGTCAAGAAAAGTGATAGAGAAAGATTGGATTTGGGCAGCTGGACAAATAAATAGAGTTCCTATATTACTGAAATATGACTGAGATATAATAGTGGGAGTAATTTTTTTTTTAAAAAAACTACTACTCTAACATACTACTAGTATGATGCCAGAATCCTCATCAGGATCCTCCCTAACATCATTGCTATGCTCTGGCACCAGGTTTGGATTCACATGGGGACAAGAAAGCTCTGCCAAGATAGCTAGTAAGCACATACTCTTGACATATCATAGCTGGCTTTTGAACTTTATCTTCGCTTCCAAAACAGCTTACTTGGAATGGCCAGGGATAGTGGTTTCAGAGAAAACACTCTGTTATCAACAACATACTTGGACTCAATGGAACTAATTACATGGTTCTTTGGAGTTGGGGTTGAATAATTACGTGAAGTAGGGATTAATTTAGAAATGTTAGATGACTGAAAACTCAGTGTTGATGCAGTATTTTTACACTATTTGGGAGCTAATGGGTAGTGATTCTTTCAAGTTATGCAGGCATATGATAGTGCACATAGTCTGCATATATGGCAGAAACAGAGTATGGTTTAAAACATATTGCCCATGACAATTTTGTTGTTTTTATAAAATCATTCTGCACTATTTGCAGGCTAACAATACAAATCTTCATTCAGTTGTCAGTTCCAACTGGAGTAGGCCCATTTTTCAGTCAGAAGTTGGCAAGTGATTACTTACTATAAGTTCCATTGATTAAAATGGGTCAACTCAGTTTGGAACTAATAGTGATTATTTTCCGATTTGTGTATAGGTACATTAAACTGAAATGATGGTTCTGTATAAGAATACTACAATATGCACATCACATTGATGTTGAGGCATGTATATGTTCTTGATCAATTACTTGTCCTGTAAAACTGTATTTTAGAATTCCAGTGATCAAATAATCACTCACTTCAGTTCCTTTAGTGTGCTCTAAGAAGGGGGACTGATTAACATTCTATTCTGAAATGTCTACAAGTAAAACCAGAGTGTGAATAGTTACAAGTATAGTATAGTTGCTATCTCATTTTTTAAAAGCAACTAAAATAGGGGGGATTCGTGGTGGCACGCTGGCCCTCCTCCTCCATCCTGGCCTTTCCCCCAGAAAGTAAGTCCTGGATGGAACAGCCTGCAAGGGTGCACATGTGCCCCTTCTCCCCTGAAGGAGGAGGAGGCCCCAACTGGGTGTCATTCCCCCTTTCTGAGTGTCACCTGATGTGGTCTGCACCCCACACTCCCCACAGTGTATCACTGCCCAGAAGAATGCCATAGTTGATGATGTAGAAAGCTGCTAAGAAGTCCAACAGGGACATAGTACCCTGTCTCGTTCCCAACATGGTTGATCCACCAAGGCAACCAAAACTCTTTGTGTTCTGTTACCAGACCTTAAACCAGACTGAAATTGATATAATCTGTTTCATTCAGAAACTCCTAGAGCTGGGAGGCAACCACATACTCTAGGATCTTGCTTAAAAATGGAATGTTAGAGATTGACTAATAATTGTGCAGAATAGAGGGGTCCAAGGAGAGGTGTTTGTTTGTTTGTTTAGTAATAATTTTATAAGGTAAAGTTTCAAACAAGCTGAAACTCTGCCTTCATGTAGTGAGGCATTAACCACTCCCACTATCCACCCAGCTAGTACCCATCTAGCTTTCTTTTATAAATAAACCAGGAAGGGCAGGGATCTAACACACATGTAGTGGTGCTTGCCTATCCAAGAATCCTCTTCACATTTTCATGTTGCATAAATTGAAAAGTATCCATTGTCACTGGACAAGCAGGGGCCAAAATGACACCCACTGGATCTCTATCAATTATAGTATCTAAGAGCCTCGACAGGCTGGCATCAGGGCAGAGTGGAGGGAGGCATGACGTCTGCACAATGCACGCCCTGACTCCTCCCCATCCTGGCATGATGCCACGTGCCCCACCACATGGTGGATGGTGTCACAGCACTTCTCTGGCACTGCATCCAGATGATCATGCATGAAAGGAGTGCTGAAAGGCATGGCGCTGACTGTTATGGCCCCCTTTCTACAGCGCAAAAAGGAGCCACGTTTTGTGGCTCCTTTTTTTTTCATGGAAAGGCTAGATCGGGGCCACAGCATGTAGTTGCTGCAGCCCTGATGTGGCACTGAAAGGGGCAGCTGCAGGCCACCCCTTAGGAGCAGTTTGTTCAGCCCCTAAATCAGAGCATAAGCAATTTTATTTGTGAAATCCTGAACAAGCTGTTCATAGTAGGCTGTTGGGTGGCGTGGATTTTCCTCCCTTGAGCCAGTATGTAAAAGAACCTTGCCCACTTAAAACAGTTCTGCTGAACTGCTCCTTGCAGATGGAATGAGGCAGAGAATAAATTTGCCTTTGCTGCCTATATTACCACAGAGCAGGCCCTCAGATAAGCTTTAGCTTGTGTTCAGCCAGACCCACTTCAAGTTGTCTACCAATGTTGTTCTAGTCACTTTCACACTTGTTTTATCACCACTAGCTTCCTGAAAAACCTGGAGGCTGGTTTGGCTCCACTCCATGAGGGGATGCTCTGGAGTGATCATCTTCACTGCCCTGGCTATTTTTTCCATTCCAGTTATCAGGTAGAACTTCAACAGGATCACCTGTCAAGGTATCAGGAAACTCCCCCAAAGCTATTGGGAATTCATCCGGTCCTTAAAGCTCCATAAAGCTCCTAGGGAGGACCATTTTAACAGATCCTCTTCCCCTGCAGAGTCCCAACAAGTCTAAATCCCATCAGGTAGTGATCTGTCCATGACAATGGAACTGTAAATCTTTCCTTCATTCCAGATCACATCTGCCCAATCCACTACAAAAAACAAGGTCCAATGTGTGCCCAGTAGCATGAGCAGAGCTGGATTCCACTTGGGATAGACCCTTGGTTGCCATGATAGACATGAAGTCTCGAGCTGCTCCTAACAGGGCAATCTCAGTGTAGATGATGGAATCCCCCAGCACTACAAGCCAGGATGATTTCAACATCAACTCCAGGATCACCCTGGCTAGCTCAGGAAGGGATACTGTTGAGCAGCAGGGTAGGTGGTATACTAAAATAATTTGTCCTGGCCACCCAGCTTCAGATAAACACACTTGCACCCAGAAAACTGTGGGCTAGGGTACCTGGCCAGGGGGATGGAATTTCAATAGTCTACTGCAACTCCACCTCTCCATCCTGCAGGTTTTGCCTGCTGCTGAACAAAGAACACTGGTGGACAAAGTGAGAGAGATTAACCCTCCCAGCCTCATCCAGCCAGGTCTCTGTGATACATGCCAGGTCAGCATGCTAATCCAATATCAAGTCCTGAATGACAGCTATCTTCCCATTCATTCACCTGCCATTCACCAATAACATTTTCAACCCAGGGGTTCTGTAGCTCAGACTATCCAGGTTATTTGAGTTGTGGGACAGTTTAAGGTCAACAAATACCTTATTCCTGTCCTTTCAATTAAAGTGTAACTGTCTCCCCTCTCCATATTTTCCTCTGCCATGTACCACTGTAATAGCTGCCCACTCAGATCCAGTATCTCCCCTTCCTATGGTAGACTGGTTGTACACTTACAGATAATAATGCTATAATAATAATAAAGTGCAAAGTAATACAGTACAGCCCGCCCTTGTATTTCAAGCAGCATAACAGGCCATTTGAGTTGCTCAAAGATGTCAAAAGAACAAAACACACAAGATCTCAAAATATGCCAGCAGGGATTTTTTAGTCTTATGCATTTTACTTCAAGACATCACACAGGGGAAAAACAACAACACACAAACACACACATCAAAACAAGATTCCCAGAATAAACTCTTGTGTTTCTACTGCATGGTGAAAAGTACTACTGTATAACAATCCAATTCATGCAGATTTATTGACTGAACTGGCAGCTCAGAAGTAAAAAAAGATTAGATTATTCTGGACTAAATGTGGCTATTGAATTCTGAGAGTATCCACCCTGTTGCATGTAATAGCAGTAGAATAACTCTTCATTTCTAGGCACAGTCTCCTCTTCCAGCTGCAAACTTTGGGACAGGTTTATTGATTAAATTTAATTTCTTATATTTTATTTCGAACAGAAGGGAAACATGTAGCATTTGGAAGTTCATCAGAAATGCAGAGGGCTAGTTCTGGATCTTCTGTAGTTCTTAGCAGTGAGGAAGCTGAAGACAGTGAAAAGGAAGATGAGTTTAAAAAGGTATTTAATTTCAAAGGAATAAGGGCATATACATTTCATTGCTCTAGTAATTCAGACTTACCAGGAAAACATTAAAAAGGCTGCACAAATTGTACAGGTAATTCTCAGAGGTTATTTAGCCTTTTATTGATATATTTCATATCGTGATACTGCTTTCATGTAGTGAACTGGAAACAAAGATGATGTTAATGATCCTTCAATTTGAGTGATTTAAAATCTACTGTATATACTCGACTATAAGTCGACCTCATGTATAAGTCAAGGACAAATTTTGGGACGAAAATTATGGGTTTAGCTATGGCCCATGGGTAAGTCGAGGGTAAAATTTAGGGGCACATAGCAAGGGATCTGAAGTATGAAGCAAAGCAAAACAATGTCAAAGAACTTACAAAATTCCAGCAGACATAACTCTTTGTGCTTACTCTTTAAGACTGGGTGGATGAGAGAGTAGAGGTGGTCAGTGCTTCACATGTAATGCTCTTACTTTTCACCAGGAGATGGTTCCTTCTTTTAAATAAGAGTTAAGATACAGTACTTACATTGACCCATGGATAAGTCGACTCCGGTTTTTTGGGTCAATTTTTTGACCTGAATTTCTAGACTTATACATGAGTATATACGGTAGTTATGGCACTTGAGAAATGGCTCTGCTGAAACCTTCCTCAGCCCATATCTTTCCCAGAATAATTTATTTCCACTCATTTGTTTTCCAGGTAAGGCTTACTTGTGGTCTTGGTCACTAGCCAAGGCAAATCATGGAAGAGGGGGAAGGGCTCATCATCCCAACTTTACTGATCTCCTTTTTCATGAAATTAGACAACCATATTTTATATCTGTTTTATATATTCTAAAACATGGGTCCGCTATTATCACATCCAGTTGGATTACGGGTGGAAACTGTAGAGCCCTGCAAGTGCTGTTGGACTGCAACTTCCAGCAGCACTAGTCAGCATATCTCATGGTGAAGAATGCTAGGAGTTGTAGTTCATCAGCATCTGGAGAACTGCATGGTTCTCACCCATGAATTAGACCATGTGCATCCTTTAAATCTCATGCCTCTGTATCAAAGTACTCGGTTATTCATTTCCCCCAGTCCTGGTGTCAAGCATAATGTAATGAATGCAGTCTGGACGACTGAATAGTGGAACACTGAATCACATCATTTAATGAAATCTCTTCAGCTCACTTCAGTATTTTAATGGTCAGGCAAAAGGTTCACAACCACAGTGGCCTGGTGGTTGTATCCCTTCCTAGGAGCAGAAACGTGGCACATAGACATGGTCATAGAAAAAAGACACCAAAACATTTTTTTGACTTCTTTGTCTATGATGTTTTCATTATGATAATGGGCTGCTGGGTACAAAGACTTTAAAAATTGTATTTGTTAAATATAATATGTATTAGCATAAATCCTCTTGTAAGTGCTGACTACAGTAGGGACATTGAATTAATTGGATTCATCTATGTGTTAATTCACCATTCAGCAATTGAGTCAATGGGTCTTCTTGATTTGGGACTTATCAACAAGATTCCAGCCACTACATTTCTTCTTTTTAAGAGCTTGGAAAAATTAGCTAAGCTTTAGAAAGATTTAGTGTTGGCTGTTTTCATGTGTGATGTCAGCTACTGAAAGACTCTAGTGTATATTAGAGAGGAATCTAAACCATACTTTTTGTTAACTGCAGGAATGCAAGGAAGTAGTTGCATATTTTAGTCACCAGTTGTTGGATAGTTTGCAGAAAGCCACTCGTTTATCCTTGGATGCTCTTAAAAAAAGAATATTTGTTTCAAGGTATGTGAAAAAAGGCTTCTACATGATCAATAAAATTCAATACCGGTGATAGCTCAAGTTCCTAAATCTCAATGAGGTATATTTACCACACTCTGTCAGTGGAGAAGAAGGCATCCAGGAATGGGTCAACTCTTTCTGCCATGCATGCAGTACAAGGAATTGTGTTATCTTATGCTGAGTCTCTTGCTAGTTTTTAGCTCCTTCACTCAGTTCATTTCCTTGCCTTAATCAACCCAGGTCAACTCAGCCCTTTTTCGCTAATTCCCTGGGTAAATCTTTTTCTCCTTCTATTGTATTGTTGACTAAATCCTTTACCTTCACTGTCTCTCAGGCACTGCCCTTCAAAAACAGACCAAACAACAACAGCAACAACAACTTTGAACTCATTCCCCTTCCCACTTTAAATCACCTTTTTTTATAAATGCTTTGTTTTTCTATTATTTGCTTTTTTAAATAGTCATACTTTCAGTTTTAAATTATGGAAGTTATTTTTTCCTAAGCCCACTTTTGTAGAGATTATCTATCAGGATGGGGAATGTTTCAGGGGCCCTGGGAAAGCCCAACAGTTCCTGTAGTACCAAGCTCTTCTCTAAGTCCATTTGTATGGTCATGAACAAGGGAACCCTATTATCTGGGGGTGCATCTGAGACAAGGGGACAAAAATATTGTCTTCCCTTCTTCCAAACTCCAATTCTTTCAAACTTCAATTTCACTTCTTCCAAACCCCAATTCCAGCAAGGGGCTGTGAACAGATGTTTCAGCTGTCAAAGCAGCTTGGGGGAAAGAGAACTAAAACTTTTTTCCCCATTTCTAGTCAGGAGTTCTATAAAGGTCTGGGGCTTAAGGGGAGAGAAACTGTGGGGAAATCACAAACTAGATTGTCAGTTGCCAAATATCCTCAAACCATCTCCCAGACTTTCACAGAAATCCTGACAAGAAGCTTTGAAAAGACATTGCAGCTGTTAAACTATCAAAGGGGATCTTGGGAGGAAACGGCAGTGTCTTTTTACAGCCTCAGGTTAGAATTTCTGTGAAAGATTGCAGGGGTGTAGTTGCAGAGGTTTGAAAGATAACAATCTGGAACTTCCCCACAGCCACCAGTCCTGAGAAGTGACTGTGAAAAGACATTTCAGCTATTGAACCAGGAGTAAACTGGTGTGTCTTTTCACAGCTTCCAATTAGAATTTCTGTGAAAGACTGGGGCTTGGGAAGAGGGAAGTTGTGGGGATAATAAACACTAGATCATCAACTGCAAAACGTGCACAACTGCCCTTTCCCAATTTTTCACAGAAATCCTAACTAGAGATTTTGAAAGGACATTTCAGATGTCAAATCAGCTGACAGGAGGAGGAGACTGAGATGCCTTTTCACAGCCTCTAGTTAGGATTTCTGTGAAAGACAGAGGAGGGGGAAGGTGTGAGAAAAATAGAAACAACCTATCAACTGCCAAACATCTGCAAATCCCCCTCCCATTTTTACAGAAATCCTGACTATAAGCTTTGAAAAAGGCTTCAGCAGTAAAACCAGCTGAAACAGAAGAAGAAACTAAAAGGTCTTTTCACATCCTCTAGTCAGAATTGGGGCTTGGGAGGAGTTGCGAGAAACTAGAAACTAGATAATCAGCTGCCAAACATCCACAACAGAAATCCTGCCTAGAGGCTACCGCTCATGCCTCAGAGAAGGACTAGCACAAAATGGATGTGCAGGGAGCCTTAAATATTTACTTCAGGGGCTCTAGGTCATTCAGGATGTCTGAGGCTCTCTTTTTTTGTCTCCCTTCTACCAAGTATTGGGGGGGGGGGGAGTCCTCAGCCTCTATGCTCATTAGATGCTTAAGCCAGTGTTTCCCAAACTTTGGTCTTCCAGATGCTTGAGGGAGGTGAAATTCCAAACACCTGGAAAACCAGCGTTTGGGAAACACTGGTTTAAGCCATGGATTTTCACTACATATGAATCACTCAAACTTCCACAGGGTGTTATATACAGCACATGCAGCCAGATCTGCTGCCACCTCAATGGCATTTTCAAACAATGCAACCCTGGAAGAGATTTACAGAGCTGCTACCTGGGCAAATCCTCCCACCTTCACCAAACACTATAAATTGGATAGGTCTGCATCTGCAAGAGCCTCTTTTGGCAGGAGGATCCTTAAGCACATGGTTCCCACCTACTCCCCCACCCCCACCCCAATTTTGCTTCTTTGCCACTTTTCACTGCTCTACACAACTAGAGGCTTGGGTGGGTCCCATTCCTAGATAGCTCCTTCTTCTCTGGCAGAAAATGCTACATTGGAAATGAACTGTGAAGGTCCTTTCTTGCCAAGGAGAAGGAGACATCCAACCGATCCTCTCATTGGCAAGAGGTTTCTCCCATACTTTTGGTTCTATCTTTGGCATTTGAATGGAACTGAGCAGAGAAGGAAGGAGCTGGTAAGTCTCAGTTAAGATAATTTCATTCCTTGCCTTGCCTGGGTGGCAGAAGGAGCTAACCTAACCTGGATGTTTCCTTCTCCTTGGCAAGAATGGGCCTTCACGGTAAGTTCTCAATGTACTATTTTTCTTCTATTCTTAGAAAACACTGTTACTTTGGTTGCCAGTAGCTGAAGAAAATAAATAAGGAGATTTCAAGGGAACTGACTATGTATTCTTCAACACCATAGAATAATTTTAGGCTTCACTTTTCATGAAATCGCAGAAGCTGCAGCCCCTGATTCTTTCATGTCTTCATATGGTTCTTTGTTGTGTCCTGATATAGAAAGGAATTAAAAAAGCAAACAAACTCTGGTGCAGTTACATCTTGGATTAAAATGTTAGTTTATAAAATCATGAATTAAGATATGCCAGATCAGAAGCTGAAGGAGTTCTTTTCCCACATGGGAAAACTATATCTTAGAATGTCCAAAAAAAGGACACCCTCCCATTTTGTTCTTATGTTTATTTTAATATGCAACATTAACATCCCATAATGTCCTTTTTAGCTCCAGTTCATTTGGACGGCCACCTTATTTACCTCAAACAACTACAAAACCTGAAGATGTTATTTCACTTCTAAAAGCTGAAATACATTTAGCTATTCCACATGTGGTAAGTGATTTATACAACCGAGAAAGCATAACCTGAGAATTTCTTTTGAATATTTTCATTCATGGAGTGGTTTTCAACGTCACATGTTTTATTTACAATAATGCACACTAAATCTGAAGGTGATGAGAAGAAACTACAGAAGAGACTGCAGGCAGAGACTAAATATTAAACAGGACATAAGTTTGCTGGAGAACTAGTCTGATAAAATGAAATAGAAGAAGAATAAGTATAAGAGGAATGGTGTACTAAACACACCAATATAAAATAGAAATATCAGTTACATGTGTGCTGTGACATAAATTCCTCCCCATAAAAGCTCAGCCTGCAATAAACTGAGTTGTCTTTAAGGTACTTCAGGGCTGTTTGACATCTCTCTCCACAGCTCACAAAGGTGGTGAAGACAGAGGCAAAACTGGAGATGTATGGCATGCCTTTGTCATAATGTCTAGATATACAGGAAATAAAAATAACACATAATGTTAACATATTTTGAACTTTCTTTACACTGTTTTACTGGCTTTTTGAGGACTGAACAACCATGAACAGAATGTAAAAAGAATCGGAAATGAATTTTAGAGCCACAGCTCTTAAGCCATGAGTTAGAAGTAATACAGGCTGTATCTGCACAGCAGAAATATTGCAGTTTGACACTGCTTTAACCGCTATAACTCAGAGTAATGGAATCCTGGGGTTTGAAGTTTGTTGTGGCACCAGAGCTGTCCAACAGAGAAGGCTAAATATTGCACTGAACTGTAAGTCCCAGAATTCCACAGCATTGCGCCATGGCAGTTAAAGCAGTGTCAAATTGCATATTATTTTTTGTAGTGCTGTTACTAAGTGTGGGTAACAAGGGCATAATTTATTGTATCCACAACACAGAATTAAAGTAGTCCGACACTACTAACTGACATGACTCTATCCAACAGAATCCTAGAATTTGTAGTTTGATGAGGTATTCAGCCTGGACTGTCAGAAAGCTCTGGTCGCTCACCAAACTACACATTCCAAGATTCTGTAGGTTAGATTCATGGCAGTATGAATTTAATTCTGCAGTATGGATACACACACAGTTACCTTTCAAAAGCAATGTAACAAATGAGATTGAGGTTTTATCAGTATAATGACTGATGTTTTCAACTTAACAGTTTTAAAGGCATTTTTAGCAGAATGTTTAAAATTTTATGCCATTCTCTTGTAAATACTATTTATTTTATATTCTCCTTTTCTTCCAAATGGGACTCAAAGCAGCTTACACTGTGGGGTCATTCTCACTTACTGGATAATTCACTTCCTGATTTGACCTCACTCCTCATTGAAATCCATTCAGAAAAGCCTCTGGTTCCCACTATAAAGCAGATCTTTTCTTACCTCAGTGTAATTGGATATTATTTTTCACATGATTGTTGTTCCCACTACTTGAGCCGCTGCAAAATGACTGTCAGTCACAGTGATGTAAGCAGCAGCCTGGACTTTTGGCAAATTTGACAGGGCCCCTCCAAAGCCCTGGGATGCCTAGATCTCCCAATCTAGGCATCCCAGCCCCCCCCCAAAACCCCTGGGATACCTAGATCTCCCAATCTAGGCATCCCAGCCCCCCAATCCCTGGAATGCATAGATTCCCAGCCCCCAACCCCTGAGATACCTAAATTTCCCGATCTAGGCATCCCAGAGTCCCCTCCAAACCCCTGGGATGCATATTTCTCCCAAGTTAGGCATCCCAGGGCCCCCCTCCAAACCCCTGGGATGCATAGTTCTCTCAATCTAGGCATCCCAGGGGCCCCCTCCAAACCCCTGGGATGCATAGTTCTCTCAATCTAGGCATCCCAGGGCCCCCCTCCAAACCACTCAGATGTTAAAACAAAATAGCTAAAATGATTTGTATGCAAAAAAATAAAAATAAAAAATAAAAGTGTTAAATAACAACCCAGTTGAAAACATTTTTAGAACAGTTAAAAACATGTATTTTATACATATGAAAAATCAGCACACCCATTGCACTACCCTGTCCAAGTAAAAGCTGAAGGCTTCTTTAAATGAAAAGCTTTTTGCCTGTTGGCAAAAAGAGAGCAAAGCGAGGGCATACTTTTTGTTGCATAGGTGAGGCAAAGTTTGGACAATCAAATCAACTGTTCATTTGAGTTTCAGGGAGTTGCATTGTGTTTAATAAAAACCATTGTTTTGCATAGGTGATGGTTCCTAGTTTAGATGATATCCAGCAAGCCATCAATCGCATGATTCAGTTGACACTTGATGTAAGCCGTGGTGTTGCACACTGGGGACAGCAGCACTTGATGAAATCTTCTAACAACACAGAAGGCACCCTTGGTCCAACACCTAGCACACTAGCAAAAACAGGCAAAAAAGAAGAAAGTGAGACAATTGCTTGATCTGTGTTTTGTTTTGTTTTTATGAAAACCATATTGCATTTAATGTGCATCTAAAATTTCAAAACTGTTCTTTGAAACAATACTTGACCCAGGAGAAACTAGCACCATAATCCCATGTATGTTTACTCAGAATTATGTATCATGGTGGTCAGTGAAGCTTGATTTTAGATACCTGGCCAAAAATCTTTAGCCTAATTCTATATTACATAAATGAAATGTTAATTATCAAAATATTCATGCTGTTGTGTTATCTTTAATACACAGCTAAAGGCATGGCAAGTCAGAAATGACTATCGTAATGGTTACAAAGGAAAAGTAGCTTTTAGCATTACCCAGTTGTTGCTCATCCATTGTAAAGTACAAACAGATTTGATTTCCCATGCTCTTGGGAGTTTTTTTCTCTCCTGTGTTTACTGTCCTCTGTGTTCCATCCACACCTATGGTCACAGCTGGTATGAGTAGCCTTATTGGAACATTATAACTATCTTGAATTGCATTTTATAACTCTTTTAAAAAATGTTATAAATAGTGCTAAAATGCTTGTCCCAGGTTCTTGCAAATGAGCACAATAAGAGCATAATGCTATAGTATTATTTTTGTACTATGCTCTTGTAGACCAGGATCCCACATAATACTTTTTCAGAGCATAATATCCCAAAAATACAGTTCCATGTCTTCCCCTCCCCAGAAGGCAGGTTCCACGCACTAGAGTCCATTGCCTTGGAATTCTCATGGCAGGTGGAGGGCAAGAGATCCATGCTCCACAGTTGGATTGAAAGAGCTGAAGTCCCACTTCCTTGTTGAAAATCAGGGACAGTGATGCCAGCTACTTGATTCATGCTTAGGATCTGCATCAGATCTTGACCCACAGTCAAGGTCTGATGGTCATTTTAAAATTAGTATTATGCTGTTATAGTGCAGATACCAGCCATTGTAGAATATGTCGCTAGCAATGTATTTTAACACTTAACAAATAAATAAGTGGGGATCATAAAATAGTGGACACCAAAGTGTTATAATGACTGTTTGCTGACCTGTGAAAGGTTCATATACTGCATTATTAATGTACAAAATTATTACTGCCCACATTAAAAACCATGAAAGAGGAGCACTGAAGACATCTAAAAGTGTGCGGGGTGCACTATTTCTTCTTTTTTTTTTGGTGTGTGTGTGTGTGGGGGGGGGGGTCCCATTAAGAACTCTGATTGGTAGATGGGGTATAAATATTCCAGTGCCAGTAGGAGTAACAATATAATAAATAGTTGGTGTTGTAGTGATTGCTTCTGGAAAATATATAACATGACAAAGTGAAATAGTGAAGTACAGACCATCCCCACCCTGCTATAGGTTTAAAAAATAAATAAAACGTAGTTAAATCCCATTAAAATGCCCTTCTGTGCTTTTTTCCCCCTTGAAAGACATAAAAAAATAATAGTGTAGATCTTTGCTGATTATGGATTTCTTTTGATATACGGGGTGGGAGTGTGGAAAGAAACTACAGAATTTATGTTGCAAACTATATTTTTTCAGAACCACCTGAAGAGCCATTTCCCATGAGAAAGTTGAGGAATTTTTATCCAGGTGTTGCAGAACACAAGGATATTTCCAAATTAGTTGTTGTTCTGTCCTCATCAGTAAACTCAGTACGAAAAGCTGCTAGTGAAGCATTGCAAGACTTTCAAAAATATAAAGCTCTATGGACGGAAGATAGGGATGGCAAAGTTCAGGTAAACTAAATTCTGAGCATTGTATTCATTTTGGTAATATATTTCTTGGCTCAGCTTGAGATGTGGGTCAAAGCGGTTCAAGATATTTTTCTGCATTATTCTGTAGCTGAAGGAAATTGTACCAAACCTTTTAGTTTTTAGTAACAAAGTCCTATGAAACACATATTTCTAAATATTATTGTTGGCTCAGATTAAATGTCAAAATGTAGCAGTGATCCTTTTTAGCCCCAGTATCAGATATGGTATTCATAACTGTACTGAGCTAATGGAGGTCTCCCATTATGTTGTTTGACATCTGCATAACCAAGCTGTTTCCTCACTAGTTGTTTTTCTGGATTTCTCTCTCTCTCTTTTCAGAATGGACATTAATTATTCATAATTTTACTTATGATAATCAGAAAAAAATGTTCTACTACATCATTGCATTTCATTATTGTTTTACCATAAGGACCTGGCTTCCAATTTGTCTCCCCCCCAAACCTAAACATTATTGCAGCACCATGTGCTGTGCAGTATAGATTGGTAAAGGAAGCACCATTGGCAGACTGTTGTTTGGAAGAGTGGTCCATAAAGCAGTCAGTGATGATAATTTCATTTCTAACTCTATCTTCCATCTTGTAGTGTTTGAACTTCCCTCTAAATTGCCTCACAGGTGACATTTCTTGGTCTTTTCCCAATTAGATGATAATTACCTTCAGCACAGAAGCTTTATCCCAACTAATCTCCCTAAAGATGACAACATGGGATCTGCATAAAAGGAATCTCCTCAGATTCTGTCCTCCTTATCCCAATGCCTAACTCACCCTGACAACATGCATATGTTCCCCCGGCATAGTATTGTATCATTTTTGTGAGATTGAAATAGAAGTGCAGAGAGTTGTGCTGGAAGCTGAGGCATTAAGAGCTGAGCTGGCCTCATGTCAGGGTTGGCCTGGTAGTGAATAAATAGCAGAAGCTAAAGAGAAGAGGAGTGGGAGGAACAGTGCAGGAGAAGTGAATATGGCATGAGCAAGTCTGAATGTATGTGCATCTAATTCCTTTTATGATTTGTAAGTAATAATACAATAGTACTGATGGTCTTAACAACATAAAATAATATATGTTCCTATTCATTTTAATCTGTCATAGCAATTTTTGGCCAGTAATCCCTCCCTCACTGAGATCAGGGCAGAAATTCTTCATTATGCTACCTTTGAACAAGAGATAGAAGATTTAAAACCTACCATTTCTGTAGGCCCCATTGAATTAAATACAGGTATGAAATTCATTTTCTTTTGGGTAATAAAATATATAGCTATATACATGAAATATATAATTTGCCTATGCCCTTTCAGTGGTCAATATTAGTATTAGCAAGTATAACTACAAATAAATGCCTGTACTGCAGCCACTCACTCAAAACCATAAGGTGGCGAGCTCGACTCAGGCTTGCATCCTTCCAAGGTCACTAAAATGAGTACCCAGATGGTTGGGGGCAAGTAGCTTACAGTTGTATACCGCTTAGACACTCCTTAGGTGGTATGAAGCGGTATATAAATGAAGCTATTTGTTTGTTTGTTTACTATAACAGTGCACACAAGCACCTGAATACATACGATTTGAAAAGAAACAATTAACTTGTAGCTAACTTTAAATAATCTATTTTTGAAGTAGCATTTGGAATATGCCTCAGTAATGAGACTGACTTTTCTTGTAATCTTGAATGCATCTTTTTAAGGATTCTTTTTACTGTAGATGTTCTGTTTATCCTCTGTCCATGCTGTGGAGATGTTTTTTTAATGGAAGCAGACAAATTTTAGTGGTAATTTGGGTATATTGATGCATATTTGTTTTTAGTGGAAATTTACTTTGCAAGGCAATTTTAAGCAGATCCTGGAGCTACAAACTGTCACATTCTTCTTTAAAACTTGGTAGTATGCAGGCTGATGGAGCTGGAGTGACTGGCAACCTATAGTAGGCTCCAAGGCCATATGCCAGATTCAGGTTGTCCACCATTCTTTTCCTAACTATATTATTGTTAGTAGTACACTATATCAAATGTTTAAAAAGTTAATTAAAAATTCCAAAAGACTGAATATACCCATGAGATTTTTATACTTTTTCTTTGAAGTGCAGTCCCCCATCCCACAACCATATCCCAGTTGCTTTTAGGAAAAATCTTTTAAGTGACTAGTTCTGAGACTGTTGTCTTTGTTGCAAAGGAGTTGTTATTATTAGGTTCCATTCAATGCTACACTACTATAGCACTTTGATTTTATTTTAACTGGCATAGCTGTATCCTGTGTAAGCCTGATGTCTGTAATTTACTGAGGCACTGGCATGCTCCGGGTAAAAATTCTAAGTACTTCCTCTTCAACTGCAAATCCCAGAATTCCACAAGATGTTCCCATAGCAGTTAAAGTGGAATTATGGCACTTTATGTGTAGTGCAAAAGGTGTCCTGTTTTGCCCTTGGGAGGCTAGCCAAACCCTCAGTCCAGAGTTACAGCATTTCAAGCACACAGAGTGTTTATCACACTAGAGGGCAAACAGGATTTAAACAGGAATTAAACAGGAAATGCCCTATGTTAAACACAAGGCATTTCCTGTTTAATTCCCGTTTAATTCCTGTTTAAATCCTGTTTGCCCTCTAGTGTGATAAACCTAGTGTGATAAACCTAACTGAGAGAGGTAGGGGAGAGATGGGGAGAGGGAGGGCAAGAAAGGGAACTTATCTCACCAAATAATTTTTTTTGCAAAAACTGGCAGTCAGTCAAGGTACAAGACAACAGCAAGACATCTCCCAAGCATGACGTCTGGTTGTTCACTATACTGGACCCAGGGAGGTGCTAGGTTATTTATAGCCTATCTGGGTGCTCTGTATTAGTAGTCTGCTTCCTACTTAACCACAGAGAACAGTGTTGCCTCTCTTTTTTCCTGGCATCTCTCTGTGGGAGTAGGGACTGGTAAGTCTAGCTTAGATGGAGGGCAACTTTGTTCTTGGGAACTCAGTCCTGGTATTGGCTGCAGGCTCCCCTCCAGGGGCTGCTGGAGTAGTTAATGGCTTGGCATGTCCCCTGGGCTTTCTGCATCTCAGCCTCTTCTTCAAACTCAGAGGACGTGCCTGGATCCTGGAGGCAGAGCATGACAGGGCCCTCAGCCTCATCATATGTCACCTGTTGGATCTCCAATGTCTTCCTGATGCTATTGCTCTGTTTTAGTTATTTGTGCACTTTCTTTTAATATATGGTCTACAAAAGGCAATTGCTTTGCACATGCAATATAATCTTGATTACATAATTTATTAACAGGACCAATGAAACTGGCACTCTCTATAGAAGCAAAAGCATGGAAAATGTTGCTTTGCCGCTACTTAAATGAAGAATACAAGAAGAAAATGCAAGACATGATAACGTTTATAACAGAATATTTGAAAAAACTATCTCGACCAATTCGAGATTTAGATGATGTCAGATTCGCTATGGAAGCTTTGTCTAATATACGTGACAAGGAAATAGAAATGGATATGACTATGGGACCCATTGAAGTAAGTTGTTTTGCAAATAGGATCTGAAATGCAGAAAATTTTTTTAACAACATGAATTATGATGCGCTTTCCTTCGTTTTTAGGAAGCCTATACTATTTTAAACAGATTTGAAGTTGAAGTGACAAAGGAGGAATCAGAAGGTGTTGATACATTGCGGTATTCTTTTAATAAACTACAGAGCAAGGCAGTAAGTATATAAATGTATGCTGCAAGCTTCAGTTAGTGGTTAATATAAAATAATTATTACTGTCTATACTTGACTATGTCAGCCTCATGTATAAGTACTGGGTAGGTTTTGGATTTACAGGTGGTGATGTAAGTATACAATATTTTGTTTTCAAAGAAACCAAAGGCACTAATTGAACAAATCATTGTCAGTTAAGAAAAACCAAGCCCTAATTTTATTACCATGTTAACATGATTATTATGGAGAACCATATGAAAATCCTTACTGAAATCAAGATACACTGCGTTTGCAGCATTCCCTTCAGCTTCTAAACTTGTAACACTGTCCAAAAAGAAGGAGGAGGAGGAGAGAGACAAGAATACTCTTGTACAACTAGGTTTTTAGAGATTTCTGCTGGTTCTTTGTAATAGGGATTTTCCCCCTAAGTGGTCACAAGACGACTCTTTAATTATCTGTCTGGAACCTTTATTGGTATCAACATAGAAGTGACTAGTTCATAGATATCTAGGTCTTCTTTCCCTCCTTTTTGAAGAGAGACACCATCTTCAAAATGGAGCTCCCTACTCTACTTTGCAATGATGCCATCTGTTTTCCAAGAACTCTCAAAGATTATAGATAGAGGCTCAGAGATTACATCTGTAGATTCCTTTACTACTTCTGGATATAGTTCATTTGATTTGGCACTGAAGAGCTCAATTCATTTAAAGTAGTGGTGTGTTCTTGTACCACTTCTTTATCTGTCTTAAACATTTATCTGTTTAGACAAGGTTGAGTGCTGTTTTTCTTTTTTGGGAGAAGACAAAGGTAAAGTAGGTGTTAAGCAGTTGGACTTTCTCCCCTCAGTACTCCCTGTTTATGATCTGGCTTCAAACTTACTTGGAAAATTTCCTGTGTATTGTTTTTAACCTCTCTTGCAGGTCTGAACTAATTCTGAGTTTCCTTCAAACTTTCTTCATACAAGTGTTGGCTACTTTTTTGTATTCTTTCTTGGGGATTTGCTCCCTTTTCTATTTCTCACACATACTCCTTTTAAGCCTTTGTTCAATCAAAAGGTCTGTGTGTATCCATCCTGAATTCTTTAGAAGCGTCATACTTTTCTTTCTTCTGGGAATTGTTTGTGATTGTATCTTCAATATTCCCCTTTAAGAAACCCCCAGACGTCATAACCTTCTTTTTTTCCTAAAGTATTTCTGACCGTGAGATTTCACTCACACATTATTTTCTTAAGCTTATTGAAAGGGGCTTTCTTAAACTTCAGAGCGTATATCAGCTTTCTCTTTCTTCTATGTGATGAATCTGAGTAAGGCACATCCACCTTAAGTTTCCACTACTTCCACATCATTAACCAATCCTTACCTATTGCTAAGGACCAGGTCAAAGATAGTTTATTCACTTGTCACTTTTTGTTTCCAAACCAGCCTTCTACTCTTGTTTCCTTCAGCACCTAGCATATACACATGCTCCTTCTGGGTTTCAGCTTTCTATGATTTTTTTCTGGTCATGTGTTCTAGAATCCTTCTGAGAGGTAGCTTTTCAAAGAAAAAAAAAGGAAGACTGACAATATCTCTCTTTTAAGAATTTGGATTTTCTAGAGAGAGGTTTGTCAACATTAGAATAGATAAAATGGGTATTCTGCAGCTATTATTATGTCTTATTCTTATGACTGGTGAATATATATTTCACTTTCAGGGCAGTGTTCAAGATGAACTAATTCAAGTTCAGCCCAAGTTTAAGAGTCAGCTGCTGGAGGCTGTTGAGGTTTTCCGTGAGGATGTGTCATCATTTGAAACAGCATATGAAATGGTAATTTCTTTGAACAGTTTGCAGACAACACTGTATATTGTGAACTGTCTCGTTTCATTTTGTCTTCCCTGAAAGAAAACACAAAGGTTTAGAAAAAGCAAGTGGGCTTGAAAATTTAAATTGCAATCATTTATAAGAACAACATGAACAAACAGCTCTGTCAAAATTAATTTTGCTGCTATTCCATTAAGATAGAAGAAAAAGTATAAAGGAAAATGTCCGCTTACTTACAGGCACATAGGGTTAAGACATTACATTCCTCTTCTGTAGTGGTTTTGCAATCTGTACATTAAAGGAATCTAAGAACAGGACATAGGATTCACTCTTGAAGAAAAAATATTTATTATTGTGCAGTCTGATGATGTGGACAGGAGAGGTGAAAGCCACCACATGTGTCTTAGACCCTTGTCCTTGGCTTATTAAACAGGCCAGAGGGAGACTGGATGAGTGGATAAAGGAGGTATTCAATGTCTCCCAACAAGGCAGAGTTCCATCTTGCCCAAAGGAAGTAGTTGTGAGGCTTTTGTTTAAAAAGCCATCTCTCAATCCTGCTATAATGAATAATTATCGGCCAGTGTCTAATCTACCATTTTAGGGCAAGGTTTTGGAACATCAACCATGGTATCCTTCTGGGCTGCCTCTCTAGGATGGGACTTGGAGGTACTATTTTACAGTGGCTCTGTTCCTTCCTGGAGGGGCGAACCCAGAAGGTGATGCTATGGGATTCCTGGTCAACCCCCTGCCATTGACCTGTGGGGTCCCTTAGGATTCTGTGTTGTCCCCTATGCTATTTAACATATATATGAAAGCACAGGGAGAGGTTGTCCAGAGTTTTGGGGTGCAGGGCCATTAACTCTGCTACACTTTTCCACCTCAATCCAAGGGTGCTGTCTTGCTCTTAAACTAGTGTCCATCATCAGTAATGGACTAGATGAGGGCAAACAAGTTGAAACTTAATCCAGAACAAGAAAGAGGTTCTCCTGGTCAGCCAGAAAGCAGATCAGGGAATAGTGATCCAGCCTGTGTTAGATAGGGTTACATTTCCCCTGAAGATGCAAGTTTGCAGTTTGGGGGTAAACCTGGACTAAGCTTTGAACCTGGAAGCCCAGGTCTCTGCAGTGACCAGGGGTGCTTTTGCACCTTTAAAATTTGTGCCAACTGCACCCATTCCTTGAGATGCCAAATCTGGCTACTATGTTACATGACTTAGTTACATACTGTTTGGACTACTGTAACACACTCTACTTGGGGCTGCCTTTGAAGAGTATTTGGAAACCTCAGCTGGTCCAAAGAGCTGCAGCCAGGCTGTTCACTGAGTCCCAGTTTTGGGAGAAGGGTGGGATATTAACAACAACAATGGCTACACTTTGCTTATTTCAGGAAGGACCTATGGTTCCAAATACCCCACCTCAAGAAGCTAGCAACAGATTGCAGATTTTCCAGGTAAGAATTTTGGACATATTAAGTTAATGGCATGGCACCTGGTTAGGTCTTAAGGAAAGCTCAGATTTTCAATTTTTAACTCTCCAGAATATGTCATTTGACATAATTATTAGGTGGTTGTTCAATACAAAATAGCACACTTGAATGTTTTGCTTTCACATATTCATAGTTGTCTTTGAAATGATAAAACATAGGAATGTGCTTTATAATGCGAATGTAACATTCTTTTGTTGGGCCCACGTGAAACCTGGAACATTGTCAGTTTTCTGTACTGAAAGGACAGGAAAGACAGCTTTTAATATGACTTGGTTTGACTTGATTCTGACTTGTCATGTGCAATTTTACTTTACAAAATAATCCATTAAATCTGAGCTTTAGTCCCCCAGGAGTTTTTCTCATATTTTCTCTTTTCCATTTATAGCTGCCTATCAATGATATATCTTGCAATTTTATTTTCCATTATGATAACCTTGAAGTTAACTTTCTATATGACACTATGAAAGCCATTCAGCTGCCCTGATTCTTGTATAGTTATTTAGCTCTGCAAAAATTATGGGGAACTTATCAAGTACTTTGTGATAACTGGCAAGATAATTTTATCCCTACTATTAGCAGCAATTTTAATGCAGTTACATTCCCATACCTCACTACAATGTTTAGCTACATAGGGGCTTTCTAGATTGGCAGGAAAGTGTGACATGAAGTTGCCTTTTCCTTAATACTTAGCAGCTGCACCACAGCCTTTAGATGGAGCTGTGCTGTTCTGCAGTTTTTAAAAAAGAAGCTGGGAAAACCAGCACCTTTTTAAAGGCACTTCTTCTCCCCTAAAATGCAAAAAAAGCGTTTTCGTGGCACACTTTCCCTTTTTCTCATCTAAAGGCTAGAGTTTCATGCAGCCATGAACACACTTCTTTTTGCCAATCTAGAAAGCCCCATAGAATCATAGAATCTTAGAACTGGAAGGGACCACAAGGACCATGGAGTTCAACCCCCTGCCATGCAAGAATACACAGTCAAAGCACTCTTCAAAGTATGTGTGTGTTAATTATTTCGTACCACATCTATCTCTGTATTATAGGCACTGGTCTTCATCATTACATGTATACATACATTCAGGCAGTGTCTGTTGTAGTCCCTGATTAAATTGATCAATAGATCTATTTACATTTAATTTGTTTTAATTGCTTCTGAACTTCTTTGTTTTGTTTAAGCTGTTTTCTTCCTGTTGTTTGCAAAACCTGAGCAAGGCTGTTGATGACTGGGGCTCTTGACAGGGTTGTTAGGAATCAAAACTGACTTGGTGGCAAGTAATTAGAACAATATCACCAACCAGATTCCAGCTCTCCAGCCTTAAAATTCTGCTGTTAGAAGTTTTAGAATGCTTAGGTTTCATGTAGTATACAAGAGTAAGTAGCCCATCAAATGTTGCTGAACTAAAATGTCAGCATTGTGTGTAGTATGTAATGGAGAAGCTTCCCCTCATGAACATTTTGAATGGAAAGATATACACCCAATAACAATTGCTTAAAATGCCCTTGGAATGTAGCTGAAATTCGATATTACTTATTTAGAGTTGAAGGTAGTCTGTGTATATTTTCACTCAACTATTTACTGTGATCTAGGATCACTTCATGCACCTGATAATATTTCTTTATCTAATTTAGGGATAGACATGGCCCAGAACCCATTATTAGGTGACTGCTCCATTTTGAATTCCTCCAGAGTGCTAGATGGTTGCAATGTGATGTCATTGCTGCCATGACTGGAGATGAGAAGTAACACTGTATCATTTCTGTTTCACTGCCTCAAAATGCTTGCATTTTGGAGCTTCCCCCCCCCCCTCCTGTTTCTCTATGTCCCCAAACAGCAAAACTGTTTAGACTAATCCAAGGCTATCGGTCAGTTGTGGGCAGGTTGCTAAATAAAAATGTGGAGTTTGGCTGATTTGGGGGGATGGATGTGCCGAGGATATGAGAGGACATTGGAGATCCAACAGGTGACATTGAATTCATCAAATGTACACATACAGTCTCCAAACTTCACAATTTCTTCCCCTGCTCAAAGTACTGTTTACTTAATCCATGTTCATTCTTTCTACAAAGATGGGGGACAACTAACATGATCAAGCTCTTGTGATCTCCTTAAGTTTTTACATTGAAGCTCAAAATCAGAGCAAGCATTGGGGAAAAAAAAAACGAATTGAAAAGTCTACATAAAAATGTTAGGGATGTAGAGAGACTTGCTGTGTCCACTACAACCACTTGCAGAATAGAGCCAAATGGACAGGACGCCAAGAAGAAGGCCTCTGGAGAGATAACTGCAACAGTCTTCAGGCCAGGAAGGAAAAATTCCTTCACAGCAGCAAATGACCTTCAGCTCCCTGTTTGCTGAATAAAGACACAGCCACTGCCAGTCTTCACTCAATATGAGGGCTTTAATCTTTGTTTGTAATATATACAAAGAAATGTGCATAGAGTATTGGACAGCCATCTCAAATACTCTCTATCTCACACTCACCAACAATCTGCTTCACCAACCACCACTCCACAACAACCCACAATGGAGACGTTTCCCATCTCCCTTATATAGGTGGTTCAAATGCTCATTGCTTCACTCATCCCAGGTGTGCATATTACCAACTAGTTAACCCACACACACCTGCCCCTGGAGCTTAGCCTCTTTCATTACTAAGCTGAACTGGATGAGTTTTTGCACATTTTCCAATTACTTTTCAGATTTTAGGATATTTATTAATTTATTATTGGAAAAAACTTCATTTGAGCAAAATTTATTGCATTTTGTACAAAATCAATGGGGAAGAGCACTTGCATTTTCTCCCTCACACCACCATGAAACATCTTGTAGAAGATGCGCCCCCCCTCGCTCCATTGCGTATTTTCTGTCATGAAAGACAGGAAAATTTGAAAGTATTCTTTACAACTATAGATAAACAAATGGTACAAAATAAAGTGATTTACTGTATATGCAGTGGGTGTGTTAACTTGCCTAAAATACCATCTTTCTATCTTGATTCAGCCTCATCTGTTTTTCTTAGAACTCTCCACTGGCTGACGACCAGTTTCCGGGCACAGTACAAGGTGTTGGTTTTAACCTTTAAAGCCCTACATGGTTTGGGTCCATCCTATCTAAAGGACCGCCTCTTCCCATACGAAACCCCCCCCCCCGCACACTTCGGTCCTCTGAGAGGAACCTGCTGCAACCCATGAAGACCAGGCTGGTGCAGACCTCCCAGAGGGCTTTTTCGGCTGTTGCCCCCAAATTGTGGAATGACCTGCCAGATGAGATGCATCTTATTTCATCTTTAGAAGGCTTTAAAAAAGCCCTAAAGACGCATCTCTTCCGGCAGGCCTTCCCAGAGAATGTAAACACTCCCCGGCTCCAAACCTAGGTTTAGAGTGGCTTTCCTCCCAGCCTCCCCTCTCTGTTTTCACTTCTGTGCAACCTTGGCTTGGGTCCGTTCTTTTCCCCTAACCTGTTTTTACTACTATTTTAGCCAGTTACTGTTTTAACTTAATTGATTTAATCTCTTTTTAAGGGGGGGTGGTAAGGGAAAGGATGGGATATTTTACTTGATATTGTTTTAACCCTTGTTGTAATCCGCCCCGATTGCTTGTTCAGAGGGGCGGACTAGAAATAATAATAATAATAATAATAATAATTAGAAGCTACTTGGTGATGGGGGAATCAAGTGGGTCAGGAAGGTTTAACTCCAACCCATTTCCTGCACTGTGAATAACGATAATTTCCTGGCACCTGGCAGTTAGACTCAATACAAGCATGGTGATTTTTTTCTGATGTAGTTACTGAAAAAGGAAGGTTGGAAGAGACTATTCTGTGCATTTGACTGAATTAGTATGTGAGTTGTATGGCATGTGAGAATACCTGTGTGGTTGTGTATGAATGGGTATGTGTGTATATGAAGGTTCTGTCCTTATTTGCTTTGTTGCTGCTCTGTTTTGGCATGATAGGAAGATGGCCCTGATGCTTAAAATGTTTCCCATCCATGATCTAGAACATTTGTTAATTTCTACACTTCTCTTTATTAGACTAATTTTGATGAGCTCTGGAGGAAATTTGTTACTTATTCATCTGGTGAGCAGCTATTTGGATTACCTGTCACAGACTACGAAGTTTTACATAAAATTAGGTAACAATGAAAAATTGTTGTACCTGTCAGAATATGTTAAGTATTGTAGATAAGTCTTTAATGATGGAGGAAACTTTTAAAAGCCGTTTATACCTACCAATTATACCTACTTAAGCAACTATACACTGAGGGTCTTCAGAACTAAGGGGCAGTACAGACCACCCAGAAAGGGCAGGCTGGATTCTCCTCCACAGTAAAAAAGAGCCCAGTTCTTCTGGGTTCTTTTTGTGGCACGTTGCATACATCGTGACATGCAGATGCTGCACAGTGGCAGCATCATCATGGCGGCACCTGTGTGGATGGGATGCCGACATGATGCAATCGCCCATACAGACTAGGGTTCCAGAGTGTGCTGTTGCTATGTGCTCTGGAACCTTAGTTTCGGCGCCAGCACGCTGCTTTTGGCCGGTGTGTCTTGGGCATAAGTTCCTTGAAAAAGCTGATAAAATGAAAATCACATAGGAGATGAAAAAGAGACTGGGGTGTTATATGTGCAATTATGTCTGTAGAGTCTGAAGGACATGGTCTGAAGGACATCATTGAGATGATGGAAAAGAAGCATCAAGGTTAGGTTAAAATGCCTTTGCTTAACTTGCATTCCAGTGACAAATATTGCATCCTGGTCTTAGTTCCTAAAAAAGAGTCAGTGGGATTTATCTGTGCATTGAATCAATATGTTTACTATAACTGGATGTAATAAATATGAAAACACCTCCCATAAGAAAGTGAACTCTGGTGACAAGAACAGTTTGGAAGAAAAATTTAGGTACATGTACAGTCAGCCCTCCTTATCCATGGATTTTTTATACACTGATTCAAGCATACATGGCTTGAAAATATTCAGAAAAAGCATAAATTCCAAATAGCAAACCTTGATTTTCCATTTTATATAAGATACATCATTTAAATATGCCATTGGATTGAATGGGACTTGAGCATCCACAGATTTTGTTATCCATGGGGAGTCCTGGAACCAAATCCTAGCGTATAACAAGGGGTCAATGTAATTTGAAGTTATGTTTTCTATTATAGGTTTTTCCTTCCAGGAGGAAAAAAAAACAAGAAAAAAACATAACAAGAATTCAGATCTTTGTTCTGTGATATTAAATTAGAGCTGTTGGCTATATTTCTATTATTATGTACCTACCGGTAGTAAGCAAGCAGAAGTAAACCCTAATCAATTACAAAATCCACATTTTTCTTGCAGGAAGGAGCTAAGTTTGCTTCAGAAACTGTATGGATTGTATGATACTGTGATGAACAATATCAGTGGATATTATGAAATCCTCTGGGGAGATGTAGACATTGAAAAAATAAATGCTGAACTTTTGGAATTTCAAAACAGGTGAGCTCGCTTGCTCTCTGCATGATAACCTATAACTAATTTCTTTAGCAGATGAGCATTTGGATCATTGTACATCACCCAATATGTTATATACACTTTATCAGCATTACCATAGAGTATATTGCAGGCTCACTGCAAGGATACCTTGATGAGGCCTGCATAAGATTGGCAGAAGGGAATGCTTGGGAGGCAACATCAGCAGACAGGCATAGCAGAATCTTCTACAACTGCTCTTAAATTTGCAGTCCTTCAGAATGCAATGAGTGAGATTTTTGTTTATACAAAGATTTGTAGGGAGTCTTTAAAGAAGATATAATTCTGTTAAATTCTTTGTGCTATATTTGGCAGCAGGGAGAGTTAAAATAATAAACATCTTTCTTCCCTCCTTTACAATAAAAGATGCCGCAAACTACCTAAAGGTCTTAAAGACTGGCAAGCATTTCTAGATCTTAAAAAAAGAATTGATGATTTCAGCGAGTCTTGTCCACTATTGGAAATGATGACCAATAAAGCAATGAAGCTAAGGCACTGGAATCGCATTTCTGAAACAACTTCGCATCCATTTGATGTGGAATCTGATTCCTTTTGCCTTCGGAACATCATGGAAGCACCACTTCTCAAGCACAAGGATGATATTGAGGTAGCCTTGCAAATTGTTGCATTTTATATTTAAATTTCAGGGTGAGGTGCGTTTTGCGGTTTTGTTAGTCTAGGGCAGACCAAACACACTTGTACCCAGCCACAGCAATATTGGTATCAGTGTCTCAAAGAGACATATCTAAAAACAGTTATAAGCAAGATATATTCTATTGAGTTCAAGCACTTTTGATTTTCTAGAGCAAATTCATAAAGTGTAACTGTTCCAGCCCTTGGGCAATTTGCAGTATAATTCTGTTCATTTTTACCTGGAAATAAATCTCACTGTTTCCAGTGTTTAGCACTCTGTATTATCCAGTATAGCTGTTCTTCTGTGTTGTTATACAGTATATGTGTTCCATGACTAATTGCAAAGAAATTAAATTCCTTATATCCATTATTTAGGACCATGTTATTTGAAGGATCATCTCCCCTTTGAACTTGTTGAGTACTGAGATTGTCTGGAGAGGTCTTTCTGTCCTGTCAACAGCTGTTATTTATTTGGTAGAGATTCTAGTTACCATTTTCCAGATGCTGTGTCCAGGCATCAGTATCTTTACAGAGGGAGATGCATTTGGCCTTGATTTGATAGACTTCCATAAGCTTTCAAGAAATTTTTGGTTAAGCAAACATTCACCCTATAGAGCTGATCTGACTTCTTTTTCTCATTGTTTCAACTTGTCTTTAATTGTTAAACTGGTGATTTTAAAACTACAGTATTGTTATGTGCTCTTGTATGATTTTTATCAACTTTTGTATAATATGTGTTCATCGTGGATTGCATTGTTATTAGCTTTCTGGGACATATAGATTGAAAGGACAAACTTAATGCAGTTAAATGAATGTCATAGATATATGACATATATATGAGAGATAGGAGAAAAACTAGCAATATTGCCTGTATGCCAACAGATTTAGCTCCCCAGTTAAATGGTACTTTCAGCTGATCTAGATAAACTTAAGGTACATTTTGCAGGGAAAATGCCTATATTTATTTACTTTACTAGATTAGGAAGCTCTTCATCCCAAAATGATTTGGGAATTTTCTGTGCAATGACAAGAATTAAAAAAGAGTTCTAGACAATTTCAGGTTATAATAAATGTTAGTAGACGAAGTGCATGATTGATTATGAGTTGGACACCTTAGTTTCACATCTGGATGGCAAAGAGCATGTAGGTGATGATTATGGATAATGAGATAATTCTATTCTACCCTTTTCCTGTGGGTCATTTATTATTATTATTATTATTATTATTATTATTTTATATCCTGCTTTTCTGCTATCAAACAATCAAGTGGCTTACATCTAAAAATTGATCCAATATACAATACATTGTACATATAATATCCCCATCACCCCTTAATGCATTATAATTAAAAATAATCTATTAAAATTAATTATAATATAATAAAAATAATGAAATAATAAAGATAGGCTGAGTAATAGACAGTACATGACGGGAAGGGAGTACAATTTTGGCTGAGCGGTTCTATTCAGGAAAGGCCTGCTGGAAGAGATCCTTCTTGACAGCTTTTTAAAAGCTATCTAAGCTGATAATTTGGTGGATCTCCTCCAGCAGGGCATTCCACAGTCTGGGAACGGTTGCAGAGAAGGTCCTCTGGGAGGTTGCAATCAGTCTAGGTGTAATAGATTGCAGTTGATTCCTCCGCGAGGATCTGAGTGCACAGGGTTGATTATATGGAAGCTTGGACCTAGACTTCACCTAGACCATGTAGGGCTTTAAAAGTGAAAAACAACACATTGTACTGTGCCCAGAAACCAATAGGCAGCCAGTGAAGTGATTTCAGGATAGGTGTTACATGGTCACTCCTGGTTTTCCCAGTGACCAACCTGGCTGCCATATTGTGTACTAACTGAGGTTTCTGGACTAAACACAAGGGTAGCTCCATGTAAAGCATGTTGCAGAAATCGAGTCGTGAGGTTACCAGTGCATGTACCACAGTTTCCAGGTCCCCCGGTTCCAGGAAAGGGCGCAGCTGGTGTATCAGCCTAAGCTGATAGCAAGCACTCCTGACCGTCGCATTTACCTGACTTGTCATCTAGAGCGACGAGTCTAAGAGCACCCCCAGACTGTGAACGCAGTCCTTTTGATTTATGTACACTATGTCACATCATACTTTTGAAACTAAGTGTCTAAATTTAGAAGTCCTTCAATAGCATATTAAACAAAAACTTGTCCTGCCACAATAACCATGGGAACATCTGTAATTCCTACAAAAATAACATGAATGAGGCATAACCCTTCCTCTGATTCATCTTCATGAGTACTCCATGTAGACTATATTTCGGGAACATTATGACATCTGAAGCCAATGTGGAGGAAGGGCAATGCTTCCTGCCTTCACTCTGGAACCTCCAAAGTATAAGCATATATTGAGTAAATGGCACCCAGAAACAGCAGGCAATGTAACTGACATTTGTGTCTGTTCCACAAAAAGGGGGTATATGAAGTACTCAGGGCAAAATTTTATCCTAAAAAATTGCCCTATTTCTGGGCAAGTTTCTTTTTCTTCATTTCTCTATGCATGTGTGGTACATTTAAGGCATTGTGTTGTGTAGCATTTCTTTTGAAAGCTGGTTTCAATCTAAATGTTGATAAGCCAGTTTCCAAATCCTTTGGTGCCTGACATGAAAATGATAAGGATAATAGCATTTCAAATTATCTAAAAATATATCAGTTTGCAGAAGTAATACATAGATAGTTGAGCTGGATTGTATTTGTATTGCTGTGATCCATCCAAGAATTCCCCTGAATGTTAAAAGAGGTTAAATGATCATATAAAGAAATATATTTCAATACAACTACAGAGATTATAACATTTAATAGTTTTCATATTTGCAGCTATAAGCACGTGACATCTCTGCATTTTTTTAAAAAAAATCTCAGGCTGCTTGAGGAAGCAACCCACAATTAGTGGGTTATTCCCTTACACCAGCTGCTCAAATCAGGAGTGCCAAGGCATTCCATTTACTCCTCTCCTTTTCACAACAGTTTTTATTTTCTTCCTTTGCCAGCCAGTTGAAGTTTTCTCTTTCTTTCCCTTTCTTTACTTTTGATAGTGGAGACTTAGATAGGGAAGTAACAATGGCTAGTGATTTAATGAAAAACACCTGAAAACTCCCTATTTCAGACAATGACAGAGAGGAATCCTGTTTGCTGGGTGAGAAAAAGAAAAAGCAAATGGAGGAATTGCTGGACAGATTGCTTCCATGATCATAAATATGCAGGTCATGAAGTATGAAAGTAGTAACGAGCAACAAAAACAATCTTCAGTTGGTCATTGAGAGGCCCTTGAATTTTAAACAAATTATTTAATTCATCTAGTGAGAGTGAGTAAGAATGACAATCTCTACAAAAACAGATAAAAACAAACAGATAAAAACAAATCCAGTGCAATAAAACTAAAATGAAACTGATAAGGTCAGGAAGCTTTAAAAAGTAAGAGTAAAGAAAAAGTTAAGGTTAGGGACTTAATCAGAGAAAAAACTCTGCAGGGAGACAAGATTAGATTTCAGATTGTTAGCACACACTTGATTTCAGGGCACCATCTTGGATTGATTGATTCTAAACAAAGGAAGAAAAGATTTGAGAAAACTCATCCCAGTCAGAAGAGGCATCAAATAAAACATGGAGAAACATGTTACGATTGACATTTGAGGACACTCCCACAACATTCTTAAAGTCAACATAAAAAAAGGGCACTTTAAGCTCAAGTTGTGAAAGTGGCTGCACAAGAATTTCTAAATTACCTAGCATATTTTTTTTAATATTATTAAAAATACATGACAAAACAACATATACAATATATACATTTCTTGTCGTCATATCTATTAATTGGTATTCTTTCCCCCCTCCCCACCCAACTACCTTTCCTGGGAGTCGTCCATCTCATACAGCAGTCTATTCTTTATTCCTCATACCTAGCATATTTTTTTTAACTCAGAACCAAATACAAGCTCTGGATGCTAGAATTATCTAAAGAGAATATAGTTCAACAAATTGATTACACGACATTAAAAACATTGCAAGATCTGGTAGATGTGGAAGTTCAGACAAGAACACCCTTCAACAATCAAAATATTCTTGAATTTTAATTCCAATCATCCAACAGATTCATCAAATTTAAGTAATACACAAGGAATCAATTCATCATAAATACAGGGGCAATTCAGAAGCAAATTATTTGTTCAATTCAACAACAAGAAGCATCCATTAATGAACAAGGTTCAGAGAAACCTAGAAAGTGTAGACAGAAATCTACAATATATGGAATACTGATGTTGTGTTCATTAAAAGCACATTTGCTTCAGATAAGGCTTCAGATGTAGAGCTAGAAACATGGGATGGGAATATACATGATGAGGCTAGGAGAGAGGATATTGATAGTGACCGCTGGGAATCCTGATGAAGAAACAATTAAGGAGTTTAATAAAAGCAGATGATCTGAGGCAGAGGATTTCAGCTGAAGGAAGTTCTGATGATGTTAGGTGTAAACTCTAATCAAAACTCAGATCAACAGGAAAAGAGAGCAATAAAATATTTAAAAAATGCAGCAGTGTTAGAAAAAGTAACAACACAAAGCATGCTGATTCTAATGCCAGACATATTCCTAAACTTAATCAAGTCTGAGTGCAATATTTCAATATTTCAATTTCAGTCTAATATTTTAAAACATTTTAAGGCTGTGTTTTTCTTTGTAGGACATCTGTATATCTGCTATTAAAGAGAAAGACATTGAAGCTAAGCTATCTCAAGTAATTGAAAGCTGGGCAGGTCAGGTCTTGAGCTTTTCAGCATTCAAGGGAAGAGGAGAGCTACTCCTCAAGGGAACTGAATCTGCTGAAATTATTACTCTGATGGAAGACAGCTTAATGATCCTGGGCTCTTTACTAAGTAACAGGTAGCTATTTTAAAAGTTTAATGATTTTATTAATATTTTTTTTAAGTTGAGGAAGCCTCTTCCTTATTCCTCACATCACTGTGTTCACAAAAGAAAGAAGAAGGAAGAATATTGTGAGTGCAAGAATCTTGTAGGAGGTGGTCACCTGAGTGAATATGGACGGAGGACAGAGCCTCAGTAGTCCACCCCCTTCATAGCTCTTCTGCCTGAATGAAGCCAATACAGGAAACGCACAACAACCAGTCCAGATAACCTTCCTGCTGTAAGCCATTCAGTAGCCTCTGTAGGACAGGAGAAGCTATTTCTGGCTGACTGGCTTCAGTTGTAGGATTGGAGGTATGCTTTGTCAGGACACACAGTTTTCTCCTGATCCACTGTGTCCACCCTATGGTGTCTGAGACAGTGGAACCCGACAGTCATCAACTGTTGCCTGATGCAAATGTAATAGTGTCCAATTACTTAATCATGGTTAGAGGATGGAGATAGTTGGGAGAGTGTATATGGCTTTCTCTCTCACCCTCTCTGTGAAGGCATTCTCCTTCCCCTCTTTTGACTTTCATTTGTTCTCTTTTCACTCTTGGAATTCGCTATGCTTAGTGTTAACTTCAACAGCAATCTTAACACTAAACAAGACTGGATTTGTTAGAAGGTATAACTTCAAAGTAGCTGAACATTTTATTCTAAGCATAAAGACAGATATTATGTTGACATGTCAGTGAAAAAAATAGAATTCCTGAATTTCAGCTTCTTTTTTGTTGTCTCTTTTTTCCAAAGATACAATGCACCATTTAAAAAGGAGATTCAGAACTGGGTGTACAAACTTAGTACTTCCAGCGATATAATTGAAGAATGGTTGGTTGTACAAAACCTCTGGGTTTACCTTGAAGCTGTTTTTGTAGGTGGGGATATTGCCAAGCAGTTACCTCAGGTAAATAGTTTAGTTTTGTAAATGCTAATCTTAAGATCTTTTCCAGCATCTGTTTGGGTTTTAGAATGATTTGCAGTCTTCATTCATGTACACTTTACAATTATTCTGTTTAGGAGGCAAAACGTTTTCAGAACATTGATAAATCCTGGATAAAAATAATGCAACGTGCTCATGAAAATCCTAATGTGGTTAGCTGCTGTGTTGGAGATGAGACCATGGGACAACTGTTACCACATTTACATGAGCAGTTGGAAGTGTGCCAGAAGTCACTTACAGGGTATGAAATTTGCAGATTTTAAAAGACGTTTTTATGAGGATAAAGTAATATTTTATTTTTTAAATGTATGTGCTTAAATTGTAGTGGTGTTCAGAGTTTAGTTTTAAATTAAGGTTGTAGGAGTAAGTATTGGGGGATTTGTAAGTTTAGGTTTGCATGTGTAAACATTGCTGTTTTCTAAATGTGTCTTTTTTCTTTAGATTTTTTAAAAATATTCAGAATAGCAATACAATTCAGAGACAAAATATGGCTATAGTCAACCTTATAAAGAGCAGTTTTGCATATGTCTATAATTAATTTACTTCAGACAGTTAGTTGCAAAGGCTAAGTTACTGCTCAAAGTACAAATGATTTTTTTGGAGTGAGAAGGAGAGGAGTGGGAAGAAAGAAGGGATATATTTCCAATAGTAGTAGTTATTTTCATAAACCTAAACTTCCACACAACCATGATTTGCATTTTTCCTGTTGTTGTTGTTGTTATCTTTATTTATAAAGCGCCATAAATGTACATGGCGCTGTACAAAAACCAATAAAATCAAGAATATATAAAAAGCCTGCCTATGGCGTACAATCTAGAGGTTAAAATAACAAGTTAACAACATCATAAGAAAACAAATTAAAACAGCAGATATCAAATATTGCATCGGTCACAATCACAAACTCCCTGGGAATGCTTCCCTAAACAATATGATCTTTAACTCGGTTTTAAAACTGGTTAGAGACGTGTTGAGCCATGCTTGTAAGGGAAGGAGGTTCCAGAAGTGAGGGGCAGCAAGTGAGAAGGGACGATTTGATTCTTCAGTACGGATAATTAGGAATTAGAACAAGCTTATGGGGTTTAGAATTTAGGTACTTGTGAGTTCACTGAAAGCTAACCTTAAGTCACCTAGGACTCTGAGATGCTCGCTGAGAAAGGTACATGTATGGGTATGTGTGAATGAGTGAGATAGGGAGAGAACGCATGCATGAAAAAAAATAACTGCTATGTATTAATATTTTGTGGGTTTTTCAGGCTACATGTCTATGTTCTAGAAGAGTTTATTCCTGACGTTTCACCGGCATCTGGGGCAAACAACAACAGAACAATACACAGATTAACATGTAAATTCTCCCAACCTAGAGTCCCACAGTATATATAAACCCCACTCACTTCCATGCCAGCATTCTCTGAAGATGCCAGCCACAGATGCCAGCAAAACATCTTCTAGAACATGGCCACATAGCCTGAAAAACCCACAAGAAAAACTATGGATGCCGGCCATGAAAGCCTTCGACTTCACACCATCTCTTACTTTTACATCTGTCACAAATGAAGCCCAAGATAAATGTTAATATAGGTTGAGAAGCAAAATTACTTAACATTGAGTTATCAACTCTTAGAATGTTGTGTATATATTGCAACTTGTATAAGGCAAGTGGGACACAACAGCTTTGGCTCAGTTATTCCATTACTATCTCTCTCTGCTAACTCTGGAGGCAGGATAACTCTCAGGCCTTTTGAAGACTGCATGAGCTATTGCCTTTGATTATTCCCTGCACCTAAATTGTATGTGTATGTCATGTAAAGACTTTCCCAAACGATGACTCATGAAGAACAAAAGCTGTTGCTGCAACCTCATTGCAGTGGCCAGTCCTGGGATTGCCTACAGGGTGAGGATCTGTGGCATTCTGAGGCTGGGGGAGCACTGCACCCCAAAATGATGGTGCAAGCTCCCCTGAGTCGACCATAAACTGCCCCCAGAGACACTTTCCTCAGACCAAGGGAGGTTGGTCATCCAAAGTATGTGTAGAGGGGAAATTATGGGTCATTTTATGGGTTGTCTTCAATTAATTGTGTGTGTGTGTGTGTATGAGAGACAGCTAAGGGTAGAAACTAGGGAAAGCCAACAAATTGGATGGCTGTGAAGGGTGTCTTGCAGTGGTACCAATAAGATCAAGTTATCTGAGGAAAAGTTTAAGAACTAAGAAGAAAACTGGAGTATATAAGAAAATCACGGCCTGCATGGGAGTTTGTAGTATTTTAAAGGCTAAAATTGTGCAATGGGATTTACTTCTAAGAGCTCATGTATAGGATTGTACTGTAACAAGCTTTTATGGCATAATATCCTGTAAACTTTTCTGGACTGATGTACCCATTTCTGTTTATATGAAAAGTTCAGCATAGCAGCCTCTGAATCTCGGTATGTGCAACTAATCGCACAGGACTGTATTTTATCTTTAGCTGAAATCCCCAGTTAGCATACACAAGACTCCAGCTTCAATTGGACAGAATGCATATTTATTTATTTGTTTATTTTTAAAGTTAAAATGTTTTTTCCCCTTAAATCTCACCCATTAAAGGTATTTGGAAAAGAAAAGACTACTGTTTCCCAGATTCTTTTTTATTTCTGATCCAGCTCTTCTGGAAATACTTGGACAAGCTAGTGATTCACACACTATTCAGGTATGTTCCAAGGACTTCTTTTACAAACTTGACAAAATGTTTACTAAATTAAACTAAATTAAAAATAAATAAAAAATAAATCTTAAACCATCGAAAACAAAAGCATGCAACAAATGGTGTACATATTTAGAATTTTATCTTTCACATTCCCAGATTTTGTTGCAAATCTGAACAGTCCTGCAAAATGATTAATATATAGGAATAGATTGTCCCTCTGCTAAAGACTTTCAAGCCACTTTTTTCCAACTGTGAAATGTTTTGTAGCTTACCCACATTTTTGAGATACTTGTTCTATATCAGGAATGGGAATGAACCCTGTTGGCAAAATCTAAGAAGGGTTTTGTACATTTAGGCTGCAGTTCCATGGTAAGGTCCATTTGGCTCAGTGGGACTTACTTCTGGATGTTATAGGATTGCTAGAGCTTGGAAGGAACATAGCGACCTACAATTAGTCAATTAATGTTGCATTGCTGATATAATAAGCACTGTTTTGCAGTATTTTTAAAATATATTTTAAATTATTTTTTTAAAGCTTGCTGACATAAATTTTCACATTTTGTGTCATGTTGGGAATCCTAAATCATCCTCACCACAAGTAATAAAACAGCAATCAATAATGCATTGAATTACTTTTAAAAGCATTTTTTTAAATGTCCATTTTAATTATTTTTAATTACTTTTTCCTTGAATCGTAGTCTGAAGCTGGCCATTTCAAAGGATCTGATGGAATCAAAGCCCCTGTGTTCCCTCAAGAGACCTTAGGATCAGGATCTTCTACAACAGTGTGGAAGTGGTGTAACAATCCCCTCTCTAATGGTTTCAATTTGGGCTGAATGTCAAAATTCCAAATAAGAAGACTTGCAGGGCTTATGAAACCTGTAAGAGGCATTCCACTTCTTCCACAACTTATATCTGCTCTCTTAGGACTTTATCACATGGGGAAAATCTGGAATTTAAAAAGGCATTTTCCCGGGACATTTGTTTAATCACATCAAAGATTTTCCCACAACATTGTGATTAGAGAAGAGTTATCCTGGGAAGAACCAGGAATGCTTCAGCAACAAATCATTCACATGGAAACCCCATGAATGATTTGTTGCTGAAGCATTCCTGGTTCTTCCTGGGAGAAGTCCTCTCTAAGCACAATGTGTGGAAAATCTTTGTTGTGATCATGTGAATATCCTGGGGAAATGCCTTTTTAACCACAACCACCCCCAATTTTCCCCATGTGATAAAATCCTTAGCTACCATCAAAATGACTTAGGTTCCTATACTGTACATACCTGATAATAAGTACCATCTGAACAGACATGCATTGGATTTTGGCTGAAATTGTTAAACATATCCATCGAAAATAAGTCTGAGGAAGAAGGAATCCATAAAAGCTTGCACATT
This sequence comes from Urosaurus nigricauda, assembly GCA_034509955.1. Taxonomy (NCBI): domain Eukaryota; kingdom Metazoa; phylum Chordata; class Lepidosauria; order Squamata; family Phrynosomatidae; genus Urosaurus; species Urosaurus nigricauda. The sequence goes on from JAOEGL010000001.1 coordinate 330,398,286, forward strand.
GACTACCACAGTCCTATGACTACAGCCTAATTCCCACTTGTTCTTCTGTTAAGACAGGAAACTCGCCCTTTAAATTCAGATGCTATTTGCATACACACAATTTTTCAAATTGGCAATTCCCATTGTGGGAATAGAGCAATGTCAGGATCCAGTCACCAATATAATCTTAAATACTGCTAAAAATGTGTTGCTTTGTTAAAATGTTCCAGAGAGAGTGCTAATTACATGTTTTCATTTTATTTCTCTTTCAGCCACATTTGCCTGGTTTATCAGACAATATTAATGAAGTGGAATTTCATCCAAAAGACTACGATCGCATAATGGCAGTTATATCAAGAGAAGGAGAAAAAATTCCTGTAATATTTTACATAGCTAACATTCTAAAATCTAATCGAATATTTAATTATGCATATTCAAACCAGTCTCTCTACATTAATTGCTGTAGAATTTTGGTTATATTAAAAAGAAAATTTTATTGCTTTGCTGCTTTGCAACAGCTTTGCTGTTTTGCAGCAAAGATCCAAAACACATTGCAGAAATAATCTAGTTTGAGACCACTTTAACTGCCCTGGCTCAATGCTATGGAATTCTGGGAACTGCAGATTTGTGAGACAGTTAGCCTTCTCTGTCAGATTCCCTAGCACTAAGCCAGGGCAGTTAAAGCAGTCTCAAACTGGATTATTTCTGCAGTATGTTTTGGACCAAAATTTACAAAAGGATATAAAAGGAATATTCTCTAATTAAAATAGCTCATCCTCCTAAATCCAAAAGTGGACAAATCTCCTCTCCAATCCAAATTTGCCAAAGCATGATTCTAATAATTTTATAGAAATGGTGGTGAATAAAATCTTTGTGGGGAGAGTTATATACTTTTTTTAAATGACCATTGATGAGATAGTATGGACTAGAATAGGAACATATTTTATGTGCCCAGGTTGCTGGGAAGGAAGCCTCCAGGATGGATATTATTCTCCCACAACAAGGTATTCTGGGTCATGTGACCTAGAATCTTTGCATGCGTTTTGGAAACAGTTGCCTTTCCCTTATTCTTATTTTTGTATATTAACAATTCCTACACTTCTCTTTTCAGATTTTTAGTTTTTTGGCAGTTTTTTTTTCTTATTACACCTTTTATTTTTCTCCCAAGTACCTTGTCATATGGGGTTGTGGTGAAATCCCAACTTTATGCATTATGCCAGTACTTTTCAACTCATTTTTTCCCTCTGTACTGTGCTGGGTCTTGATGAATATTCACTAAGGCTGCTGCCACACTGCAGAATTAGTGCAGTTTGACACTGCTTTAACTGTCACGGCTCCGCCTTATGGAATTTTTAGTTTGTTGTCACACCCGAGTTCCATGACAGAGAAGGCTAAATACCTGATAACACTACAGAAACCAAAATTCTATAGCATTAAGCCATGGCAGATAAAGTGATGTCAAACTGCATTTATTCCACAATATAGATGCAGCCTGAGAGATCTGAAAGAGCAGAGAATAAACCATATTTAATACTCACATCAATATGATGAAGAGAGCTCAAAAACAGGTAATAAGCTCTGCCAAAGGAGGCACCATTTTATCAAGCCTTTCGTCTCCACACAGTAGCAAAGACATCTCTCAGGTGACCTCTATGAAAGGTGACAAGATGTGGCATCAGAATTCAGGCCCTCCAATATAGGCCAGCCTAGTCCACTCACAGTGACGGTTGTAAAAATCTTTGCCTCCATGGAAATAAGCTCCTTTGTCTTTCATATTCCAACCACCTTTCTGAGGGCCATCTAGGAAAAGGAAATCAGTTTATCTCAGTGAATATGGAACTCAGTAATTGTAGTTATAAACAAGGCATGCAGAGAGTAGGAGCTCGGTAGAAGGTCTAGTCCCACTTCACTTCCATCATTCCAACAGACGTCTGGAGTTTCATTGTTAGGCTACAAGACTTCTACTAACTACTAGAGGATACTATGGTTTTTGTTCTCAGTCTTGCTGGCTTCCAGAAAGAAAGGGGTTCAGTTTTCTTATATGTTTGCTCATCATTTGGCTATGGGGGAAAACTGTAGGGTTGTCACATGGGAAGGGATGCACAGAATTTTGGTACTAACCTACATAAAATTTCTCCGTTTTCAGGTAAATATACAGTGGTATTAAAGAGACATTCTTTAAATCCAGCTTTGACTAATGCAATCTTTTTTTTTTTCAGTTGGACACTCCAGTGAATGCAAAAGGACCTGTAGAACTCTGGCTGATGGATTTATTGAAAATGCAGCAGTCATCATTGCACCGTGTTATTCAGGCAGCATATTATCAGATTAGTGATCCAGGATACCAGTTGCTGAACTTCCTTTATCATTTTCCAGCTCAGGTCTGAAAAGCCACTGGAATTCAGTCACTGAAGCATAAATTGAAGGGGCAGGCTGGATTACTTTATATTGTTGTATGGTGGGCAGATGCCATAATGTAGTCAACACTTGTGGACTGTGATACTTGAGTTGCTTCGGTGTGGGAATGAGGAATATGTGACCCTCCAGCCCCCATTAGTGCTCACCAGTAGCTCTAGTATGGGAAAAGAAGAAGGGAGGTAGTTAATAAGTATGCACTCTGTGACTTCCTTAAAAGCAGTAACACCTCCCCCAGCAGATAACAAGGGCCCCATGTACAAGGGGGTATCCAAAAGTTTTAATGATCACCTTTTAAAAAAATTGACAAAAAGTTTGTTTTGATTTGTAGTTGTTAGTTTATCTCTATATAGTCACTATCTAGATTTATACATTTCTACCCAGTGTAGCTTGACCCTCCGAATACCTGATATTGTAGAAGTCTGCAGATTGTGCCTTACAAGGGGGTACCGTAAAGTAATAATTATCACCCAGAAGTTATTATAGCATATTGATGAAATTTTGTCAGTGTCAACATTGGTCCCTAAGTGCACGTTGCTGAGAAAATCAGCTCTTAGGGACCAATGTTGACACTGACAAAATTTCATCAATATGCTATAATAACTTCTGGGTGATAATTATTACTTTAGGGGGACCTTCATGTGCTCATTCTCCAGTGTGATTTATGCCATACAATGTCATCAGTACTCATCAGCACTCTAAATCGGGCAAAAAGGCTAGTCCTTAGTGCCAGAGGATAAATGGACATAACTCAGACATTAAGAATGGCAATACACAAAAACTGGTGGCAGAACATTTCAATCTCCCTGGACATTCCATGTCAGATCCCAGAACAGTGGTCCTTAAACAAAAGAACTACAAAGATAGATTGGAAAGAGAAACAGCAGAATTGGAATTCATCCATAAACTACAGTCCCTCCGCAATGGATTGAACAGGGACAGTGGCTTCCTGGCTCACTACATATATTTCAGCACTACACACATTTCAGCATCCTCATGGAGGCGTCCTACACTCATCTGTTTCCCCAACTGCAAGCTAGTTTCCAAAGCCAAACTTGTTTTACCATCTCATTCCATATCCATTGGCTTTGTCCACAAACAACCATCACCTTTGTTAAAACGAGTTACTATTTCATTTCCATACCCAAGGATTTTGAATTTGAATAGACATTCTCACATACAGTACCTATGCCATATATATATGGCTGTCCCTGGCTTCTGCTCCACCAAAAGCATTTGAGGAAATAGACTGAAGACTATGAAAGCTCATGCTACCAACTTCTTTCTTTCAGTTAGCCTCGTAATTTAAAAATCATCTTTCTATTAAAAAACACCTCTATGAAGCTGATATAACAGCCAAAGCTGACAGTAAGTGCTCCTGACCATCGCATCTATCTGAGCTGTCATTTGGAGTGACAGATCTAGAAGCGCACCCAGGGTGTGAACAGTGTCTTTCAGTGAATGTAACCCCAACTGATAGCAACCCATCTCTCCCAGCAGTTTCATGTAGATGCTGAAGAGCATTGGAGATAGAATAGTACCTTGTGGTATGTCATATAACAACTCCTTTTTTGATGAACAGCACCAGCATCTGGAATCTATCAGATAAGTAGGACTAGAACTACTGAAGCCTCCAATTCCCAATGGCATTCCAGAAGGATACCATTGTTATAATGGTATCAAATGCTGCTGAGAGATCAAAAAGCACCATCAGGGACACACTCCCCCTATCAATGCTCAGGTGAAGATTATCCAGTAAGGCAACCATAGCAGTCTCACCTCCATATCCTGCTCTGAAGCCAGCTTGAAATGGATCTAGATAATTTGTATCATCTAAGTGCTTTATCATACTAGGGGGCAAACAGGATTTAAATGAGAGTTAAACTAGAGAAAACCAGGAAATGTTTGTGATAAACCTCAGGCATTTCCTGGTTTTCTCTAGTTTAACTCTCATTTAAATCCTGTTTTCCCCCTAGTGTGATAAAGCAGAAAGACTGTCTGGATTTTTAAGGCAACCGCACTCTTGATCACCTTGCTCAGAAAAGGAAGCTTTGAAACTGGTCTATAGTTGTTGAAATCTAGGTGATCCAGGGAGGATGTTTTGTAGAAGTGGTTGTGTGATTGCTTCTTTTAAAGAAGATGGAAAACTTCCCAGCCAAGAAGAATAAGGATTGAGAGGAGAAGTAGTCTTCCTTACTTGTCCTATAAGTTTGTCCACATATGCGGTACTCACCAACTGAAACTGATCCAGTATAATCCTACTCACAGTTGCTGGACACCCCATCGTCAATTTCTGCTATAACAATGGCTTCTATGTCAGCTCTTATCTAAGGGACTTTATCTGTGAAATGATCATTACAGGAACCACAGTGACCTGCTGAGGCCTCTAGAATTAGATTCAGGGTGGAAAGTGCCTGAGTTAGACCACCTCACCTTCCAACGTAATTCAGATGGATGTGAATTTGCAGATACAGTATGTTCAGAGAAGAAGGCTTTTTTTTGCTGCACGTATTGCCACGTTATAGGAACAAAGATGTTCTGTATATCGTTTAGGAGCAATCATGTCAATAGTCCTAGTCAGCACTTGAATTAAGAAGACTTCCACAGGATTGGCCATGATGCCAGCTTTAAATCCTTCTAAAGGTTTCTGGAATCCTGATAGATGCATTAGTCCTCATGGGCATATCATCTTAGTAAATCCAGCACCCCTGAAGGGACAAATAGTAGCTGTTATACTAACTCTGACCCGGAAATGATCTGTCCACGACAGTGCTGAGATATTAACCATCTCCATCCAGAGATCCATATGCTCAGAACTGAAAACAGCATCAGTGTTGAATATGTGGGTTTTGAGACCAATTGGGATAGGCCCATGTCTTTCATGGATGCCATGAATTCCCAAGTTGCACCTGACAGACTGGTCTCAAATGGAACATTGAAGTCACTCAAGAGCAAAAGTCTGGGTGACTTCAACACCATCTCTGGACCAGTTCCTTGAGCTCAGCCAGGAAGTCTGATAGGTAGCAGGATGGATGGTACCCAAATAGAATTCAATCTATCCATGGTCTTCAGACTAAAGTATACACATTCAATGTAATTCATTTCCCTAATAGGTAGTCTGTTCAGATTAAGATGATCTTTACAGATCTCAGCCACTCCACCCCACTGCCCACTTTCTGTCACCTGCTCACTAACACGATACCCTCTGGGAAAGCAAGGATTAACTTGGGGACACTGTAAACTCCCAGCCACATATCTGTAAAGCATGCCAGATTGAAGAGGTAATAGATTATATGTACTTTATTTTTAAGTAACCTGATGTTACACAGATGCAAGGTGAGTTTTTGTGGATGGCATTTGATAATTGCTTAAATTGATTATTCCAAATTATATTTTTAAATTATAATTTATAACTATTAAATTATGAGGTCTTGGGCTTTATGTTATTAATTGAAGTGCACTATAAACATTCATATTTTATTATTTATTATGTTTATTTACTATTATTTACTTTTGTTTATTATGTGTTAAATTTATAGGTAGGCCTGCTGGGAATTCAAATGCTATGGACTCATGATTCAGAAGAAGCATTAATCAATGCAAAGGATGATAGAAAAATTATGTCACTAACCAATCAGAAATTTCTAGATATCCTAAATACACTTATTGGCCAGACTACTCATGATCTTTCCAAGTTTGACAGAGTGAAGTTTGAAACTCTCATTACCATTCATGTGCATCAGCGTGATATCTTTGATGACTTGGTAAATTATAACTATACATTTCTGAAAATTTAAAAGTAATCCATATCTAACTGTTCAAGGTACACTATCTAGTATTGCTATTTGGTTTGGCCAGGATTGGGGGCAAGACTCACAGCTTTTGACAATGGCTGGGAGGAGATGGAATACACCTCTCTTAGTCAGATTATCTGAAACCTCTCAGATCTTCATTGTAGGCTTAATTATATCATCATGGGTTCCAAAAGTACTTTTAAATCAGAGGCACCTCAATGGTTTGCTACCTTTATAAGGATCTTTAGATAAATCCCTCTCTCAAAGTACTGATAGAGAATCGTGCCTATAACTATTGGTATTACTATTCAACCAAGAGATCCCATTTCAGCTTTCGGTAGTGCAATATATTTAAGGGTTAGTGGTAATAAGATTTTAGGGCAAGGGACAAAAATCAGAATAAGACAGAGTGTGAACATGTATAGAAGCTGGTGCTTGGAATCATCAGTAAAAGACCATGTTTACTGGAAAGAAAGTTTTATTAGAGTGAACTGTATGGGAGAAAGGAAAAGTGAGGCCTGCTACTTATACCTATGCAACTAACAGATAGAGAAGAATGGGCATGAGATGATGTGAATTCAAACTTGAGGTGAAGAAGGAACAGAACTATTCAGAAAAAGAATGAACACCTAAGGGAAGCTGAACCCCCTATTGCTCCCCATGGCAAATAACAATTTGTGCTAGTGTGGTTGCACCCTTCATCACTTCCCACAATGAAGGCCATACTTTTGGATATAGCCAAGGCTTACATTGAAAGAAGCCACAGTATTTTAGAAATATTTCTTGTAAGTTATTTCAGCATGCCTTAGTAATCAGAAAGAAAAGTGCTTCTGACAAATAATCAGTGTCAAATAAGATTGTGTAATTGTGCATTAACCAGCAATGTGCATGGTTTTGAAATAACTATTGGGGAGGATCAAGAAAGATCAATAAGGAGGGCCTATTTAACACATTGCCAATTAGTAGCTTATAAATACATTATGTTGCACACACTGTAATTCTTATGTGTGATCTGAAATGCTGTGGGTAATGATTACTCAATGATGTTAGCATATCTTCAGGCCATCTAACGACCTTATCAGATGGGAGGAATTTCTCTTTATTGTGAATGGAGCCAATTCGAATTCACATGAATTTGCTAGTTTAGCGAATTTGCGTGAATTCCAATTGCGTTCGGAATGCATTCAGAATGACTTCCCATTACCTGAAAATAACTGCCCATTGCCCGGAATTGCATGAGATGCTTTAATAAGAAATAATGAAAAACCCATGATTGCGTTTGGAATGACTTCCCTTTTGCCTGAAATTGCATGAGATACTTTAATTCGCAATAATGTGAAACCCCATGATTGTGTTCGGATTGCCATTATAGGCTATTAAGAGTCAAATTGATTTAGGGAGAATGGGAAGGATCCAAATAATCTCCATATTCAAAGATTGAAATGGTTGTACAATCTAGTTGAGCAATCTTGCCTGCCTTGGGGAACAGATCTAGGGTCTTCACAGCTAGAAGCATTATTCCTTGAGGCCAGTTCTGAAGGTTTAATAGGAAAATCTGTAAATCTGTTTATTGTTAACCTGAAGCTTTTTATAGTGATTGGCAAGAAGTCTGGAAGATGGGAGCATAAAATTCATCAATATTTCCAATTGTGTAAATGTTAGTAACAACAATATTTAAGAGCGTATTCATTCTTGACTAAATAGATTAATAATGAAATATATTAAGAAGAGATTAGTAATAAAATATACACAAAATATTAATAATTAAATGATCTATGAAACAATATTAATCTATACAGAGTATTAATCGGAGAGTTTAAAATATTATTAGTAGGAGACAATAGATGATGTGAGAATATTTTAACAGTGTGAGCACACACTTTAATCAAATCATGAATTATAATTCTGTACAGTTTTGGTATTACATTTGTTTCTGTCTCTTTTTAAAGGTTAAAATGCATATCCGATCAGTCACTGATTTTGAGTGGTTAAAGCAGAGCAGATTTTATTTTAAGGAAGATGTCGATCAAACATTGGTATCTATTACTGATGTTGATTTTATTTATCAAAATGAATTTCTGGGATGCACAGATCGTCTGGTTATAACACCTTTGACAGACAGGTGAGAAGAGGGGATTTATTAAATACTAAACCTGCCTTAGGGAATTTTAGTACTCCAGGGTAGGGCACTAAATCCTTGCTAAACCCTGTTTCTGAGTGCACTGAATTTCTGCACTGATTGTCAGATTTGATGAGAAATTTGTGTACAGTATTATAAAAATTCAAAATGTAAAAATTCATATTCATTTACAGTCTTTCAAAAATACATATTTTATATTGAAACTGTTTGAATTTGCATTTACAGGTGTTATATTACTTTAGCTCAGGCGCTGGGAATGAACATGGGAGGAGCTCCAGCAGGACCTGCTGGTACTGGTAAAACAGAAACCACAAAAGACATGGGAAAAGCACTGGGAAAATATGTAGTAGTGTTTAACTGTTCTGACCAAATGGATTTCAGAGGATTGGGCCGAATTTTTAAAGGTGAGACTTGACATAGTGAAAATGAATAATAAAATGAACACTTCAGTCACACTACTGTTCTACTTTTCTATTTAATATATCAGACAGAACCAGCAGTTACTATACATCACAAAGGTTTAGTCAAGACCAGTTTTTGGACAAACTGTGAAGAATAAGCGGGCACATAAGTATGGGTTAAGGACTTGAGATACCATATTCAGAATGCCACTGATAGGAAGCTATAGTTGCATTGAATGCAGAAGGATTTATTTGATAGTAAACATTTTACTACCAAACTGTAGGAAAAAATATTATATTTGGAGTATGCCAAAAAAAAATTTAAAAAAAAAATAAACAGATAAGAAAAGAGAAGAGAAACCAGGGTGATGCAGTCTCTTGTGTCTGGACTTTCTTTATGAATTATCTGAATGGTTGTAATGCAGTAGAAACCCATATACTGTATCAAAGAAGCTAAGATTTTCCATCTATTAGTTGAGGTTCTGTGTGGTGATGGAATGTTCTTAAACATATTGCTTTACTAAGTTTTTAAATTGCCAGCCCAGAATGGAGCTTATCGCTCAGCATCTTAAACTGGAGCCAGGACATGGGATGGAGGCGAGGATTATCACACACTAAATCACTGCTGAATCACCAGCTGCCCTCAGCCCGAGTCCCACCCACATTCCACCAGCACATTTTAGAAGCCAGAAAGCTGATGGTGGCTGGCAGTTCAGTAGAGATTTAGTGTGCAATAATCCCTGCCTCCTTCCCCTTTCCTGGCTCCAACCCATGAGACTGCGGCCAGTTTAAAATGCTGAGTGATAAGCTCCAATGTCAAATAATGTCAAAGAATAACAAAGTGAGGGAAGGTTGAGGGCTTTTGATGGAAGAAAGTGCAAAGAGTGAAATTAGAATTGTTATAGTGTTGATATGACTACTAAGCATGGGAATGTTTTCATACACAAGATATATAATATGTTGTAAAAATATTCCAGTGTTTGGATTTTCATAGTTCTCAGTTTGGCATGAAGAAACATCTGGGGTTCTGTCTGCACTGGTGTACAGCAGTGTGGAGTATCCTGGCCTTTAAAGCAGACCATTACATCTCAGCCAGAAAATGCTCTGTTTACATGGTCTTCACTTTTATTTTATTTTATTTTATTTTAATCCCATCTTTCTCCAAAAGTGGGACACATGGAAGCACATTATATGTTTAAATGGACCAAGGGCCCACTATCTCTGCCTCCAGATTCAGCAGCTTCCTTGGCCCTACCTCTAATGTCTCTGTGTTATGGCATAGATATCTGAGCTGAGGAAGTTTACAAACATAGGCTTCTATGTGATATGGAACCCAGGAAATATACAGCAGGGCAGGCAGCTTTTTGAAAAATGAGAAGGGACTTAAAAGTGCTATAAAAGAACAGTGATTTATACACATGGGGGTATAGACAGTTGGACACAGTGGAATTTGCTTTTGAGTAAATATTCATAGGATTGGATTGTCAAAATCAAGCAAGGAAAGATAAGAAGCAGAGGTGGTATAGCGGTTTGAGCATTGGTCTATGACTCTGGAGACAGGGTTTGTTTTCCACTCAGCCATGGAAATCCACTGGATGATGTTAGGTGAGTCACACACTCTTAGCCCCAGGAAACCTCATCATAGATTCACCTTACGGTCACCATAGGTCAGAAATGATTTGAAGGCATACAACAACAAAAAAGATGAGAAAAAGGATCATTAAGCATACTTTGCCTTTTTCCCATGCATCATCTTTCCCTTTCTACAGAAAGAATGTAAGCAATATTGGATTTTTTTTTCTCATTCTTGACAAGAAAGTGTGTCTCAACGTGTCATCCAGTGTGCAATTTTTTTAAAACCATTGACTGATAATTGTTTTCTTTTGTTTTGTGCATGAGAAACATTGTACAAACTCTATTACTCCACAAAGTATCTATTTTGCACAAAATACAATGCTTTTTATACAACCCTGTTTTTCCCCATCCCCAAATGCCCTGAAATGCTGAGAATCATCAGGAAAAATGCAATGTCTCATACTTTTGCTTAGTGGGCTATTGACACAGAATCATAGAGTGGGAAGAGACCACAAGGGCCATCCAGTCCAAATCCAATGTTTTATTCTAACGTATGAGAGTGCCAGAGTTTGTACTCTTCAGAATACTGCCATCTGGTTCCCAACTCAACAAAGAACTAAAACTAAAAAATGCACTCTGTGTGTATTTATGTTCGCACATTGTGTATGCATATACAGACAGTTCATCTTAGGGTAATATATACACAAAATACATTATATTCATGAAAAACACAAAAAATATGTGCAATTTTTGTGATGAATCCCTGACAGTTTTTACTGCACAAACTGCTGTAAACACAAACTGAAACAGACTTGCAGCTAGAGAAATTAGTAATCTGGTGAAACTGAATTAATAGATTTATCCTTTTTTCCCTGGCAATAAATAATGCTCCTAGATTCTATAAAAAATGACATTCAGAGCATGCTGACAATGGATGATACTATCAGATCACTTATATCACATACAAACTATCAGCATACTAACCTGAAACAGACTAGAATGTTACTTTTCCGGATATAGTTCTGGAAGAATATGGTGCTGAGATGTTGTAGAAGTACAAACCCATTAAAATAAGGATATAATTGAGAAAAATTCATTTATTTTCAGGTCTTGCCCAATCCGGCTCTTGGGGATGCTTTGATGAATTTAACAGAATTGAATTACCAGTGTTGTCTGTAGCAGCTCAACAAATTTATATCATTTTGACAGCAAGAAAAGAAAGGAAAAAGCAATTCATATTTTCTGATGGAGATGTTGTAGATTTAAATCCAGAGTTTGGAATTTTTCTGACAATGGTAAATTTATTAAGATAAGATTTTTATAGTTTTTAATTACTGATGAGAGAAAATCAATCATACAGTGATTAATACAGTACACTTGAAAGTAATTCACATGTGTGGTTGATTACTTTGTTTAACTTAGCAATATATTTGCAAACATTACAGTTATAATTCAAAGACATAGCTATGTTAGTCTGGAAAGTCAGTATGCAAAGGAATCTTGTAGCACAGTTAAGACTAAGTTTCTGTTATTACCCAATGATGCATCCATTACAGTTTACGCATGGGACATGAATGGGAGAAGCATACGTGGCTGTGATAATTTTCTCCCCAATCATGCTATTACCATGTTTTAATCACATTTTCATTATGCTTGCCTCCCAAGTGGTAGAGTCCTGAAAGAAAGAAGTTGGTAACATGAACTTCTGTAGACTTGAGCCTACTCTTTCAGATCCGTACATCCAAGCAAGTAGGCTCAGGTTTATGGAAGCTTTCTTTCAGTTAGTCTCAAAGTTGCTACAGGACCCCTTTGCATTATAGTTACAGGAGATTATCGCATTCAGTTTAAAGCGACTTATCCCCAACAGGATAAAATCGTGTTTAATTTTAAAATCAGGTGTTAATCACACTCAGCCACAGCTGAGTGACTGCAGCCCATCTGTAGCCCGGATCCCAGCTGCAGATGTCCTGTGGTTTTTCAAAAATGGCAAGCTCCCATTTTTGAAAAGTGCAGGATAAGTGCAGTTGGGATCAGAGCGGCAAATGGATTGCAGTCAGCTGGCCACAGCTGCATGTGATAACACCTGCTTTTAAAATTAAACACAATTTTATCCTGTTGGGGATAAATCGCTTTAAATTGAATGCGATAATCTTCATAGTAATTAACATGTCATCATTAATACATAATCTTGTTTTTTTCCAAAATAAAGTCTAAATATTTGGCCAAACTGAGATGCACTTTTTTCTGTTTTAAGGATCATAAATAATGGTAAACCAGCCAGGTGTGAACAGTTTGCTTCTTAAAATTAATAGCTGGGTTTTTTTTATTAAGATTGTGCTTGTTTAGAATAGGAATGAAGACTTTTTGGCACTTCGGCCAATTTTGGCTTTCTTGGATGCTTTACTGAGCCTTCAGAGGCCTCAGATGAAGTGCTGCCCCATAACTATGGCTCCATGGGAACATAACTCCATTTGCATTGCTTCTGTACCTTTCTCTTCAGGTTTCATGACTCTTTATCTTCTGAGTGTGTCTATGTGCCTGTTTGTCTGCTGTCACCTCTGTCTCCTTTACTTCATAAAAGGAACAAAAATGTAAATTGTGAATTCTGGTTAAAAAGTTGCTGAACCACTGCAGATTGCTGGGGAATCATGAAGCATCCAAAACAGCCTAGCATAGGAAAAAGCAAATAAAATTCATCCCATGTGCTTGAATAAGCCTTCGGTGTGGATACTAAAGCATAAATGTGGAATGGGTACAAACCTTCTAGTCTACATAGTAATTGATCCTGGTACACATAGAATTACTAGAAAATAAATTTAATATCACTATTATAACGGTTTGTGTGTGTGAGAGAGAGACAGAGCGTGCACAAGTGTGAGTGAAAATGGGAAAAGTGTGTGATGTGTGTCTCCCAGCTCTCCTCTGCACATGTTCTTCAGGATTCAAAAGGCTGTGACACCTGATCAAACTCAATATATAACATTGGCACTCAGCAAAAAGTACAGAGAAATGGGAATAAAGTCAGTCCTCTGTTGCCTAGATCACAACTTCAACATATTGGAGGTGGGGAGGAGTGCCTGCTTATCTTCAAGTCACCTGTTTTGATAGTTCCTTCCTCTAAAATATAGCCTAGAGTACCCAGTATTCATTGCTAGTCTCTCATCTAGATACTAACCAGATATGACCCTGGTTAGCTTCTAAGTTCAGACAGGATCTGGTGCCTTCAGGGTTATTCAGTTCAATTTCATTCACAATTGAAATCAAAGAGGATACAAACATATGTCATAACTTAAAATAGTTAACAATTTTACAGCATCAAAACTATTCCAAATATATAATTTGCAACTATAATGAATTCTGTGTTTTTATTTGTAGAATCCTGGGTATGCTGGCCGACAGGAATTGCCAGAAAACCTTAAAATTCAGTTTAGAACTGTTGCAATGATGGTTCCTGATAGACAGGTACTGTTAATCAACATGCCACAATTCCATAAAATCAGTTTAGTAGGCACCATGCTTGTGAAATACATACATTTCAAAATTTTCACATAATCTTATTTTTAAAATGAACTACAAAGGAAGGGAAATTGGGGGGGGGGGGGTTGAGGGTGAGGAGTGTAGCCATGGAGTGACAAATGAAAGCATTGGCCAAAATAAGAATTCTGCCACCACCACCACTCCCCCCCCCCCCATTTCTTTTCCTCCAGTTTCAGAATTTCTAGCATTGCATTAACTTCAGTTGAACATTTAGAAATACAATTTAAACATCCAAAGATAGGGGCAAGGAAAGTTAGCAAGGGAATATGAACACAGCAAATATCAGAGTTTACTCTGTTGTTTTACTCTGATGTTTCACTCTCTGCATTGCTAGATTTCTGGGGACTCAGGAGACTTTCACCAGGTATGTGTGTAGAATTCTTATTTGGGTAGGCAATGACTTCATTTTGTCCACCCACCCAAAAAGAAACATCCCTGGGGAATAGGACAGGAACATTGATTAAGAATACATGGTAAAATATAAACTGACTGTATTTTGAAGAATTTCCATTTTCTTGAAGTTGACCTATAAATTGCAGTTTAATGCACTGGTAAAGCAGTAAGATCCTCTGACTATTAAATGATAGATTATTTATGTTTCCAGGCCTAGAGTATAAAGCTATTTGTAACAGTAAAAACATGCAGGACCCAACCATCTTGGCCCTTAGTTTGATTTCAATTTACAGGAATATACCATTTGCTTTTGCTGCAATTTAAAAATATTTCCCAACATCTGTTAATTCTTAACACTGTACTATTTCAGATAATCATGAGGGTGAAACTTGCAAGCTGTGGTTTTATTGATAATGTCGTATTGGCTCAGAAATTCTTTGTCCTTTATAAACTTTGTGAAGAGCAGCTTACTAAACAGGTAATATTGTAGTACCATTGGTAGCTATTGACAGAAGAAGATCATAACTCACAATAACCAGCACAAACAAAATCTCTTAATTATTCAGGTCAAAATGGAGGCTGTCTTAGAAATACATAGGCCATGATCTATTTCTGGCTAAATGCTATGAACCGGCTGCCAACCCATTACTGGATAACAGTGGCATCACTAGGGGTGCACATGGGGTGTGTACTACACTGGATGACGCTCCAGAAGAGGGGTGACACCTGGTCGCCCCCCTCCATAAAGAGAATGATATGTCCACACTGAGGAAGGCTGAGCAAGACCCCCCCCCCCACCTCGGTGCCACTGCCACATTCTCATGAGGACAATGACATGGCCTTACCCAGGAAGTGCACTGCCTCCAGAAGCTCTGCCACCCTGCCCCACACCCCAGGAAGCCCCACCCCAGCACTAGGTGACACTAGGGACCTTATCACATGAGGCACTTACTTGCTGCCAAAATGTTCCCCAAACGTTGCCCAAAAAACATTGCAGAAGCGTTGGAGGTGGGGTCATCCGTTGTGCTTCTAAAACATAATTGAGGCTTCCTACTTTCCTTCCGTTGTGCAAGCATTCACGGGGAAGCCTTGGAGAAACTATTTTTTAATAACAGGATATCCCATTATTAAAAAATGGTTTCTCCGAGGGTTCCCTGCAAACACTTCGTCCACAGAAGGAAAGTGGGAACCCTCAATTACATTTTAGAAGTGTGATGGCCGCTGCTCAATAATATTTTCTTCTTTTCTTTTTTAGGTTCATTATGACTTTGGGTTGAGAAATATTCTTTCAGTGTTGAGGACTCTTGGCTCTCAGAAGAGGGCAAGGCCGGATGACAGTGAACTGAGTACTGTCATGAGAGGGCTAAGGGACATGAACCTCTCTAAACTTGTAAGTTTGTCTGTTTAAGATTCTAATAGACTGAACTGTAGGGGTTATGAACTATTTTTTCTTGAGCATTGTTTCAAAATGCATTTTCTAATGAACAAATAAATTTTAGACATTATAAAATTAATTCTAAGGATTCAGACATAGAATGGATTTGTTTGTTATGTTCTGAAAATTAAATCCTGGCTTATTAAAAGTGCAGTCTTAAACCAAAGATACATTGCCAGCAGGAATCCCCTTCTGTCACAATAAATGTTTTTCTACTTCTTAATTTCAGAGTTTTGCTGATAGAGCATTCTGCTAGTATAAGAGATCTTCTGGCTAAGTTCTACTGACAGAAGAGTAAAAAGAGGAGGAGGAAGAGGAAGAGGAGGGGGTAGCCAGATTTTGCCAGTTCCAAAACTTCCTTCAGCACAGGAATATGACCATCTCAATGATAGCACAAAGTCAGGCTAGGTCCATGGTAGCCCTTACTAATTTTCAGCATTCATAGCCTGGGATGGATATAGATTCATCAGAAATTCAACTGGCCTTTAGTCATCTTTGCTTGTTAGGGCATGCATTAAATGCAGCCTCTTAGTAAGCTGCTGCTGCTGCTGCTGCTGCTGCTGCTGCTTCTTCTTCTTCTTCTTCTTCTTCTTCTTCTTCTTCTTCTTCTTCTTCATCCCTTTATTTATATAGCGCTGTAAGGTGATGGGAAAAGGGGTGAGGTCCAGTGGTTCTTCTCTCTCTCTGGGGCCAGGACCAAGGCAGATGGACTGGAGGGAGGGCTTGGCTTCTTGATACATAGTTATAAGGAGGCATCTTGGGGCAGATGGCACAATCCTGGGAACGCTTCCCTAAACAATATAGTCTATAACTTCATTTTAGAGAAGTGATGAGGCGTATATGTGGGGGAAGAAGGTTCCAGGAGTGAGGGGCAGCAAGTGAGAAGGGACGAATCCCAGTCCTCCATATCCATGGATTCTTTATCCACGGATTCAGGCATCTATGACTTGAAAATATTTTAAGAAATATTTTTGCAATGTAATTTATGTATACAGTGGGCTGTATAAATTCAAAAAAGCAAACCTTGATTTTGCCATTTTATATAAGCGACACCATTTTAGTCTGCCATTGTATTTAATAGGACTTGAGCATCCATGGACTTTAGTATCCACAGTGGTTCCTGATACCAAAACCCAGTGGATACCAAGAGCCCACTGTATTAGCATTAGTTCAAATAAGGAAATATAGTCCGGAGCTTCCAAACAAGCCACAGTTGGAAGCATGCTTTAAATCATGACATAATCATGGTTTACAAGCCATGGCTGGTTTGGAAGTCCGTAACCATAGTTCCTGATTTGCACCTAATAGGAAATTATACCTAAATCTCCAGAATCCTGGACTGCTTCTTCACTTGCATGAAGGGAAGTGCAAAATAATGCATGCAGGTAGACACATCTCTCATATATGTTGGCCAGGACTGATCATTCCCTGTGAAATCTAAACCAGACCTTTGCATAATGTAGGTTCCAACCCACTTTAATTAATGGAAAAACTGAATTTAGACATAAAACAATGATGGAAGATAAACAGTTATTTCAGGGATTGATTTTTTTTGTCAAGGAAGCCTTTCCTCTCCCTAGATCAAACCTTGATTAGGAAGCCCATGGCTATATTTTATAAAAGAAAACAAGCTAGCAGTTGTAAGCATGTATTTTAAAAAGGTTTCTCAGTGTAATACAAATGTTAACCCTAAGGCTATGAAAATGTTTAAAGTTAGTCAAGCTTTACATTGCTGTGACTTAGCACTGTGCTTCCCTAAGCCTGCCAGCATACTTTGTTTTGCATGTTTGTGCTATTTAATTTATATGAATTAGAGAGAACACATTTTACAGGAAATTTGTAATGCTTAGTTTCTGTTTAATTCATTGAAACTAATTCATTTGTTGCAGCTAATGGAAATCCTCATTATCTCACTGTGTAGTTTGTTTAATTTTATTGAACTGACAACCATTAGTGCAGTTCACAAACTATAAATGTTAGGATTTTCTGAAACTGAACACATTTTTATTTTAAATACTTCTTAATGTTTCTTTTTCAGGTAGATGAGGATGAACCCCTCTTCCTTAGTCTTATCAATGATCTCTTTCCAGGACTGGTGTTGGACAGCAATACATATGTTGACCTTCAGGCAGCAGTTGCAAATCAAGTTGACGAGGCAGGATTAATTAATCATCCACCTTGGAATCTTAAACTTGTGCAGGTACAGAATAGCCCATCATAGTCTTTCAAGAAGGAGACATTATAAAAATAAGCTGGAAAAATACAAAAAGGATAACACGAAGGACTGGGGGAGAAGCTCATACTCAGCCTTGAGAAATGATGCTTGGACTATTTTTGATTAGTACACAACCACATGCACACTACCATTATTTTGGGGAGCAGGGTAGTGTCTTTAGGGACAACATGATCACAAGACACTCATTGTTAAGGAATGTAGGAGACCTGGATTTGTGCTAAAATTAAAATGTTTTTCCCATTTAAGTTAGTCTCTTGGAAACTCATAGTAAATGTCTTGTTTGTTTTCTAAAATTTAGGTAATTTATTAGTGTTTTTGTCTCAGTCTGAGCCCTAATCCACTCAGAGTTGATGAAATAGATTCTCACATAGCTAGGGCTAGAACAATTTGCTGGTGTCAAAAAAGATTTTATGGAAGTTAATATGGATTCAGATGATGGTTTACAGAAAAAGAAAGCTATCATACCACTCTACCTGTTGTGGGGGTTTCTCGTTCATCACAGAACAACCCTTTTCCCTTTGAGGACCCAAATTCTCCAGGTGCATCTGACCTGCTCTTTGAGCTAGTTGTAGAGTTGCCAGGTGAAAAATAGAGCAGGTCTCATGCACCTTTAATTGTTGTGCAGAAGAGGGCATTTTAGGAGATGAGCTTACATGACAGGCTGCTGGGGTATGCATAAGAGGTCATACACTTTAGCTGGGAATTCATCTTATCCCAGAGAAGCTTAGATGTAGAGTAAGAAGTTCAGTTCAACTCTCAAATGTTGTCCTGTGTCTCATAGTTAATGAAACATTTTCAGTCCCAAGGCAGGCTGCCATGGTATATGTACCCAGCTTATATGTAAGTTTATAACAGCTTGTGCCATTTTTGAAAAGCCTCGAGATAAGCATGGCTGGGACCTGGGCTGCTGATGGGTTGCACTTGCCTGATAACACTCACTTTTAAATTTAAACACAACTTTATCCCGTCGGGAATATGTCTGTTTAAATAGAATGCGATAATCTCCATACATAGAGAGATGTAGAGAAATAAAATTGCATACATTTCCTAAAACATAATTCAGAATTTAATATTAATATATTTTCCCCGCCATTGGTTTGTTAAGGTCAAAGCCACTTGTAAGATATATCTATCACCTTCCCCTTTCCTTTATGCTACAGCAGTGTGCAGGGGCATTGCTTTATGAAAACAAGCCTAATAAAAGTAATAGTCATTTCTTAAAGTAACATATGGTTTTTTCTCCTTTTCTTCCACTTTAGTTGTATGAAACATCCAAAGTGCGCCATGGGTTGATGACACTTGGACCAAGTGGGTCTGGAAAAACAACAGTTATAACTATATTGATGAGGGCAATGACCGAGTGTGGATATCCTCACAGAGAAATGCGCATGAACCCAAAAGCTATTACTGCTCCTCAGATGTTTGGTAAACTGGATACAGCAACTAATGATTGGACGGATGGTATCTTTTCCACACTGTGGAGGAAAACCCTTAAAGCTAAAAAGGGTATGTTTGATGTCATATTGAGCAGATATGGCAACAGAAGAGAAATACATAAGTATTCTATTGAAAAGTATATTCTGTTCGCAAATGAACTGTTTTCCCTCACCTATTGTAGTGACAGGTCTTTGGAAACTATCCTTAATCTCTCATGAAGGAAGGTTAATTGTACTGCTGCTGCATTTCTGTTTTAGTGGTGTGTTTTAAAACTCTGTTGCTATTGTTTTTTAAAATGTTTCTGTTCAATTTATGTTTTAATGTATTACATATTATATAATTATATAATTATAACACATATATATATAATTATGTATTATGTAACTAGGTAATTAAGGATGCTATGGCTCAAGTGGTTAAGATGCTGATTCTGTTGATTGCAGGATCAGCAGGTTGGCAGTTTGAGGCCTGCGTGCCGCATGATAGGGTGAGCTCCCATCACTAGTTCCAGCTTCTGCCAACCTAGCAGTTCAAAAGCTTGCAAATGCAAGTACTGTAGATAAATAGGTACTGCTCTGGTGGGAAGGTAAGCAGTGTTCTGTGCAATCATGCTGGCCATATGAACACAGAGTAGTCTCTGACAACGCTGGCTCTTCTGCTTAGTAACGGAGATGAGCACCATCCCCTATGGTCAGACACAACTTGACAACCTTGTCAACGGGGAATACTTTTACCCTTTTAATTAGGTAATTATAAGCCACCATGCCTTAGGGGCTCTATGCATGAGCAAAAGGGCTGTGTTCCCCCCAGCCTGACATTATCCTGTGTAGGTGACACAGGCTAACAGCCGTGGGCCAGGATCAGCCAAACCGGATGCTGATCCAGCAGTTCTAGTCTGAGCCCAGCTCAAAAGACCCTTAGTGTTTTTTTAAACAGTAACTTGCAGCAGAGTTTCCTATAAACTCCACTGTGACAGCCAGCAGATGTACAACAGAGCGCCCCTTTACCTGTTGTTACCACTGCATCCCCTGTGAAGACCCTAGTCTTGGCCTGTGACTTTGGAAAGGGGTGCTTGGGTCAAGCCAGGAGTCATCCTGTTTTTGCCCATACAGGCTGCAGGGGGGCCCTTCACAGGGGATGTGGTGGTGGCAGCAGGTAAAGGGATTCATAGCAGCAGTGGATCCACAGTATAGTGGTGTGTGTGTGTGTGTGTGTGTGTGTGTGTGTTGAAGACCCATCCATCACTGTGTTGGCCCAGGTAGGTCCCAGAGGTGGGAGCAGGGTGGGGCCATGAGCAGGATACCATAAGATTGATGGTCTCAGTATGTAAGCACTTTCCCTTTTGTTTCCAGGTGAGAATATTTTTCTGGTTCTGGATGGCCCTGTAGATGCAATTTGGATTGAGAATCTGAATTCAGTGCTAGATGATAATAAGACCCTCACTTTAGCAAATGGAGATCGGATTCCAATGTCACCTACTTGCAAGCTGCTCTTTGAAGTGCACAACATTGAAAATGCTTCTCCTGCTACTGTTTCTAGAATGGGTATGGTCTATATCAGTTCTTCTGCCCTAAGCTGGAGGCCAATACTGCAGGTACATTTTCATTGTTTTTTTTTTTTTATTTAAGTTGTGAAACACTTTTATGCATATTGACTTTCTGTTTGTTTGTTTGTTTGTTTATAAATAGGGTTGGCTCAAGACCCGGACTGCACAAGAAGCTGATGTGCTGCTAACTTTATATGACAAAGTGTTTGAAGCAGCATATACTTACATGAAATTAAACCTCTTTCCCAAAATGGAGCTTTTGGAATGTAATTATATCATGCAGGTATATCAGTTGCTGTTGTCTCTGTTCTTATAAAAATGCACCAACATGTTTTATGTAAACTAGACCTTGAAGTAATTGAACCTCACATTTCAGATTAAGAAATATGAACATAGTGTAATAATATATTTTTCTTTCTAAAATATTTCCAGTCCATTAATCTTTTGGAAGGCTTGATACCCTCGAAGGAAGAAGGTGGTATTGCAAGTTTGGCACATCTTCATAAATTATTCGTCTTTGGCTTGATGTGGAGTTTAGGCTCCCTCCTAGAACTGGAAAGCAGGGAGAAGTTGGAAGCCTTCTTAAGAAGCCATGAAAGCAAAATAGATTTGCCAGAAATTCCTAAAGGTTCCACAAAAACAATGTACGAGTATTATGTCAGTGACTGTGGTAAGTGACAAAGCAGTGTAGTGATAATTAATTGTAGAGTCACAATCCACCAATACAATGGATGTATTTCTGTGGTGATTCTAAATGTGTTGAAGCTCATGCTGCTGATTCATGAAGGCCAGTGACTTGAATGTATCCCATGCACAGGATACAGCAATAGTTAGATCTAGAGATCATCACAGCATAAATAACTGATTGTGTTATCTTTGTCCAAGAGGAGCTACGCCTGTTATACCAGCCTTTGTCTTGGATTCACGTCCCACTTTGGTCTCTATAGAACATGATGGGTCCATCAACATTCTCAGTCTATGTGGAACCCCATAGATTGAGAATGTTGATAGACCCATTATCTTGGAAAAAGTTAACTCAGTCACATTTATTTATGCTGTGATAAGCTCTAGGTTTAACTAATGCAGTGTTCTTTGCATAGGGTTTCTCAGAAACAGCTGCTAGACTGCTAACCAAGACAAGTTATAGGAATCTAATTTAAAATGGCTCCTGGCCCATCTCTAGAGATGAAGTCTTAGTAATCAGAGGTTAGATAGTTGTAACTGGGAAGAGGACTTTCTGGATCATGGCACTTCACATATGAAGTTGTCTCCTCAGAGAAGTTTGGATGATGGTAATCTTATTATCAGTTCAGTGTATGGCAACAGTTGTTATCTGTCAAGGCATACTAGTAAGTGCTGCAGTTGGATAATTGTTTTTCTATGGCAGCTGGTTTGTATTTCACATTAATTAATTAATTAATTAATCACATTAAATTTTAAATAATTAAATAATTTCCCCCGATTTTCCACTAGCAATAATGCTAAGGATCAAATAATGTTTTCCAAGATGACCCCATCTTAGTTTCACCCACAAGTTTTCACCTACAACTCCCATCATTTCTAGCCAGTCTTGCCAATGGTCAGTCATTATGACCAGTCTTGCCAATGGTCAGTCATCCAAAGCATCTGGGGGACACTTGGTTGGGAAAGGTTAAGATAATACTTTACAAGTGATTACAGGAAGTATTTCAGTGAGTGGAGAACATGTTGAAGAGGGATAATAATCAGCATTTTCCATCAATATTTTCCCTCTCTAGGTGACTGGGAACACTGGAATAAAAAAGTTCAAGAGTACATTTATCCAACAGACAGTATTCCTGAATATTCATCAATTTTGGTTCCAAATGTAGACAATGTCAGAACACAATTTTTGATGGATACCATAGCAAAACAACACAAAGTAAGTAGATATTTTCTAGAAAGCTGGGTCAAAGCTAACAAAATGAAATTCAACACGGAGAAATGTAAGGTATTGCACTTAGGGCGGAAAAATAAAATGCACAGATATAGGATGGGGTACACTTGGCTGAATGAAACTACATTTGAAAGGGATCTAGAAGTCGAAGTAGACCATACATTGAACATGAGTCAACAGTGTGATGCGGCATCTGAAAAGACCAATGCTATTTTAGGCTGCATTAATAAAAGTATAGTGTCTAGATCAAGTGAAGTAATAGTGCCTCTCTATACTGCTTTGGTCAGGCCCCATCTGGAATACTGTGTCCAGTTCTAGGCACCACAATTCAAAAAAGATGTTGAGAAACTGGAGCATGTCCAAAGGAGGGTGACTATAATGGTGAAGGTCTGGAAACCATGCCCTATGAGGAATGACTTAGGGAGCTGGGGATGTTTAGCCTGGAGAAAAGAAGGTTAAGAGGTGATATGATAGCCCTGTTTAAATATTTGAAAGGATGTCATATTGAGGAGGGAGCAAGCTTGTTTTCTGCTGCTCCAGAGAACAGGACCCGGAACAATGGATGCAAGATACAGGAAAAGAGATTCCACCTGAACATTAGGAAGAACTTCCTGACAGTAAGGGCTGTTCGACAGTGGAACGCACTTCCTCGGAAGGTGATAGAGTCTCCTTCCTTGGAGGTCTTTAAACAGAGGCTGGATGGCCATCTGTCAGGGGTGCTTTGATTTGGATTTCCTGCATAGCAGGGGGTTGGACTGGATGGCCCTAGTGGTCTCTTCCAACTCTACGATTCTATGATTCTATGATTCTAGACATTAGAACATTAGGAGGAAAAGAGATTCCCCTAGACATTAGGAGGAACTTCTTGACTGTAAGGGCTGCTCAACAGTAGGACACACTCCCTTGGAGAGTGGTGGAGTCTACTTCCTTAGAGGTCTTTAAACAGCCTGGATGACCATCTGTTGGGGATATTTTGATGGAGAGTTCCTGCATGGCAGGGGTTGGACTGGATGGCCCTTGTGGTCTCTTCCAACTCTATGATTCTGTGATTCTTGCTAAGCATCAGTATATATATTGCCAATGCAGGCACCTCATCGTTGATCTCATGAAGTGTATATAGTATTAATGCAGCAGTTAAGACAGGAGGCTGGATGGCTATCTGTCAGGGATGCTTTGACTTGGAGTTCCTGCATGGCAGGGGGTTGGACTGAATGGCCCTTGTGGTCTCTTCCAACTCTAGGATTCTAGGATTCTAGGATTCTAGGATCTAGGAAAGTGTTCAGTGCTCCATCTCATCAGGGTTCATGGGATCATTTTCATTTGTTGCAGCCTGATCATGTAAATAAGACACCTGAATCAGTGCGTCAGATAAGTTTGATCCTTACTGATAATGGTTGATAACTTCCAATAGAGGTGGCTTGATAGGGTATATCTAGAAGATGGTTAATACTTATTAGGGAGAGGAGCCTGCAACTCTGAAAGAGGATGTAGTGCGCCCTCTACTAAAGAGGACTTGTTTGGACCCAGAAGAGAGAACTATCACTCTGTCACTAATATCCCTTTTTGAAGCAAGGTGCATTATAGTGTGTAGTGGCTTGACAACTTCAGTGGTTCCTAGAGGAAATAGATTATCTGTGTCATTTTCAGTTTGCATTCACCCTAAGGGATGAAACAGGCTGCCCCAGGAAAGCTGGATTGGGCCGCGGCAACCACACTCCATGGCTCCAATCCACCTTTTTGCTGGCCCAAAAAAGAAGCATTATATAGCTGCTCCTTTTTATGCTGGCAAAAAGCCGGCTTTTCTCACTCCACAAAGACTTTATGGTGCTCTTGCTGAATGCGGCATGTAAACACAGCCCCACTAGAGTGCGCAGAAGCCGGCCCATATCTGGGCAGCTGGGCAGCATGAAGCCAGCTTCCAGGAGTCTTGGGAGTGTGAATTGTCTGCACACCATGCTTTCAAGCCACTAGAAGCCGGCTTTGTTGGCCGGTCTGTTTCGCCCCTAAATACATGGTACAGAACATGACCTTAGTTTCCCTGATTATTACCTAGTCTGGATGAGGGACAGGGGAAATTTTGTCCTGTTGATTCTCCTAGATCTTTTCACAGCTCTTGAGGTCACTGGTCATGGTATCCTGTTGGACCAGATTTGTGGAATAGGTGTATGAAGGACTATGTTTTGGTAGTTGCATTCCAATCTGCTGGTTTTTCTTCCTCATGCGGTGCCATAGGATACTATCTGGTTCTCAGTGCTGTTTAATACACACACACACACACACACACACACACACACACATGTGAAGCTATTGGGTGAGCTTATTAGAAGCTGGAGATTGGGTGTCATCAGTATACTGATGAAACTCATCTCTCTGCAGGTACTGTAATGAGCTTCATGAGGTCCAGTAATCTGAACCTGATTCCCAGCAAGATGGAAGTTTTGTGAAATGGTGGTTTCCAGGTCTGAAAACTCAGAAATGACTTGCACTCATTGGGGTTACACTCCTCCTGATGGAGCTAGTGTATAACTTGGGAGTATTGTTAGATTAATCTCTGTCACTAGAGACATAGTGGTGCACTAGCTACAGCTTTTCCTGGACAGGAATAGCCTAGCTACAAATAGTTTATGCACTGATACCCTCTTGATTAGATTACTTAATGTTTTCTGCATGAAGGTGACTCATAAGAAGAATATGATACCAAACATAGCAGCTAGATGATTGACTGGAGCATCATGCAGGTGATCATCCAGCCCCACACTTCCTCCCATGCCATGTCAGAGGAGCTTTCCACTCTAAGTGGATTTTCAAGGGGCAGAGTCATTTGTAGTAGGGAGACGACAATGGAAAAGCTTTGTTGTGTGAGGGGCTTTTTTTTCCTAATCCCACATCTTTCAGAGGCATGTCTGGTAGGGATACAGGAATATGGGCTGCTCCTGGACTTTGAAACTCTATAATTAGGGAAGCTTCTAAGATGACTCTAGCCTTAAGAATAAAAACAGTTTAATCATAATTTTTAGCAATGACTTCTGTATATTTTTATTTATATATTTTTATATGTTTTTATCTGCATCTGATTTAATCTTTGTAAATTGCCATGATTTCCAGTTTTAGGGAAGATGGTGATCGATGATAATCAGTAACAGCATCAGCATCATTCTGTCATGATGTTCTGTAAACATTTGGGTCTGTCATTGGGAAGGTTGCATTT
This sequence comes from Urosaurus nigricauda, assembly GCA_034509955.1. Lineage (NCBI taxonomy): Eukaryota > Metazoa > Chordata > Lepidosauria > Squamata > Phrynosomatidae > Urosaurus > Urosaurus nigricauda. Next base: position 330,424,297 of record JAOEGL010000001.1, read on the forward strand.
ATTTTGGGTTTATTTTTAAAACTCGTGCACTTTGTAACATTAACAGGGTCAAACTCTGTTCAGCCAAAGAGGCATGCTACTTCACTATTAACTAAAAATGCACAGCTCCAATGGAAACATACACATTACCATTTGGGGTGCTAATGTACAGTATTCCATCCAATCCTTGCCATGCCTTGTCTTCCTCACTCTCCATGTCAGTCAACTTCCTTTGGTCAGCCTCTATTGCTTCTCTTTCCCTCCGCTTTCAGTTTCCTTTCCCCGTGGGGGGGGGGGGGGTCAGTCTTCCCTTTCTATTTTGTTTTCTTTGGATGTGGGAAGATGTGGTAGATACACCTGCTCCCAAGCCCAATTGTATTCTCCATTGATTTCTTGAGGACTTTCTCTTTTCCTTCCACAGGGCCATTTTAAGATTTTTCAGCATGAACCAGGAACTGGCTCATTGAAACAATGAGTGCTTCTTTCCATCTATTAAAATATTGTGTGTGTCCTTTCCATCATTTCCATTCTATTTCACCCAATCCTCAACTTTGCTATTTTCCTCTCATGCACTCCGTTTTCAATGCTTCCAAATTTTATGGGACTTTTTACTCACCTCCTTTAAATGTTTTTATAAAGGGTTTTTTTGTTGTTGTTGTTAAAGATTTTTATTTTGTCTGTTGTCTACAAACCATGGGATTGCCCCAACTATGTGGATACCTTTCTCCTGTTCAGGGGTGGTGTGATTTTTGATGGGAGTTCCCTGAAAAGCAGAAAACTTAGTTTGAAATTAAAAACAGAGGGAATGGTGATGATAATACTGCAGAAAGTAAACCAGAATATCCACTTGAACACTTTTTGTTGAACTTAAATTATCATTATCATCATTGTCTTTATTGATATTATTGATGTTGTTGCAGTTACAATTAGTTGCAGTAATGTAAGCTTATTATGTAGTATGAATGTAATAATAATGGTCCTAACATTGTTGCAGGCAGTGTTGCTTATTGGTGAACAAGGAACTGCAAAAACGGTGATGATTAAAGGTTATTTAAAAAAATATGATCCTGAAGAACACTTATCAAAATGTTTGAACTTTTCTTCAGCAACGGAACCTGGAATGTTTCAGGTAAAGTATCACCTTTTTTTAGCTGATTGTGGACGATGTATTCTTACATGAATTACTTAAAATATTTTGAAATTACTCAAGTATAAACCCAACTTTCAAATTAAATTTAAACTTTATTTCTTTGCTTTTAGCAATGAGTTATATAGTTTCTATTAGGAATGGAAAGACTGTTTGAAAATGTTCTGCTGAAAAATGTATTTGGAGATTGTTGGACTGAGAAGAATATTTACTCCTCAGGAATTATTCTGCACAAAATTTATATGTGAGGGATTTTTTTAAAATTTTTAAATTTTATTTTAATTTTTTTGTATAGAAAGCAGCACTTTCTGAGCAGGTCACAACATTTTCTGCACTGAAAATATTTTTTTTTAATGGACAAAATGCTGCTACCTGGGCAGAAAAAGCCATTCTCAGTGAGATTTAAGAAAAACACTTGGGTTTATCCCTTGTGCCAATGTTGACAGGCAGGATCCTCAAAACCCATTTGTCACTTTTGCACAGAATGGGTCCTGAACTACAGCATTTTTTGCACAGAAAATAATATTTGTGGGCAGATATATGCTATTTTCTCTGAAAAATTACATGTGCAAAGTGTGCGCACAATAAATCCTAAACTGCAAACTGTTTTTACAAATGGCACCATTTTCAAACAGCTTCTTGCAGTGGGAAGAAAACTGCTAAAATGTTTGTTGCTTTCTTCAAATTAGGAAAAACATTACTTCTGTATTATTCATGTTTCTGAGCTGACAACTTGTGAATCGCTTGCTCCAAATTGTTTACTTAAATTGGAACATATATTTCCAGATGACCACACACAAACACACAAATAGCAGTGATTTGTAAATGGCTTTCTCTCTTATTTACAACTTTTCCCTCTCTCTTCTGTGTTAATTTTAAAGAGAACAATAGAAAGTTATGTGGACAAACGAATGGGCAGTACCTATGGACCACCAGGAGGCAGGAAAATGACTATATTCATTGATGATATTAACATGCCAATTATTAATGAATGGGGAGATCAGGTATAGTTCAGATATTTGTATATAGTTCCACACCTAAATAATAAAATGCTATCAGTAAAAATGTTTTAAAAACACAAACTATACAAAAGACTTTTCTGCACTCATATTGAAAATATTACCTAGAATGATAGTAATAGGTACACATATTTACTGTTACAGTACTCTACTCTGCCACATAGCTTTGTTAAGCAAATAATTGGATTGGCTGCTAAAAATTAAAATATTTAATTGAATACACCTCTGTAAGAAAAAAAAAACTATTTTCTTGCTGTGAAGAGAAATCTTGTATCTTGTAAGTGAAGAGTGTGTTGACTATATGTCCTTTGTGTAGGATCTGTCAGGAAATTGATATATTTTCTATGCATGCATGCAGTGTGTGTGTGTGTATTTCTAAGTCTGGGATACAGGTCTTTTTCAGAGCTTATACACACACACACACACATGCACTGATTCACTGAATCCACAGCCAGCACGGCCAGTGGAGTCCAGTGTCTCAGTTCAATACTCTTTCATTTAGAGACTTGAAGAACGTTGTGGTAGGGTACTTATTCAAGTGGAGGGGAAAGAGGGGCATAGTCCATGTGTAGCACATATTTTGCATGCAAAAGGTCTCAAGTTCAGCACCTGGAGAAGATTCTCCTTCTCCATCTCTATCCTTGGAGGGCTTGTGGGAGACACTGTAGGCATTACTGAGCAAGATGTAGTAATGATATAGGGCACTATGATTCCATTTTAACTGCCATGGCAACATCCAGTGGGATCCTAGAGTTTGTAGTTTGGTGATCCCCTAGAGCTCTCTGGATGAGAATTCTAAATTCTGAACTGCAAATCTGAGAATTCTCTGGGCTGTTGCCATGGTAGTTAAACTGGAATATAGTGTTATGACTGTATAGTGTATATGGATCCCTAATTCAGCATAAGGCAGCTTCATATGTTTGCCAATATGTTTTTTAAAATGTTCTAATTTGTTCCCATTGCATATATTATTTTTTCATTCAAAAGTTATATAGTCTTAAGGCTCATTGTTACTTATTAAACTGTATCCAGGATTAATTTAGTTCAGAGAAATTTAGGCACATGTCCTATTGATTTCAATGGAACGTAATCATATATGTTGTCAATCATGGCTAATTTTATAGTATTCACAATGTCATACCCTAGAAGAAAGTATGGTAAAAAGGTATTTGGCTCAGTTAGTAGAAATGTATCTCTGTTGCTTTCTTCTGAATGGAAGATTAATCATTCTTCTAAAAACTGTTCAGGTGACAAATGAAATAGTGCGCCAGATGATGGAAATGGAAGGAATGTATAGCTTGGATAAGCCTGGAGACTTTACTACAATTGTTGATGTACAGTTGATCGCAGCAATGATTCACCCAGGAGGAGGCCGAAATGATATTCCACAGCGCTTAAAAAGGCAGTTTACTGTGTTCAACTGCACCCTGCCAACCAATGCATCCATAGATAAAATTTTTGGTAAGTTTTTCCCCCCTGTAATTTTGAATTGAATTTAACCAGTTGTGTCTCCAAAATATTTACAACTCTTTTCCTCTTAGTAATGTCTTCATAAAATAACTAGAGTCACATATATGCAAAACTGGAACAGGGAATCAAATTTTGGATATTTCTGGCAGGTATTTCTAATTTACTGTATTTCCTTGTATCAACTGAATGCTGCGTGGGAGGCACAAGGAAGTGTGGTGTCGTCTCCTTATGACTATTACAGAAGTCTTATGATACAATTTTAATAAAGGAGGTCATCCTCTAGCTTGATCTCCAGTTCCTTTCTTGTCTCTCCCAGAGGATTCATGCATCTGATAAAACTCTTAAATCTTCATTAACTACTTATTTTTCAATTTTTCTTCAATGTCTTCCAGGTTTTCTGTTTTTCCTCCTATCTATTTTTTAAAAAAATTCCCAGCCTTTTCTTTCTGAGCTTCATCTTTTGCTTCCATTCATATCTGAAAGGGAGGATGAGAAATTGGCTTGTAAAAAATAAAGGAAAAAAGATACTTACAGTTTCCATTGTTTTAACTGCCTACCAAATGGCCCATTCTTTTCAATGCAAGAAACAGAATGATTTTCATTTGACAAGAAGATCACAAAAGACTAATTTCATCACTCTGAGAAATTTATCAGATATATACAGAAAGTGGATTAGACTTGGAAAAAGGAAGCATGGAATTTGGAGGAAGGAACAGCTGCAATTTAAAATGTGCAAATGAAATTAGGTTATTTCCAAACAAATTAATAAAGACCTGAAACAAAATAGTGATGAAAGTTATGGTAGAAAGTTTAAATTATAGCTGAATATTAAAAAAGCAAAATAATAACTAGGGATGATTTATATAACTTTAAAGTGGGTGCTGAAGATATCAAAATAATTCAGCATTTTATATCTTGACTCAGTTATTAATTAAAATTAAGACTGTAATCAAGATACTGGGAAGGCTGACTTGGAAAGGCAGCTATGAAGGAATTAGATAAAGATCTTATCAAGATACATTATTAAAATCCAAAGGCATAGTCACTGGGGTTGTTGTCACCCAGTGCAGGATGATGTGAAATGAGATGAGGTCAATGAGGAGGGTGATCACCCTCCCCATTGACCTCGTTTCATTTCACACCATACAGAATCCCTAGTAATGCTTTTTTGCACAAATGTTACTCATAAATCGTTATTCTTGTATACCACTGAGTGTATTGCTCATAGTTGTGACATAAACAACTAGCAAAATTAAAATTATACCTTCAAATTGCAATATCATTCCACATCCTAAATGTATTTACATATATGTAGTGAAGATTTGGTTAAAATGTGATGTTTTTAAAGAAAATTTGAAAAGTATTTTAAAATATAAAAAATTCCATTTTTTAAAAAATATTTTTTTTAATTTTTAATTTTAATTTTAAATTTTAATTTTAAAAAATTCTGGGGCCTCTCCTTTCTTCTCCCAGTGAGCTTCATCTCCCCCCCCCCACACACACACCATCTCTTAAAGCATGTTAAAGGGAAGTAGATGAATGCCACAGCCAAAAAGTAGGTGTTTGGGGAGCAGTAGTGTCAACTCCCCCCCCCCTTTAGAGTGTCACTTGGTGAAGTCTCTGCACCTCCCTAATGACACCACTGATCATAGTATCTCTATGTATGGTTGTGAAAGGTAGACAGTGAAGAAGCTCATTTGAAATTTGGTGCTAGAGGAGAGTTCTACAAATACCATGGGCCACCAGCAAGATCCTTCCAAATGAATCCTAGAGCAAATCAGGCCTGAACTTTTATTGGAAGTCAAGATGTTTTAAACTAAGGCTATCATACTTTGGGTACAACATGAGACATTGGGCCTTTCCAGACCGCCCAAAAGGCTGCGGCAAAGACCCATGCCAAAAAAGGAGCTCCGTTTCGCGCTGCGGAAAGGGCGCGTTGGTGCCCTCCCGTGGCACAAAGGTGTAATGATGCACGCAGCGTGTCTAAACACTGTGTGTGTCATGACGCCATCATGACGCGTCTGTATGGACGCTGCCATTTAAAAATGGTGGCGCCCATACGCTTTAGGGCTCGGGAAGGTATAGACGCTACAGCCTCCTGAACCCTAAAGGCACTTTTTAAAACCCTATTCGCGCCTTAAAATGCCCTACTAGATTGGGCCAATGTGACTCACTGGAAAAGATTATAATAATAAAGTGGAAAGTAGGGACAAAAAGGAAGTCCACATTATAGATGGAATACAGTATTTCAGTTAAGGAATCCATAGCTTTAAACTTGCAAGACCAAAGCAGGGCTGTTGATGACAATTGCTGATTGAGGTCTCTTGTTCATAAGATCTCCGTAGGCTGAAACTGACTTGAAAGCAACAATGTCAGCAACACCAACAACAATCTTCTTTAGCTTTGAGTCCTAATGTGTACAAATTCTAGTAGTACATAGCCCCATCAGGGAGCAATCCTTGCATCATGCCGTCCCTTCTTATACCAATCTCTGCTGTCTCTCACAATGTGTTCTTTGCAACATAGTTTGCACTCAGCTGTAGATGGGTCTGGAAATTGAACCAGATGGCAGCCACTTTTGTTAAAGTTACATCATAAGACCTTGCCATGCCCAGTGAGCAATAATGGAACAGTCCACTCTTCCAGCTGCCTCTTGCACATTATTCCAGAATGTACCTGTACTGTTACTGTCACTGCAATGTTTTTATTATTATTAGAATGAAGCACTAATTTAATTAATCACAAATTTAACTAAGACTTTCCCTTCCTAATAATGCAAGGTATGAGGTGGGGAATCAGTGCCTAATGAAGTACTGTCCACTCCAGTGGTTCCGATCCTTTCTCTCCGTCAGATCCCAAAGGGTGAAGCTCGGGGACAGTTGCTCTTCCAAAATCGAGCTTAATTGTGGCATCCCTCAGGACGCCATCCTGTCCCCAATGCTATTTAATATTAATATGAAGCTGCTGGGTGAGATCATCCGGAGGCATGGAGCACAGTGTCATCAGTACACTGATGACACTCAGATATATTTCTCCATGATCAGATTGTCTGCTCAGACCTCAGATGGCGTCTCTCCTCTCAATGACTGTCTTGCGGGGGTAATGGATTGGATGAGGGAAAACAGATTGAAGCTTAATCCAGACAAAATAGAGGTACTCACAGTTACAGGCCCGAAACCAGGTTTGAGAATACAATCTCCAGTCTTCGATGGAGTCACACTCTCCTCGAAGAACTCTGTTCGCAGCCTGGGGGTACTTCTCAACCCGTCGCTCCATATGACTAGTCAGGTGAATGCGACGGTCAGAAGGGCCTGTTATCAGCTTTTGCTGATATGCCAGCTGTGCCCTTTCCTGGATGTGAGGGATATGGAAACGGTGGTACATGCACTGGTAACCTCATGATTGGACTATTGTAATGTGCTCTACATGGGGCTACCGGAAACTCGGTATTTTGGACCAGTTGCAACTCGGAAACTGCAACTGGTCCAAAATATGGCAGCCAGGATTGTGACAGGAACATCCAGGAGAGAGCACATTACACCAGTGCTTAAATCTCCCCATTGGCTGCCAATTAGTTTCCAGGCACAGTACAAGGTGTTGGTTTTAATCTTTAAAGCCCTACATGGCTTGGGTCCATCCTATCTTAGGGATTGACTTTTCCCGTATGAACCCCCTTGCACACTTCAGTCCTCTGGGAGGAACCTGCTACAGCCTATGAAGACCAGGCTGGTGCAGACCTCCCAGTGGGTCTTTTCAACTGTTGCCCCCAAGCTGTGGAATGACCTGCCGAATTAGATGTGTCTCATGGTATCTATCGATGGCTTTAAGATATCTCTTCTGGTAGGCCTTCCCAGACAGTATTTAACATCTCCCGGCTCCAAACTTAATATCTACAATCCTTCCAGCTTTTTATTCCCTATGATTCCATCCCTTCCCATTTAGCCCTAGAATTTTTAGGTTTTGGCATCGTCTTGTTCTATGTTCTATGTTTTAATTCATTGCTAATTTAATCATATTTTAAGGGGTGGGAGGTTGGGATGGGATTGCTCTAACTGTTTGCTGTTTTAAATATGTTGCAACCTGCCCCGATTGCTTGCTCAGAGGGGCGGGCTATAAATACAAAATAATAATAATAATAATAATAATAATTATTATTATTATTATTATTATTGCAAGGAAGTAACCACATCAGGGCAGAGATCCTGTATGGCAAAGCATAGCATAAAAGCTCTGCAGGAGGAACTAAGCTACATCTCTCCTCTCTACCCTGCTGAATGTACCATTTAGCTTCTGTTATCTCCCCATGGCCATTCTGCAGCCAGACACAAACCAATGACATCCATCAGGATGCTCTGCTTCATGGGGAGAATGGCAGATACTTCTGCAATCTCATCCACTTTCAACCAGCTACTGAATGTCTATCTGCTGTCTACAGCCATTAAACAAAGAATCCTGTGGGGAGGGATTGGTCATTGCAGGGAGAGGAACAGAATATCAACTTCCAACCAAAACCACAACAAAACAAAACAAAAAAGGATGCCAGCTGGCCCAGTTCTTTATTATTCTAAAACCTTGGATCAAATCTTAGGCATTATAAGTTTGAACATAATCCACATCTTTAGCTTTCAATGGCAATGAATCCCTGGAAATATTTTTTCCATAAATAATAACTGAGGGCAAATCCAAATGGAGAACAGAAAAAAACCCTATTTTTCCACTGACAGTATACAAACTTTGTTGTGTATGTCAAGTGCCTGCCAAGTTACATGGAGAATCTTCATACCAATGCCACTTGGGTGTGGAGACACTGTGCGATTGTATCAGTGTAAAAAAGTTTTAGAAACATGATGGATTTGCATGGCTTTCGATACCATCGACCATGGTATCCTTCTGGAACGCCTGGTAGAGGTGGGAATCGGGGGCACTGCGCTCCAGTGGTTCCGGTCCTACCTCTCTGGGAGGTTCCAGATGGTGCAGCTGGGGGACGTCTGCTCCGATAAGAGGGCCCTTAAATCTGGGGTCCCTCAAGGAGCTATTCTGTCCCCCATGCTCTTCAACATTTACATGAAACCGCTGGGAGAGATCATCCGGAGGCATGGGGCGCGGTGTTATCAGTACGCTGATGACACCCAAATAGTCTTCTCTATGTCTCCGACTGATGCAGTGACCAGGGATGGCGTCGCTCCTCTCGTGGCCTGTCTGGAGTCGGTAATGGACTGGATGAGGGAAAATAGACTCAGCCTGAATCCAGAGAAAACGGAAGTACTCGTGATAGATTCCCCGGGTCCGGGTATGGAGGTGGTTCCACCTGTCCTGGACGGGGTCACGCTCCCCGTTAAGGACACAGTACGCAGTCTGGGGGTGCTCCTTGACTCGTCACTCCATCTAACTTCTCAGGTGGATGCAACAGTCAGGAGCACCTGTTATCAGCTTCGGCTGATACGCCAGCTGCGCCCCTACCTGGGCCAGGGGGATCTTGAAACCGTAGTACACGCTCTGGTAACCTCTCGGTTGGATTTCTGTAACGCGCTCTACATGGGGCAGCCTTTGTATCACACTCGGAAGCTGCAATTAATACAAAATATGGCAGCCCGGGTGGTCACTGGTGCTCCCAGGACCGCCCATATAACACCTATTCTGAAAGACCTTCATTGGCTGCCGATCCGCTTCCGGGCTCAGTACAAAGTGCTGGTTATCACCTATAAAGCCCTATATGGCCTGGGCCCAGAGTACCTTAAGGACCGTCTCTCCCCATATAATCCGCCCCGCACACTTAGATCAACCGGACAATGTTTATTGAGAGTCCCAGAGGCAAGATTAGTGAACACAACAAGGAGGGCGTTCTCTATCTCTGCCCCTCGCCTCTGGAACTCATTACCTTCCGAGCTCCGCTTGTCCCCCACCCTCAGCCAATTCAAGAAAGATATGAAGACCTATTTATTCAGGCTGGCATATCCCTGATCGGTTTGTTTTATGTAAAGTGCCTGCCAATCACCCGCTTCCCCATTGTCGCCGCCCTTGATATAAGGGATAATCTTTTAATGTTTTAATGTTTTATTGTGTTATTGTAATTTGTTTTATTTTACCTGGTTGTAACTTATTGTTTTAATCTTGTACACCGCCCTGATCTCCGGAAGGGCGGTATAAAAATAAATTTTATTATTATTATTATTATTAACAAAGCTACCTGGAAATTATTTCCAGTAGCTCCTATGTGTGGCTTGTATTGTATGCTTTTATTTATTGATGTATTTAGAATTTTATAATATATTTAAATTCTTCATAAAATCACCAAAGTAAAGGTTATTGTAAAATTAACAATGTTTCATATAATAAATAATCTTTAAAGTGCTTAAAGGACAGAGATTTTTTTAAAAAGCTTTAAAAAAAACAATATATGCATACAGAAATAGAATAAAATTGCTATGAAATAAAACAGCAATTAACACCATTCTTTTCAGTTCTGTAACTGTTCAAAAATGCTAGGGAAGACAGGGAAATCATAACTTTCTTCCTAAAGCTTAAAATAATGAAAATGTCACAAGTGTGTTCCCAGGAGATGTACCTTAACTTGAAGGAGGGAACTCTGATTAAGATCCTATAATACTTCATCTCAGCGAAATTCCACAAAGTAAACAGAGTGGCATATCATCCCTTCTGCCAGATCTGACATTAATATCTTACATGAGCATCGGATTGAAACTTGGGGGACAAGTTCCTGTAGCACCATGGATCTCACGGCATAACCTTGGTCCAATCACTTTTTCTCACTCTGATCTATCTCACATAACTAATTTAATTAAACTATAAACTGATAATGCTTGGGTGTGGATTACAACAATGCTTGCACTGAAGATATGTGCCTTCTGGTGTAGTGGGAGCACATAGCTAAGGACACCTGCTGGCTGTTCTCCTCTTAATTGTTGTTCTTGTGTGCCTTCAAGTTGTTTCCAGCTTATGGTGACCCTTAGGTGAACCTGTTATGGGGTTTTCCCTGCAGATTTCTTCAGAGGGGGTTTGCCATTTCAATTCTCTGAAACTGGGAGAGTTTGATTAGCCCAAGGTCACCCAGTGGGTTTTCATGGCAGAGCCAGGATTCAAACTCTGATCTCCATAGCCATAGTCCAGTGCTCAAACCAATACACCACTCTGGCTCCTCTTAATATCCAACTATAATAAATGTGCAATCAAAACTGCTGTTCTTTATACCTTGTTCTTACTAGAGTTCCTTCTGTATAGTTAAATTACAACATCATTTATGTGGCACACACATTACTTTGTATCTGTTAAAAAAACCTTTATAGAATTGTATTGGTCTGTCTCACTGTAATCATAATCAAACCCACCATTCACTTAAATTCAGTGTTTATAGTCCCATCTAATTAACAAGAGAGACCTATGAACATGGAAAACACACACAAAATAGATTCAACAAAATGTTTGGTCTTATCTTGCTTCCATAAATTGGTAACTGTTAATTTGCCGAAAGTACTGTGTAGCTGACCATTCTTGCTCCAGCAGCATACTTAAAGATCAGTCCTTCCTAAGAAAATATAACAATTTGAAATCATTTTAAGGATTTAACATTAACAGTGTGCTATTATTTTTAAAGGAATAATTGGCTGTGGATACTTTCATCCCTGTAGAAATTTCAAGCCTGAAATATGTGATATGATCATGAAATTAGTATCAGCAGGAAGAATATTGTGGCAATGGACTAAGGTATAAATCGATTCTCTATTTAGATTCATTATTTAGAGATGCAACATTAAAAATATCTGCTATGTGTTATTTATATAGGGCAAGGATTGTAAGGCTTTCATATATTTGCAATCTGAAGCAAAGGTGGTATTGAACTTTGTGTATTCATTTTAGACTCTAGAAAAGCATGCCATCTTAAAAATATCTGAAACTTAATATTTGCAGGCTTTGAGATTTGATTAATTTTCCACCAATCACATTTTGAAAGCAAATTATAGGCTTCAGAACTTGAATTTGTATTTTGAGTGCAAATACTTTACTGCAGAATTCCAGTATGCAAAGGGGTCTTGTAGCACCTTTGAGACTAACTGGAAGAAAATGCTAGCAGTATCTGAAACAAAGAAGCTGGCCAGTTCATTACATTTGTCACAGGGAGGACGGGTTGTATTTTTCAGCATAGCAGAATGAGGTTAGATTGGATGATCCCTGAGGTATCTTCCAGCTCTAGGATTCTATGATTCTATTGTCTCCTTTCTGATTTCCAGCCAGCATCACATTATATTCCATTACTATATTCCACTCATATGGTTATCCACTCAAATGACAGGAACTCTACATTCTTTGTATGATTATAAGAAAATTGTGTGTGGAGTAGTTTTAGCCTTATTGAGATGAATTGCTTACATTTTTTTTTCAGCTTACAAGTGGGTTTGCACTTAACTGCCTCTTCCTTTACACCACATACTCTGGCTAGTGTCATCCTCTGCTTCCCTTGTTTATGTTTCAAACATCTGGGAGGGTATATTAGTGCATACAGAGGTTCCAAGTGATCAGGAAGCCTAATTGTGCAGGGTTCCACATTGCACAGAAGCCTTCACACTTACAGCTGCACCCATGTTTGATCCTTTCCAGTGACATATGTGCTGTGCATATGGATGCCAGGGAGTGGGACTAGTCAGAAGCCATGACATCACAGATGGGATTACTTGGAGCAGTCCCACTCATGTGTTGGTGGAATCCATGCTGATTCACTTGAACAGAGCTTAGCTCTAGACAAGAACACAAGCTCTAGAAAAACTCAGTGGACTGAAGACCGGAGCAGATGGGCATGAAAGAGCAATCTGAGTCCATTTGGTCAGAAGCAGTTCAGAACCCCACTGATTGCACAGCCCACTCCCAGGAGCCATATTATCCAAGCTCCTTTTTGCTCTGATCCAACGGACCAGAAAGCAGCTTTGGGGTAGCTTTTGGCCATTTTGGAGGTATGTGGTGTCTAAACGCCACACCCCCAAAGCATCTTGAAGCTTCTTCACTTTGACTGTGTGTTTCATAGAATCATAGCATCATAGAGTTGAAAGAGACCATAAGGGCCATCCAGGCCAACCCCCTGCCATGCAGGAACTCCCAATCAAAGCATCCCTGACAGATGGCCATCCAGCCTCTGCTTAAAGACCTCTAAGGAAGGAGACTCCATCATCCTCCGAGGGAGTGTGTTCCACTGTCGAACAACCCTTACTGTCAGGACGTTCCTCCTAATATTGAGGTGGAATCTCTTTTCCTGCAATTTGTATCCATTGTTCCACGTCCTAGTCTCTGGAGCAGCAGAAAACAAGCTTGCTCCCTCCTCAATATGGCATCCCTTCAATATTTAAACAAAGCTATCATATCATCTCTTAACCATCCCTTAAATATTCCAGGAACAGGGCAGTTCCCAACATTATGAGTTTCTGCCATAAGTTTATCATTTTAGACTGAAACAAATTGTTTTTATGGGCCTTGCCAGAGTTTGGGACAGCTATTTTTATGTTTGTTTTATTATATTGATGGATGTCACAGGGTAGCCTTAAACTTCTTGTTTTTCTGTCATCTGAATTCATGAAGGAAAAAGTGGTCCCATACACTGCATGACATTAATCAAAGGATATGCCAGAACTTCCATAGTCTGATGTTATCCACCACACAAAGAAATGCAGATTCTCAGTAGCTTAATGATCGCCCCTCTCGGCCAGAAAGATTTCTGCCCCATTTGTTAGTTGTCTTATGCTTACAGAGAAGTGGCAAAAGACTCCACTGCTACTTGGTACCATCCAAAGCATCAAGTGCTAATGGCAATTGCATCATGCCAGTAAGGGAAGGTCATCCAGGCTCCAAATGAACGTAAATGTCTGCTAATAAGTTTCTGCTTTGACATAAAATTGTCAAATTTACCTCCTCCCTTTACGCCCATCCCTTTTAAACCTTGTCTTCTTGGTGTGTGTGGCTTTTAAAATTGTAAGCGTGTGCCTTTTTTTAATGGTGCCTAGCTAACACTGTACTTTGGAATAAACAATTAAATAACAATTATTCATTCATTCATAGTTTTTATACCCCACTCTTCTGCCAGTAGTTCTTCTCTTCCTCTGAGGCCAGGACCATGGCAGATGAATGGAGGGAGGGCTTTTCTTCTATCTCTGGGCTAGGAGTTTTGATGGAGCTTTGCCTGCCCCTTTACTGCCTCTGTGGCCGCCAGGGCGAAGGCAGTTGAAATGGAGGTAGGACCATTCTTCTATTTCTGGGCAAGGCCTGATGGAGCTTTGCTTGCCCCTTCTCTTTCTCTGTGGCCAGGGCCATGGTAGTTGGAAAGGAGAGGGCATTCACATTTCTGAATCAAGTGAAAGATTTTATGGATTTCTTCCTCCACCTTCCCATATAGTATTTCCTGTTTAAACAGATGTCTCATGGCTAAGAATTCGTTTGGCATAATCCTCTTACTTATTACTATGACATTTTTGCATTGGTTTTATTGAAGGGGGGGGGCGATGAGAAAACTGGAGACAGCTATAATAAAAGGTGTGTGTGTACATTTCTCTATTTATGTTATTTTAAATCAGAACATTGTTAAAACAGGACATTATTTACATATATTTGATTTAGGTGAAGATGTTGCCCACACCATCTAAATTCCACTACATCTTCAATCTACGAGACCTTTCCAGAATTTGGCAAGGAATGCTAACAGTCAAATCAGAAGAATGTTCTGATGCCAGTTCCCTCCTGTCACTATTTAAACATGAATGCACCAGAGTAATTGCTGACAGGTATGATAATAACTTTACTGAAGAGTAGAAGCACCAAGATAAGACCCATGCCCCCTTCCAGCTAGGTCTCATTATAAAACCTAGCCACAGAAATAACCCGTAGAGATGTGTCCAGAAACAAAGTGACCCAGTTTAAAATAAAATACTGGGTCCCTTTTACATTCCACAGTTTATAGCTCTATGATTCCATTTTCACTGCCATGACAACATCCTATGGAATCTTGGGAACTGTAGGTTACAAAGGTGAATTTAGAATTCTTAGCCAAAGCACTCTAGTGTCTCACCATACCTCAAGTCCCAGTATTCCAGAGGATGCAGCCAGAAAAGTTAAAGTGAGATCATAGTACTATAGTCATGGGATGTGAAAGAGTTCAAGATAAATAAAAGTCAGCATATAAGCACAAATAAGTCTGCAGCAGTGTCAGTGCATACTAAGGCTGTTTTAAAATGCAATGTGGGAAAGATTGGAAGAAACCCTGAAATACTCCCAGATGGGAGTGTGATATTAATCTGGAGCTCAACACATTTCTAACTATTATTATTCCTCAAGGTCCTTCTTCAGCAACAATTTTCAACCTCATATCTACCCACTGTTGCAACAGTGAACAGAAGCTTTTCTGGATTTTAAACCAAAGGCCTATCTGGTCCAATAGTCTGTTTCCACAGTGGCCAACTAGTTGGCTATGAGGAAACTTCCCATCAGGACATGAGTAGAACTGTGCCCTCTGCTTCAAATCTCTCAGCAATTGAAACGTTGGTGAGAGGTTCAAAACTGTTTAAATAGCTTTCACTTGCATACCTGGAGGTTTACTCATTTTTGTTCCCTGCCGGTGGTGTCTTCATGCTTTCTTTCCTTGCAAAGTGATGGGTGTTTGCTTTCTTCTTTCCTTCTAGGTGAACATGCAGTGTTCTTGACTTATGGGAGGATAAGGGAAGGGAAGGGAAAGGAAAGGAAAGGAAGGGAAGGGAATGGAAGGGAAGGTTTGTATGTGAGCAGTGGCATCACAAACTATGGTGTCATCGGTACAGCAGCTGGCAAGGCTGTGCATGCACTGCTTCTGCACTGAAGGGGGAGGAAGGATGAAACAGGTGTTACCCCTCTTCTGGGTGTGATCTGGTGCATAGGAGATGTACACAGGCTGGGTTCCCAGGCTGACCTCATAAGTGGCTGCCCTACACAGATATCAAAGGGGAATGAGAAAGAAGAGAATCAGACTCTATAACATGATCTGGGTATTCTTTCATGCATAGCTATTATCTCTGTAGAATGAATAGTTGCATTTTTAGTTCTCATTTACTTTCCCTTTTAACCTCATAAAGTAAGAACTGGGAATAAAATCCAGAAAGTTAATTAAATCTATATATCTCAAGAGTCTGCATAACAGCAGCAAAAATACAAAGAACATACATTGTGAGGGAGATACACGATGGCTTATATTTTAAAATTTTAGGCCATGTGTAAGTCATGTTTTTCTAATCTTTTCCATTCGTAGACAAAGTCTTAAGCAAGATCCCCAGCAGAACTTAACACCATGCATTCCCAGTCGAAGGCAGCTTAGGTAGGAGTATGTAATTTGAGGAGTCAGGAGGTTTCTTGTAGGAATAAGAAGTCTAACAAGACCTTTAGGAGATAACCTATGATATCTCCTTTCATTTTACATATGAATGACGTACGTGAGGATAAAAAGTTATAGGGTTCTTGGTTATTATTTTACTTTGTTTCAGAAACATCTGCTTCTAATTTTGATTTCCATGTTGGATTCTCCTCCTGCCCTTTCTGTTTATAGGAATCATCTAATGCATAGTTGGAAGTAAGACTTTTTAATACTTTTCAAGTAGAATCTTCTATGATCTTTGCTTTTCAGATTTGTTTGTGAAGAGGATGAGGCTTGGTTTGAAAACAGCTTTAATAAAGTAGTTGATGAACACATAGATCCTGATTTACTACCAGAAATCCAAGTTGAGCCATATTTAGTAGATTTTTTGCGGGATATGCCTGAACCTACTGGTGAAGAACCTGAAGATTTTGTGTTTGAGGCACCAAAAATTTATGAATTGGTATGTAATTAATTAGTTGATTTTTAAGCTCTTCCCTGATAGTTGTGTAGGTAATAAAATAATACTAAACGTATGTTAAATATATAGCTGAAATGTGAATGTAAGGATTGCTAAATCTAATACAGTTGGCCCTCCTTATCTACGGATTTTTTTATCCATGGATTCAAGCATCCATGGCTTGAAAATATTCAGAAAAAGCATAAATTCCAAATAACAAACCTTGATTTTCCATTTTATATAAGAGACACCATTTTGTTATGCCATTGGACTGAATGGGACTTGAGCATCCATGGATTTTGTTATCCACAGGGGGTCCTGGAACCAAACCCCAAACCAGTGGATAATAAGGGCCCACTGTACATTTCTGGCCATTACATATTTGGTATAACTGGAAAAAAAATCCCTACTGTTTAAAGGCCTTGAGAACTATGGATGGAGTGAAATGGTTGGAGTGATGGAGTGAAAAGGCTTCCAGAAATGAAGAGATTTCACCATTTATTTATTTATTTATTTATTTCTATCATGAAACGCTTAGGAAGAGAGAAGACTATTTTTTAATCAAAAAATTTATTAAATTAAAAACTACACATACAATATTTAATAACCATTTAATATAATATTTAATAACCATTTAATAACCACACATACAATATTTAATAACCATTAAATGGGGGGGGGGAGAGAAGACTATTATGAGATTGCTTTTATTTGCCTTTAGAGATGCTAAGATGATGTGTTTGTGTGCCTTCAAGTTGCCTGTCGAATTATGATGATCACATGAATTTCTTAAGGTTTTCTTAAGCAAGGAATACTCAGATGTGGTTTTGCCAGTTTTTTCCCACTGAAATTTAGCCTACAGTACCTGGTATCCAGTGGCAGTTTCCCATCCAAGTACCAAGCAGGACCCTGCTTAGCTTCCAAGATTAGATGGGATCTAGTGCCTTCAGAGTATTTAGGCTGGTTTAGATGATAGAGCCAGTGTGATGTAGTGGTTTGAATGTTGGACTACAACCCTGGAGACCAGGACCTTGGGCAAGCAAGGGTAACCCTGGGCAAGTCACACACTCTCAACCCCAGAAAACCCAGTGATGGGTTCATGTTAGGGTCTCCATAAGCTGGAAATGACTTGTAGCCACACAGCTACAACAACAAGAGGATAGGAAGCTTTATATACAGTATCTATAGTCTCCATTCTGATTGATGTTTGATCCTAGTTACAGGAATTCCTTTACTATTTCAATTTCCTCATTGTCTAGGTAGAATGTATGCAGTCATTATAATGTGGTCATTATTTTTGTTTTCTTTAGGTTCAGCATTAAGATTGCCTTTGCACTTTCTTCTTTAACTTTTCTTGGTAATTGTTCCACTTCCATGATGTTTTCCACTAGCAGTATGGTGTCATTGAATGTTGATATTTCTTCCTTCTGTCTTCATGCCTTCTTTTAGTCTAAGCCTGTTTTTGTGTGATATTTTCTGCACACAAGTAGAATATATAGAGTGATATAATCCATCCTTGCCTGGCACCTTTGCCAATTGGGAACTATTCTGTTTATCTGTGTTTAACAGTTGCCTCTTGTCCTAAGTACAGATTTCTCATCAGGAATATCAGGTGTGTTGGCACTCCCATGTTTTAAGGGCATTCCACAGCTTTTCATGATCTATGCAGTCAAATACTTTGGTATAATCTATAAAATGTGTGCTGATTTTCTTTTGGACTAACTGATTTTTATTTTTGCATGAGATTTCATGGATATAAATTCTTCAGATGCAGTACAGAGTGATAATAAATGTTCAGGTATAAGGCATATTTACATAGTTGTGGGAATGAGATGGAATGAAACAGGATCCAGAAAGATGCAAAGTATGACTCTTACCCTAAATGTTCAAAGGGCTTTATAAGGTGATACAGGTCTTTCAGACTTTACAGTGGTCAGTGAGTGTTAATGTGTAAAAGCAATAAATCTACATACCAAAAGTCAGTTTCCCAGTATTCAAAACTCTGAGAAGATTGCTTGTGTTATATGGGAAGTAGTGAGGGCTCTTGTATGAATACGCATAATGTGCCATGAAGCCATTGTCTTTGTTCATACCATGACTAGTGGTTTAGAATGTGTGAATATAATACAATTCAACAATTTCTCTTTCTTGTCTTCCTTTTTAAGTTCCATAACCTGTAAGTCATTTATTATGTATCCAGGAAGGCTGAAATGCTGCACAACCAGTTTTTGGGTATTCCCATTTCTAATGTCAAATTAGTGTCCATTAATCCTCTTGCTTTGCTGGCATAGGATGGCATATATCACACTGGATGAAGAACAAGTAAATGTATCTCTGATGCTGTGAGTGTTGCTATTGCCCCCTGTAATATTGCTTCCTGAGCAGATGTGGGGGCAGAATTGGCATTTAGGTTAATTTATAGAAACTGTTAGGTTAATTAATCATCTTAACCTAAATCCAGTTACTAGTATCAAGGAAAGTAGACCTATGGTATTCAGCAGGAACTTAGTAAGTCATACTTGAGTATGTGTTTGTGTATGTTGTGTTAATTCAGTGGGTCAAATCTAGTTGAAGCTAGAAATTGGATTAGATTCTTACTTTCTGTCGTTTCAGATTCCAAGCCTTGAATTTTTATCTGAAAAATTGCAATTTTACCAGAAACAATATAATGAAGCAGTTAGAGGTGGATTCCTTGACTTGGTATTTTTCAAAGATGCTATAACCCATCTTGTTAAGGTTTGCGTGTTCAATAAATCCAAATTATTATTTTCATTTATTCAGTTCATATATGTACTGCATTTTATCAGTGATTCCAGGGACATTTACAAAAAATAGAACGAATATACAACACACATTGCAAACAAAACAAGCAGATGGTAAAGTGGTATTAAAAATTAGAGGGTTTAGAATATTATGTTTTCTTTTGTAAAGGACAAATAAGAAGAGTTTTTGACTGGCACCTGCAGTTGGTACCCGGAGTATTTACCTGGGCTCCCACTATTGTGGAAAAGAACACCCTCTTTCTTGTAAATGCAAACTTCATCTCCTTCAGAGGTGGTATTTAGAAAATAAGATAAGCCAGTGACGTTAAGGGAGAAATCATTCTCTTAAGTACTTGAGTCACATGTCACTGAGGAGTTGAAAAGTAAAAGGCAGCCCTGTAAACAGGATTTGGAAGCAAATGGACAACCAGTAAAGTTTATATAATCATTATGTTACAGAAAATCTGTAACTAATAACCTTGGAAGGAAGCAGTTGTTTCATCAGAGGAGTATCTAATATTTCCAAGTGCTGTTTGATTTCATTCAAAAGTATTAGAATAACTACCATATATACTCGTGTATAAGTTGAGGGCAGGTTGTGGAGCCAAAATTATGGATTTTGTTATGACCCATGGATAAGTCAAGGGTAACACTTAGGAGCATGTATGTAACAAAGAACATGAAGAATGAAGCAAAGGAAAACAATCCCAAAGACTTACAAAATTCCAGAAGACATTAACTGTTTGTGTTCACACTAAAGGCTAGATGGATGAGAGAATTTTTGGGGGGGGGGGGTGTCAGTGCTTCCAGGACAATTTATGCTCTTGCCTTTCATCACAGGGTGGTTCCTTTTTAAAATAATAGTTAGAGTACAGTACTTTGGACTCTTTTTAAAAATGACAATAACTAGTCAAGAAGAATCTTCAAAATTAATGTTTATCATTTAACTTCGTATAACTAGCTATACACAACTATTTTGTCCTGGGTTGTTTGTGTGTAATCTAGATTTCAAGAATAATTCGGACAGCGTGTGGAAATGCTTTACTTGTAGGAGTTGGTGGTTCTGGAAAGCAGAGTCTTTCAAGGCTGGCCTCTTTTATAGCTGGATACAAAATATTCCAGATAACCTTAACCAGGTGAGAAACATTAATTTTCAAACTCATTTTTGTCACCTCATTGTGACAATTGCTTGTGCTGTATATTCTTGTGTTTATGTTACTACAGATAGAATTCATCAAAGTACTGCTGATAATACTGAGGATAATATTAATATCCAAGCATATGCAGAAATTATTGCATTCTCCCAGGATATTCCTCTCCCTGTCCAATCAGGGGCAAAGAAGGTTCCATGTTGATGGAGCATTGAATTTGCTGTGGATTTTATTCTAGGTTTTTAAAAAGCTATCCAAGGTTTGACATGTTTTGGGGATAACATTCAGCACCTCAAATAGCTTCTTAAAATTCTGGAATTAAACATAGAGTTGACTCACTTCACCCAGTAGTGGCAGTCCCTGACAGTACATTCCACTATGCCTGTGCATTCCACCCCAACACCATATAGCATTCCATTCTTAAAGGCACACTGGAATGGGATGGTGGGGAAAATTCAGGCAAGAAAAATGGTGAAATAGGAGGAGGAATACAATTATAGTATGAGGCTTTTTATCATTGCTTATCTCTTCCTTTTAGAATCATAGAATCATAGAATCATAGAGTTGGAAGAGACCACAAGGGCCATCCAGTCCAACCCCCTGCCATGCAGGAACTCCAAGTCAAAGCATCCCTGACAGATGGCCATCCAGCCTCTGCTTAAAGACCCCTAAGGAAGGAGACTCCACTACACTCCGAGGGAGTGTGTTCCACTGTCGAACAGCCCTTACTGTCAGGAAGTTCCTCCTAATGTTGAGGTGGAATCTCTTTTCCTGCAGTTTGCATCCATTGTTCCGCGTTCTAGTCTCTACAGCAGCAGAAAACAAGCTTGCTCCCTCCTCAATATGACATCCCTTCAAATATTTAAACAGGGCTATCATATCACCTCTTAACCTTCTCTTCTCCAGGCTAAACATCCCCAGCTCCCTAAGGTGTTCTTCATAGGGCAAGGTTTCCAGACCCTTCACCATCTTAGTTGCCCTCCTTTGGACATGCTCCAGTTTCTCCACATCTTTTTTGAATTGTGGTGCCCAGAACTGGACACAGTATTCCAGGTGGGGCCTGACCAAAGCAGAATAGAGTGGCACTATAACTTCCCTTGATCTAGAAACTATACTTCTATTGATGCAGCCTAAAATTGCATTGGCTTTTTTAGCTGCCGCATCACACTGTTGACTCATGTTCAGCTTATGGTCTACTTGGACTCCTAGATCCCTTTCACATGTGGTCTCATTCAGCCAGGTGTCCCCCATCCTATATCTGTGCATTTCATTTTTCCGCCCTAAGTGCAGAACCTTACACTTCTCCGCATTGAATTTCATTTTGTTAGCACTGGCCCAGCTTTCTAGTCTATTCAGGTCATTTTGAATTTTGATCCTGTCCTCTGGGGTATTAGCTACTCCTCCCAGTTTAGTGTCATCTGCAAATTTGATAAGTATGCCCCCAATTCTGTCATCCAAATCGTTAATAAAGATGTTGAATAGCACTGGGCCCAGGACAGAGCCCTGTGGGACCCCACTGGTCACTTCTTTCCAGGATGAAAAGGAGCCATTGTTGAGCACCCTTTGAGTTCGGCCAGTCAACCAATTACAAATCCATGTAACAGTTAACTTGTCTATCCCACATTTTGCAAGCTTGTTTGCAAGAATGTCATGGGGAACCTTGTCAAAGGCCTTACTGAAATTGAGGTATACTATATCTACAGCATTCCCTTCATCTACCAAGCTGGTAATTTTATCAAAAAAAGAGATCAGGTTCGTTTGGCATGACTTGTTTCTCTGAAACCCATGTTGGCTTTTTGTGATTATGGCATTGGCCTCTAAGTGTTCACAGACTCTCTGCTTAATGATCTGCTCTAGAACCTTTCCTGGAATTGATGTCAGACTAACTGGACGATAATTGTTGGGATCCTCTTTTTTTCCCTTTTTGAAGATGGGGACAACGTTTGCCCTCCTCCAGTCTGCTGGGACTTCTCCTGTTCTCCAGGAGTTCTCAAAGATTATTGCTAATGGCTCTGATATTACATTTGCCAGTTCTTTTAATACTCTAGGATGTAGTTCATCTGGTCCTGGAGATTTATATTCATTTAGGTTAACCAGGTATTCCTGTACTACCTCTTTACTTATTCTGTGCTGAATTTCCTCTGTTCTGTCTCCATTATCCTTAGGTTGAGCACCCTTTGCCTTTTCTGAGAAGACTGAAGCAAAGAAGGTGTTGAGTAATTCTGCCTTTTCTCTGTCCCCTGTTAGCATTTTGCCACCTTCTGCACGCAGTGGCCCCACTGTTTCCTTCTTCTTCCTTTTGCTGCGGACATATCCAAAAAAGCCCTTTTTATTGTTCTTAACCTCTCTAGCAAGCCTGAGTTCATTCTGCGCTTTAGCTTTTCTGACTTTACCCCTACATGTGCTGGCTATTTGTTTGAATTCCTCTTTCGTGATTTCTCCATTTTTCCATTTCTTATACATGTTCCGTTTAAAACTTAGCTCATTTGAAAGTTCCTTAGTCATCCATCCTGGCTTCTTGAGACATCTTCCACTTTTCTTCCTCATTGGAACTGTTTGAAATTGTGCCTTCAATATCTCCCTTTTGAGAAACTCCCATCCGTCTTGAACTCCCTTTTCTTTTAGTATTCCTGACCATGGGATCACTCCCAGTATTTCTCTAAGTTTATTGAAATTAGCTCTCCTAAAGTCTAGAGTACGTGTCTGACTATGCCTAGCTTCTCCCTTCCACTGTATTACAAACTCCAGGAGAACATGGTCACTTCCACCTAAGGATCCAACCACTTGCACCCCATCAACTAGGTCTTCCCTGTTGGTTAAGATCAGATCTAAAATGGCTGATCCCCTTGTTGCCTCTTCCACCTTTTGGACAATGAAATTGTCTTCCAGGCAAGTGAGGAATTTGCTAGACTTTGAGGATTTGGCTGAGTTTGACTTCCAGCAAATATCAGGATAGTTGAAGTCACCCATCACTACTACATCTCTCTTTTCTGAGTATGTGATTATCTGTTCTAGAAAGGCATCATCCAATTCCTCTGCCTGAGTCGGGGGTCTGTAGTAGACTCCCACAGTAACATCCCTGTTATTTCCCTCTCCTTTAATTTTTATCCAGATGCTCTCCACCTGGCTTCCAGTATTGACTTCCTGCATCTCTTCACTGGTGTAAATATCCCTGACATATAATGCTATTCCTCCTCCTTTCCTGCTTGGCCTGTTTCTCTTAAAAGGGTTATACGCCTCTATTTCTACATTCCAATCATGAGACTCATCCCACCAGGTTTCAGTGATGCCTATTATATCATATTTCCCTTGTTGTGCTAGGAGTTCAAGTTCATCCTGCTTATTTCCCATACTCTGTGCATTAGTGGAGAGGCATTTAAGACCATGTGTCCTCTTTACTTGCTGCTTTTGCACATTTTTTTGCCTCCTACTGTTGGGTCCTTGCACTGTTTGCCTTGTTCCCTCTATGCCACTTGGACTATTCTCTCCATCCCTTTTGCCTTCCAGTATAATGTCTCCCTCCCCCACATAACTCAGTTTAAAGCCCTCCTGATCAGATTCTTCAGACTGTTGGCAAAAACGTTTTTGCCAACTGGCGTGAGATGCAGTCCATCCCTTGCCAGAAGTCCCTCCTCATGGAACCGAAGCCCATGATCCAAGAATCCAAACTGTTCTTGGGGGCACCATCTACGGAGCCAGTTATTCACCTCTGCTATTTTCCTCTCCCTTCCTGGACCATGCCCTTCTACCGGGAGTAGAGATGAGATGACAACCTGTGCATCCATCTCTTTCAGCTTCCTTCCCAGAGCCTCATAATCCCTTTTGATATTCTGTAGGCTGTGCCTTGCAGTATCATTGGTTCCCACATGAACCAAAAGAAGGGGATAACGGTCAGTAGGCTTGACAAGTCTTGTCAGCCTCTCCGTCACATGATGGATCTTTGCCCCAGGGAGACAACACACCTCCCGAGACATCCTGTCAGGCCCACAAACCAAAAACACATTTTTAAAAACACATTTTAAAGCAGACAGCATTACCTTTGCCAGCAGCAGAACAGTAATGGCCACAGTTTTACTGTCCCAGTATAGCAAACCTTCAAACTTTAAAAAATGGGGGTGGAGCATTTTTTAAAAAGAAAAACACCTAATAAATTACTTTGTTCTTTGCTCCCATTCCTTTACAACCCGCTACTATCACAACTGAACACAGTCTGGTAATATTATTTTGCCTCACCCTTGGCAGATGAAGAAAGAATAGTCATTCCTGAAATTTAAATCTTTAAGTGCTGAATGTATGGATTTTCTTACAGTATTTATCTTCCTATGTAACTTCATTTTATTTATTCTGTGTATATAAGAATAAGTAAATTTTCTTTCTAACTTACACTTATAAGAATTTATATTTATATGGAGCCCTAGTGGCTCAGTGGTTAAATGCCTGTACTGTAGCCACTCACTCACAAACCACAAGGTTGTGAGTTCAATACCAGCCAGGGGCTCCAGGTCAACTCAGCCTGGCATCCTTCCTTAGGTTGCTAAAATGAGTACCCAGTGTTGGGTGCAATTAGCTTACACCTTGTAAACTGCTTAGTACATCATTAAGTAGTATAGACACATACTTGCTATTGCTAAGAACTCACTTTGATTTTAATGCTCATTCAGATATCATTGGTAGCATTCTTACACTATAGTAAGTTATTGCATCCTGTGTTGATTTGCCTGTTAGGATAATGGACTGATAATAGACTGGGATTCATCATATATTATGATCCTAAAAAAGGTAATTCAGTTCTCCATAGCACCTATGCAACAATGTAGTGTCTAGAGGCATGTGAAGAATAATACATTTTATTTGAAAATTAGAAAAATATATCGTGGACTCAAGTTAATTTCATCAGATGCATGAAGTCAGGATTTACTCTAAGCTTTTTTTACTACTGCACAAGAAGCCAGAAGGCGAGGTGATAGCTGTCCCTGGTCCACCCAGCACCATGTGTTATTTTCCATGACTATACAGTGGATTGTAGAAAGTGATAGAGACAGCCTCACTGAGATGTTGATTAAAGATGCAAGTCTCTGAGGTGTGATGGTCTGTGAAAGCAACCAGAATAGAGAAGACATATGTAATAGTGAAAGTCATTACAAAATCAAGTGATAAAAAGCAGTACTTTCTCAGGGCCAGTGAACTCTGCAGCCATGGTGCAAAGCAAGTGTTGAATCCTGCTGGACTGCAACAAAATAGTTGGGTCCAAAGCAGCTACACAAATTCTCATGCATTCTACTTGATCAAAGTTGGAGCAGTCTGGTAGTTACTACCAATTCTGTCTCAAGGTTATAGTGAGTGCAAGGTTACCATTTGACTATCATTTTCACCTTTTCAATTTTGGAAGCTTTTTCTCTTCTGTTTGCTTTAAGAAATTATCTTCTTTCCTGACTGAAGTCCTTATTGCCAACTTATTTTCAGCAAAAGTTCATTTCCTGCCACATGTTTCATTGTCCTGCTGCACAAAATGAGTCTAGTTGCATGTTAAAATAATGCATGCATGAAAGCTTATTCCAAATAAAACTTGTTCATCTCTGTGGTACCACAAAACTTCTTGTTGCTTTTGCTACAACAAACTAATACAGCTACACTCTTGAAGTCTGTGCACCTGTGGAGATGTTTGGCTTTAGGCTATAGTCCAATGATAATCCTACCATAGTAGCATTGACTGCTTATTAGTATATTTGGGGATTGTTCAGAATGTAGGTACTCCACTTTATAAAAAGCTAAGTGTAGAAGTAATTCATATAATTAAAGAGCATATGGTTTCCTCTTCTAGGTACATTAACTGCAGCAATCCACACTCATGGGTTATTCCCTGCATGCCAGCTATCAGTCCAGAAATCCCAAATCCAATTTCTTTGTCTGATTTGACTGCCAATTCCACTCCCTTTACTGGCAGTGGTTTTTTATTTTTCTACCTTGCCAGATGATTGTGTTTTCCCTTCACTCATACACAATAAGATAGATTGCTATGCAGGGAATTCAGATTACTATGCAGGGAATTCAGAAAACCAGAAAAGCGACACAAGATAGAGAAAGATGAAGCAGTTTTGTCTTCAAAAAGAAAGAAAGTGTTGGAAACAGCTGCTGAGTCCATCCTTACTGTCTCAGAGGTTGAGACAGTAATGAAACCAACACTTTTCAGATGACCACTGCCCAGCAGTTCTCTGAAACTCCTATTCACACAGGGTTTAAAAGAATGTTTATTTCTACAAGAGAGAGTGACTAAAGGGCTTGCAATGTCACCTCCATCAAAACAAAAGAAATCAGGCAGAAAAAAGCATACTTGGGATGATAAGTCAATAAAAAGGTAAAGAAACATAAATTGCCAATTAAAAGAAATAAACTGAAGTTGCCGTAGGGTTTAGAGCCAGTTTCACGAAGTGAGATAGCAGAGAAAACTCACAGCATTAGTTTAGGTGGCCATGTTGGATTTGTGAGTTCCAATGTGGGGGACATGTGGCTGGAGTTGAGATGTGCATAGCCAAATAACAAATAAAACAGGCAAAACAGATATATAGCTGTAGGAGGTGACTGGCAATCTGTAAGAGAGAACAGACAAACACCTTCCTTTTCGGGCAGGCAGGCAGGCATTCAAAACATTCAAAACAGAAAGCTTTTAAAGAATGGCCTGGGATGTTATATTGTTTTAATGTATTTTACATTATCTTTTAAAAGTTTTTGATATTTTAGCTTGGAATATGTTTTAATTATTGTAATTATTATTATTATTATTATTATTACTAATTAAATTCAGTTTTGATGTACTATTTTTGTATATTTTAATTGTATTGTTTTTAAGGTAGTGAGCCACTCTGAGTCCCAGTCCTGGGAGAAGGGCAGGTTATTAATAATAATAATAACAACAACAACAGCAACATACATCAGCAGCATAAGGAAGGAAAAGCAGAATATCCAAAGAGTCAAGAGATGTGGCCTTCAGTCACAGCATTATTAAAAGCAATATTAGTGAACATGCAGGGAGTGGAAAACTCCAGATTGCATAACATCAACAGTCACATCACCAGAATGGTTCAGCTGAACATGGTCAGGGAGGCAGTAAACAAAGAAATCATCTCCTCATTTAAAAAGCTAAATGAAATGAAAACAAGTGATTTAGGGAGTGCTTCAGGCAGAAATGTAATGACTTCATTGGAGGAATATTTAATGAAATGGTTAAATCAGATGAATTTAATGAATTTATTTCAAAGCAATTAATTGCTGGGAATGAATTGGCCACCTAATGAATTATCTAATTTAATGAATTCAAATATAGATGATTTTCAAAGATTAATGGATTTAATGGGAAATGGAAATAAAGAAACAGAGAAAGCAGTTCCATCACAACAGAGGAGCAAAAAGGGAAATTCATGACAAATAATGAAATGAATAGTGATGGGTCAAGAATAGAGGGCTGTGGGGAATAAAGTAGAAGGAAGAAAAGCAATAAGACATCTAGACATTTGAAAGAAAGATACTCAGATTCAGAAAAAGATTTGTGAAAAGAATAGGAAAGGAGAAAATAGAACAGAGTATGACAAGTGATGATCTCTTCTCTGGCAATGAGTCAGAAAAAGAAAAAAAGTTTTCAAGAGACTATTTTAGATTATTGATTTTAAGAATATTTAGAAATAGTGTTACAAGTGTTAGATTTGTAAGATCTAAATGGAGATGCGTTGGGAAATGAGGAAGGAAATAAGGATCTTAGAGTAACATCAGTTTTAAAAATGTCATCTCCAAAAGGGATAGAAATGCCATTGTTACATATGTTTGGGAAACTGGTGGGTTTAGAGTGGGAAACAGCATTATTAAGTAACAGCCAAAGTATATCCAAAGCGAGTTTGATGGAGTGTTTCAAGCTTCACCAAGTGGAAAATTTTGTTGCAGTTTTGAATTTAGTTGTGATTCTTGAATGCAGAGTGGATTAAGTTCTAAAAGAAAGAAAGAAAGAAAGAAAGAAAGAGAATGATGCATGCAGCAGGAACACTGGCTGTCAGAGTGTCAACATATTCTATATATGCAAGGGATGCAGTATTTTGGGTACATGAATTCGGGTATATTTGACAATCAAGATTTTAATATGTGGGGGGAATTCAGAGAATATCACAGTACATAGTCAATAAAGGACATGATGTGTGAGATTTCTGGTAAGAAACATTATAGCTACTACTATAGCCCAAAGTTCCTTATTGCTGCATCACTGGGAGGCAGATTCTAAATCTAGAACTAAATCTAGTTTATTTACTATTCAGAGGGGAGTTTTGTTAGGTACTAAAACACTGGAAAAATATTAAGAGAGGGCAAATATATATACTTCCAACAATTAAAGTTCTTTTAAAAATTAAAAAGCCATACAAGTAATGTCCACAGTTCAAAAGAAGAAGACAGGAAAGTTTTTAGAAATAACTACTCTTCCTTCCAAGGAGGAAAAGATAGAGGTAGACAAACATATTTCAGAAATGGCAGAAGTCCAGCCTTGAAGGTTCATTCAGCATGTGCACTACTATCTTTATAGATCAAAAAAGACATTACAGAATAAATCTTCCACAAGATCTAAAATAGTAATTAAGATAGTGGATTCATAACACACTTGAACAAAGATGTGGAACAGCATGATGGAACAGCATGATGCTGTTGATCAATAGCATCCATCCAAGGATGTGTGCAATGCAACAGGATGGAAGGAACTATCTACATTTGTGACACACTAAAAAAAATGGAAAATATTGGTGAGCACAGGCAGCCTTTGGTTGAATTGTGCTGCAGTCAGTGTAGTAGACTGAAAGCAACCACACCCACCCTAGAAGCTGAAAGCTTGAGTAAATCCCATGAATGTGGTTTGCTCCTCCATGCCATTCAGAGAATGAGAAGTTAGTACTTACTCTGACAGTTCATTCTTGGATGGCAGAAGGAGCAATCCACCCCCTCCCATATATAGCTTCAAAAGGAAAAGTTGGGGGATTGAGGGGGATTGTTCAACATTTCAATGAAATGTACAGTGAAGGAAGTGGAGTTAACAGAACAGAAAAAAGAACTTTGGACTTTGAACTGCTGCATCAATAGCAAGCACACTGACAATAATCCATGAGAATGTATTTCTCCTCCTGATATCTAAGAATGAACCTCTATGGTAAGTACCAACCCCTCATTCTTAGCCCTGCACAGCTTATTCCAGAGTGGAATGCTAGAGGCTTCGCTGTTGTTATCATGATTATTTCTGTAGACATCTGCTTATGCTAAATTAGATCTATACAATCTTGCCACTTAACTAAATTTTGTAGGTGATGGATCTACACTGGATATTAACCTTGATTTTTTACCCCCTCACACTCTCAGATCATACAATGTGAGCAATCTGACAGATGACCTGAAGCTTTTATATCGAGTGGCTGGTGCTGAAGGAAAGGGAATTACATTTATTTTCACAGACAATGAAATAAAAGATGAGGCATTTCTGGAATATCTTAATAATTTGCTTTCTTCTGGAGAGGTTAGTTTCAGATCAAGTCTTCAAAAATTACGTTATTACTAGATTGTTATTTTATCTTTCTCTCCCCAAGGCAGATAGGTTACAGCTTAGATACACATGCAGAAAAAGATTAACATAAACTTTAAGTTCAGAAATAAACTATAATTCCTATCTTTGCATGCTTTGTTCACCATTGATTTTTGTAGTGATGTATGATGTAGGCAGGTAACTAGCCACAATTGTACAGAATCTGGGCCTTGCCTCTCCATCCCCTGCAGTGGTGACTACTGAGGGAGACTGCCATTTATGCTCCTGGAAGGAAGGGGAAAGACATGAAAGCATCATGACACTCAGCTTTGTGCCCTGGTGGTGCAGTGGTTAAATGCCTGTACTGCAGCCACTCACTCGCAAACCACAAGGTTATGAGTTCAATACCAGCCAGAGGCTCAGGGTCGACTCAGTCTGGCATTCTTCGGAGGTTGCTAAAATGAGTACCCAGCTTGTTGGGGGCAATTAGCTTACACATTGTAAACTACTTAGGCAGTGCTTAAGTACACTGATAAGCAGTATAGAAATGTACTTGCTACTTGCTTGTGACACTAGTGAAAGGGGTGTGGAGCAAGTGGATATTTAACCCAGCTCCACCTCCCCTTGCATCTTCTTTGGTCATTGCTTGGAGCATCCATTCTCCTTTGTGGTTAGTGCAACCTCCCGCTGGTTATTTTTGCAGCTTAGTTATGAATTTGGCCTCTCTTTGACCTTCACAGAGGAAGAATGTTCTTCCTACCTTGTTCTGATGCTACAGTAGGCCCTCTCTATCCCTGGCTTCAACCATCCATTGATTGGGACAAACTTTGATTTTGCCATTTTATATAGTCATCACCATTTTAACAACACCACTGAATTTAATGGAACTTAAGCATCCACAGATTTTGGTTTACAGAGGGGGTCCTGGAATGAAACCCCAACAGATACCAAGGGCCCACTGTAATTATGGGACAATTGGTTCAGGGTAGTGCATTGAACTAATTGGTTTAGTTGGCTTTGATACATAAGTGTTACAAGAGAGTGGATATTGTTTAATTGACATTTAATTGGTTTAACTCAATGTGTTAACTCAATGTATTTTGGCAGGCTAGTGGGGGAAGGGAGTCCTCAGCAGTCATCAGTGTATACCCACAGGCCTCTTTTGGTAAAGGGGACTTCCTAAACTTACACTTTGTATCGTGGGACTCAGGGATGGGAAATGGAATAAGTTTTAGGCCTGCATTTGTTTGGTTTTCTCCTTTAGGACTCTGGGCTTGAGAAAGGAGACAGTCTGGACAGGCTTCCTATAATTAGGCCAGATGGATGCAACCTCAGGTTTATGGCTTGTCTTTGAGGTTTGGGTGGCTCACCCTTGAAATAATAAAGAGGTGGTAATACTCCTGTCTTTGATATACACTGCACTGACAGAGATAATGTATTCAGAGCTCTTTATTTAGAAACTAAAATCATGACAGTCATCTGTACAGTGTTAAGAGCATTCTCCTTATCTTCTGCTCTGCCAAAATGCATGTGCCAGAGTTTTTCTTTAAAATACCCCAAAATACTCTTTACCAAAAGAGTCATCTGTTCAAATTGGGAGGAAAATTGGCCTTTTCTGTACATAGCAAGAGCAACAATGAAGATCCAGGAACTAATTCTTCCCCTCCTCCATGGGCTGCTTTCAAGGGCAACTGTGGTACAAGAAATATGTGGTTTTAAAGCAAGAAGAAATACTTATTTTCAGTAGCATTTGCTCTCAAAATTCTAGTAACACACTATTAAAAAGCCTCTTTTAAAATGAGCATTTCCTGCTTGTTTTAAAGGGGAATTTCTGATTTGGCCATAGTGGACAGTTTGTGAGAGGCTGAGAGGCATAAAAATGGTTCTGGGGGTGTTTCTACTGATCAAGAGGCCTAACCAGGAGAAATATATGGGAACATAAAACTGTAATTTGCAACCTGTTGTTATGATGACATGGATGCTAATTTTCCTTTTGCTTTTCCAATAAGATTTCAAATTTATTCCCTCGAGATGAAATGGATGAAATAACTCAAGGGCTGATACCTGTAATGAAAAAAGAGCTACCAAGAGTTCCTCCTACTTTTGATAATCTTTATGAATATTTTATATCACGATCAAGGAAAAATCTTCACGTTGTCCTCTGCTTTTCTCCAGTGAGTTACCTATAAAAGCATCTCTGCTTACATGGGGCATGTTATGAGTTCTTTTCTTTGTCTCATTGAAGGTTAATGAGACTTTCTAAGAATATATAAATGAACGGTATTATTTTCTTTTTTACCAGAAATGTGCTCTTAGTTAAATGTTTAATATCTTGGCAGTTTCATAGACTCACAGAATAGAATAATAGAATCATAGAGTTGGAAGAGACTAAAAGGGCCATCCAGTCCAACCCCGTGCCATGCAGGAAATCACAATCAAAGCATCCCTGACAGATGGCCAGACCTCCAAAGAAGGAGACTCCACTACACTCCAAGGGAGTGTGTTCCACTGTCAATCAACTCTTACTGTCAAGAAGTTCCTCATAATGTTTAGGTGGAATCTCTTTTCCCATAGTTTGAACCCACTGATCCAGGTCCTGTTCTCTTGAGTGCAGAAAACAAACTTTCTGCATCCTCAGTATGATGTCCCTTCAAATATTTAAACAGGGCTATCGTATTATCTCTTAACCTTCTCTTCTCCAGACTAAACATGCCCAGCTTCCTAAGCCACTCCTCCAATGAAGTGTTGGCCTACAACTCTGGAGATCAGGGTTCAATTCCCCACTTGAGCATAAAAACTCACTGGGTAACCTTGGGCAAATCATACTCTCTCAGCCTCAAAGAATGGCAATGGCAAACCCTCTCTGAAGAAGCTCGCCAAAAAAACCCCTAGGATAGGTTCACCTTAGGGTCGCCATAAGTAAAAAATGACTTGGAGGGACACAGCATTCAGCAGCAACAACAACAACAACATGTGAACATAGAGCCAGATTATCCCATACATACAGTAGGAGTCGAGTCTCTATGTGAGGGAATTCCAAACTGAAATGTTTCCACAAATAAGTTTGGTTAGATACAATGCCCCCTACATGATGCTCAATTTATTTTTAAAAATTATTATTCTTGCTAGGTTGGTGAAAAATTCCGAGCACGTTCTCTGAAATTTCCTGGTCTTATATCTGGCTGCACGATGGACTGGTTCACTAGATGGCCCAAGGAAGCCCTTGTGGCTGTATCACAATATTTTCTGTCAGAGTTTAACATCGTCTGTTCTCCTGAAGTTAAGGCACAAGTGGTAGAAACAATGGGCATCTTTCATGACCTAGTTTCAGAAAGCTGTGAAAATTATTTCCAAAGGTACTATTTGAAGTATATTATATGTAATAATTTTGTAATTGTACAGCATTAAAGGGCGATATTTGTTACTGGAACATACATACACATACATACACACAAACACAGAGAGACATATATTTGGAGGGAGAGAGAATAAACATTTTATGCTCTTTCACGCGCTCTCTCTCTTTGTATCTGATGCCTTTGGGGTATTTACTGTAGGCCCTGTTACACATCTCTCAAGAGGCTTCTGTGACAACACAGACATTCAAGGATTAATCCTATTGCTAACTCTTTAACAGCAGTCATTGTTACATCAATAATATCTATTCTTAATCTATCCTGGATGTCTATTTTACCAGTACCATCCTAAATCTGTGTTTTAGGGCAGCATGTCAGGGTTATCAGGATCTTCACTATTAATCAAGAGTGCCTTCTGCATTGGAGGCATGCTGAAAGCAACCTGATAATAACTCTAACTGAGCTTATTTTTATCTTCTCACCATGCCCACTCATCTTGTCAGTTGATCAGTCAAAATAAAACATACCAGAGGGGTTCACTACTGATGTTCATCTGCTTGAGGTTCACTAGAAGTTGCAACTATTCTACCTGTCCCAGATAGAGCACCTCTGAAGAGGGCCACGCTAGTGTCTAGTCTTTACCTACCTCTCTTACATACAATTGTGGGGGTGTTTTTATATTGTTTACATTCCAGAACATCTGGCTTTCTTCATCTACCGAGCTGTACTTTAGCCAGTTTTCTGTGGACACACACATACACCCTCACACACAATTCACTGTTTCTATTAGCTAATATTAGCTTATATTCTGTCCTTTAAAGTTGTATGAACAGGCCAAAATGTTGGCAACAAAATTTTCTCTGGACTGTATGAACTGTATGACTGAAACTGTGTATTTGTTTGGGATTTTATCAGATTAATGCATAATATTTAATGCCAGCTGTTATTGATTTTGAACATTGCAGATATCGACGAAGAGCTCATGTCACTCCCAAATCTTATCTGTCTTTCATTAATGGTTACAAAGATGTTTATACTGATAAACTAGCCAACATTAATGAACAAGCTGAGCGTATGCAAATAGGTAAGATTAAATCATGCTTTGTTATACCCTTCAGAGAAAAGGTAATTTGGCACCCACTTTTTTTTTTTCAGTGACAGGTGAATATCTTTTTATTTTCTCAGCACAAAACACTGAAGTAAGCCCCATTAACTTCAGTGGAACTTTCTCCTCAATAAGTATGTTTTTAAAAATATATTAGTTTTACAGTGAACCAGTACAACAAACAAATATCAACATTTGTATAAAAATACAACTCTTAGGACGCAGAAGCAAGCAGCAGTGAGACCAAAGAACAAAACACTCTGGCGAATCAGGAAGCCACAGCAGTTAGAATGAAACTTAGCAAACCCAAACTGACTGAAGCCAAACCAGAAAAGATTTGGTAAAAAATAAGGCACCTTCTAAAATGGCCAGTAAAGAAGGAAAAATCATGGCAGTGGTGCCCAAGTCTCCAATGTTTAATTCTGGGCACCATCTTGAAAAACAAAATTCTAAGCAAAAAGGAGGGTCCTCCATAGAGCAAAACTCCACTCCTCACATAGATGCAGAGGAAGGGTCTACCTTAGAATGGAGCGCCTCCAACCCAGAGGAAGGAGCAACAGTAGAGTTTATCAAGACAGTTAACAAGCACAGATTCAGCAAGCCAAACAGAGACCAAGCAAATACTGGAATTTTAAAAATAATTTTAAAGGAAATAACTATACCTACCAATCCAATACCAAATAATGATGACTATGATGATGAAATAATGATGAAAATAGACCAAAAAAGTATCAAATAGAGACCGTATAAAAATATGCTTGACACCCTAACAAAAGAAACTCAAAAAGTTTAACAAAAAAATTCAAAATAGAACACAAACAAGACAGACCTAGGAAGTGTAGGAGAAAAGAAAAAAAAGCAGATAAAGCCATTACACAACAGAAGAACTGCAAACTATGACATGGACATAAATTTACTATAGGAAGAATTAAGAAAGTATTAGAATATATCATAGTGGATTTATCCTCTGGGCCATCCTGAGAATTACAGATTGTGTTTACCGTGAAGATTCATTCAGGGATGGCCAGAGGATTAATCCACACCTACCTCAAACAAAACAAAACAAAAAACAACCATGCACAGAACATCAGGCAAGATAACAAAACTGACCATGGAGCGATGGAGCTCAATGTCAATAAATTGAAAAAGAATGCTGGGCTCCTGCACGACTGGTTGGCACATGAGAATAAACCCAATCATAGTGGATTAGTCCTCTGGCCATCCCATCATAGTGAATCCAATCTGTCATTTAAAATGTGCTTGATCAAGTAAAGTAGATTTGGCAAGTTCACCAATCTATTGGAAATGATGTTGTGATTTTGTACTCATTCCTACTTGATTTTTTTTTCCACAGTGTGATGAACTGTCATTCATTGAGATCCAGTGCAGTGTAATGGTTTAAGTGTTGGACTGTGACTCTGGAAACCAGGGTTCAAATCCCTGCTCAGCCATGGAAACCCACTGGGTGATCTTGGGCAAGTCACATACACTGAGCCTCAAGAAGGCAAAGGCAAACTCCGTCAGAACAAATCTTGCCAAGAAAATCCCATGATAGGGTGGCCTTAAGATCACCATGAAATGAAAACAACTTAAAAGCACACAACAACAGCAATTATATTCACTAAAATATATTAGTTCATATTCTTCTCCTATGAAATAGCAAAATAGGAAAATCAGTTTCTTTTATTTTTGATCACATAGGTCTTTCTAAACTGATGGAGGCAAGTGAATCTGTTGCTAAACTATCTCAGGAATTGGCAGTGAAGGAGAAGGAACTGGCTTTAGCTTCTGTAAAAGCAGACAAAGTGAGTACCAACTGCATTCAGATGTTGTACGGACTGAATTTAAAATAAACTGACATGATTCAGACTTTTAGACTAATATGATTGTAAAGCATATATTCTGCCATTTTTGCACTTTTAATTTTACAATATAATTTCCAACAGGATGTTAATTATGCAGGGAAAGTTGGTTGATTATTACGAATAGGGCTCAAGCTCCATTCGTGTTTTAAATTTCCCCCTTTCCATTCCAATTTTTAGATTCTACATTAAAATCAATATAACCCTACATATTTTTATTATTGTATAACAGGTGCTGGCAGAAGTGACAGTAAGTGCTGAGGCATCAGCTAAAGTGAAAAATGAAGTTCAAGGTGTCAAAGACAAAGCACAGAAGATTGTAGATGAAATTGATTCAGAAAAAGTGATAGCAGAGGAAAAGCTTGAGGCAGCTAGACCAGCATTAGAAGAAGCTGAAGCTGCTTTGAATGTGAGTGATTTTTTAAAACAAAGTTGTAATAATTCATTCAAATCACAGGTAATTGAAAAAAAAACAATACAACAAGAATATGAATTGTGTAATATACATAATGAACTACTGTACTGCCTATCTTGCTGTATTATAAATACCACATGTAAATTTTTCTTTGAATATGTCAGTACATTTCCAGTCATTAAACTATATGTGAATTAATGAAACAAGGAAACAATGAGGTTTCAACTGGGGCATAAGAATGTCAGAGAAACTAAGCCAGGAAATCTGTCAAACATTTGTGCTATCTGTTGTTCTGTGGTTTTTCCCAATTTTTATTTGTTTCTTTGAGGAAGAGTTGCTTGATGCCAAAGCCTCTGTGTAACATCAATCAGATATAATCTGAGTTTCATTAAGAATACTTCATTTTAGCAAGTTTGGAAATGTAGTTTAGATTTACTTTGGTAAAACTGTGTTTCTCTCAATGAAATTTCTGATGTCCTCACTGGAAATTCATTGTTTCATTATTCCACATACAACTTATTGTTTAGAGAAATATGATAAATTGAATGAAATATTTCCCACTATTTTTCTAAAATTTTACTCAGGAAGCAAAATTATTTTTTTCTTTTGCAGACTATCAAACCAGCAGATATTGCAACAGTCAGAAAACTTGCCAAACCCCCTCACCTGATTATGAGGATAATGGACTGTTGTCTCTTACTGTTCCAAAAGAAAATAGACCCAGTCACCATGGATCCAGAGAGGCCTTGTATGAAACCATCCTGGAGCGAGTCCTTGAAAGTAAATAATATTTCCAAGTGATCTTGACATTTATAAAATCAAAACAAAAAACACTGCAATGGCTTAGATCCAACCACTACTTCTATAAATGAAGCCTCAGTTTTCACCAGTTTTCCTCTTCAGCTTCAGGCCCTGCACTGCCTAAAATAATGTCCCATCTGTTTGTTTATTATTATTATTATTTTGGTTTTTTAATTTTTTAAAAAAATGTCTTTATTAAATTATTTTAACATATATACAAACAATGTTGCATGTGCCCCATTCCCTATTCCCCCCTCGCATGGCTTGATAAAGTTTAAAATCAATACACTGTTTACAGGTAGTACCTAACATACCTAACATTCAATATGTGGGATTTAATTACATTATTGACTTCATTATACTCCGTATTCCTTTTAACCTTCTCAAGCAGGATTTCCCAACCCAAATTCCCAGCTTCTACTTTCCTTTCTCCAGTATATTTTAATCTTCTATCTCTAATAATATCAAACAACAAGTTAATAATATCAAACATCTGCCAAATACTTATCTACCTTTGTCAAGTTCCAGTTTTTACTTGCTTTCCATCCTGATACTATCACGACCTGTGTTGCTTTTAATATATACTTTATTGCTTTCTCTTCATTATTCTACATTTCCTTATTCTTCAAATTTAATGTTATACAATTGTCTTTGCTCAAATGAACATCCTTGCCTATAATTTATTAATCTCTCATCATTTCAGCCCAAAACTTCTGCACACACTGACAATCCTACCACATATGCATGTAAAAACCCTTGGACCTACTGCAGTGCCAACATTTAGCTGATAAATTTTTATTGAAAATACTAATTGAGAAGGGGTCTTGTACCATCACTCTATTAATTTCATCTGTTGCTCTTTTATTCTAGTGTGCTTGTTTCTCTTAACATCTTGTATCCACAATTGCATAACTTCGCTTGTTAAATTTAAATCTCTTTCCCAAAGTCCTTTCAAAATGTGTACGATTTTAAACTGATGCTCTAATACGGCCAGCCCTTCATATTTTTGGATTTTTTATCCATGGATTTAAGCACCCACAGTTAGAAAATATTTTTAAATTCTATACATTTTCAAATGCAAAAGTTGATTTTGCCTTTTTATGCAAAAAGGGACACCATCTTATTGTGCCATTATATTTAATGGGACTTGAGTATCCACGGATTTTGGTATCCACGGGGCATCCTGGAACCAAACCCCAGTGGATACCAAGGGTCCACTGTATTATTATTATACAGTGGTCCCCCAGCTTACGAATCCCCCGGGTTGCGAAAACCCCGGGATCCGAAAGCCGCCGGACCGCTACAATATCCCCCGGGATCCGAAAGATCCCCCGGGATACGAAAAAAAAAACCGCGCGGCCCCTTTAAATCGGCTGCGCGGTCCATTGAGTTTAGCGGTCCCCCGGGAAACGAAAGCTTCCGGGTTACGAAAGTAATCCTGGAACGGATTACTTTCGTAACCCGGGGGACCACTGTATATATAAATTCAATGATACCTTTGGCTTCATTTAACATCTTTTTGATGATCCTCTCCAATGCTGTTACATTAATTTCCTTCATACTTTTAACTATATCCTTTAGGTGAAGGAAGCTACAGCAGGAAGGTGCAAGCAGGAAAGTCCTATTCTATGAACTGGACTCCATTTGCTGTCTTTAGGATCCAAGGCCATAGCCAAGAGCCAGGATTGTGAGACACATTGTAAAGTTGTGCACAGGCTACAACATGTTTTTTCCTCATCTCTACCCCACTTTTAAGCTGTTACAGTCTCTCCCAACATGGCCACATGCAGGCTACTGGAGAGTGGAAGGTAGGGGAAGAAGTGTTCAGCTATGCTCCTATAGCTGAATGCACAGTGGTAGGCATCCTCTGGGTATCTTCAGATGCACACCAGCCATATCAGCCAACAATACTCTAGAATGGCTCTCCTTGCAGGGGTATGGGGAAAGACAATTCAGCACATTTTATGCTCTGCCACCCAAACTGGGTCTCTTTTGTTGGAGGCAAAGAGGCATCAACACTTGTAAAGTGATTAGTGAGAGAGGGGAGTGTAAATAATACTGCCCTTTTGTTTCACCCCTCTTTATCTTCCTTTACTCTATGTGCCCAAGCCTTTTTACTTGCAGACATCACTTCCCCCATTTTCTCAAGAAGTTAGTTAGCCTCTTTGTTTTCCTTTGTTCTGGACAGAGCATCCATGAAGCTCCAACTCCAACAGTGGATGTTAATTTATGCCCATGCATAAGAGCCATATTTTAGGGGTCTTCTAACCAGCCTTAGGTCAGCTTCTTCTGTCTTTTCCTAGCCTGTCTTAAGATGGATTTTTTTCTTTCCAAGATGGATTTTCTGTAAGCTTTTTAAAAAACCTTACAAGAGCATCCAGAGTCAGTTCTCCTGCTTCTATCAAAAGCTTATTCTGCAGTAGCCCCACTGCATTCTTCTTAACATAGATACCAAATATTCCTACATTTCACCCTGTCTATTTGGCAGTATTACTAGGTTTTTCCACCGAGCTGGGATCCTTGTCCCTGGTTCTCCTGCTTTCTTAGCACAAATCTGTTATTTCTTTGCCCAATGAGATTCTGCATAATCATCAGGAAGAACCTATTTTTTAAACAGACTGCCTTGGAGAGTGATAGGAAAACCCCTTCTTTGGATATCTTCTTTGGTTGAATGGGCATCTTTCAGAAGTGATTTAATTGTGAATTTATGCATGGCAAGTGGTTGAACTTGATGGCCCTTGAGATTTCATCCAACTCTATGCTTCTAAGATTCCTGTAGGATGGTGTCATTGCTCTTCACCTGCCCACAGGAGCTTAGCTGGATACATCTCTCCTTTCTGCTCCCAGTTCTCCACCAGCCAAGAAATGTCTATGTTGAAGTGGCAAGTATCAGCTTGAAAGGTGGATGAGCATAGCTACATTATTGTGCAGTAAGTAGAGAGTTCTTCCACAATGATCAACAAAATGAGTTATGCAGGCATACGTTGGACTTACACCTTCATGCGTTATTAGCAGAATGCTGGCCTATTTGTTTTATGTAGTAATCCTTGTACAAATTAAGAACACAACACAAATGCAAACATGATTTGAAAGTAAAGGTCTGAGTGTGACCCATACTTGAGTGGGTAAGAGAGTGAGAAAACAAAATATATGAAAAATAAATTATAATAAGATTCCTATCCTCCATCTCCTTGCTTCTCTCTTCCCTTGAGAAAATCCTTTATGTGTTTATTAACTCCAAACATCACTTATCCCTCAGTTCTGTGCTTTGCTATTATTCACCAGAACACCATGTGGTACAACCTCTAATAAATGTACCTAGATTGTTGGAGCAGGTCACCAGTTATGAAGTTTACAAAAGTCCTATACCTTTGGTCATTTCATTAGAGCTTATTACCAGCAGATAATGGTAAGCAATTGCACAGCTATAGCTGTTAATTAAAGATGTTTCAGTTTTAAAAAGAGATGAAATTTTTTTTAAAAAATTACAACTGTAAAAAGGTGCTTGTCTTCAGAAAATTAATACAGTTGGAAATACAATTGGGATAGAAAAATACTTTCTAAGGTTGGGTTTTGTTTTATCTGTTTACTTCCAGCTTATGAGTGGGCCATTTCTGCAGAATCTCCAGCAGTTTGCTAAAGATTCAATCAATGAAGAGACAGTAGAATTACTGCAGCCCTATTTTCAAATGGATGATTATACTTTTGATAATGGTAAAAAAGTATGTGGTAATGTGGCAGGACTCCTTTCGTGGACATTGGCCATGGCAATATTTTATGGCATAAACAGAGAAGTATTGCCCCTGAAGGTAAATGACAATATTTGGTTCCAGTATATTTGTAGATACCGTAAGGAGAAATAAATCTTGCTTATTTAAGCTTCATGTAATAGTGGATTGCACCAGTGAGGGAAAATTCTGGACTGTAAGATCAATGGACATAGCAATTGTTATTTAAAACAAATCTCAAAACAAATTCTAGGCTGTGTACTCATGGATCTCTTGCTATATATTTTACTTGCAACTTCAGTTCATCCTTGAAAGAGAGAAGAGAATAAAATAGTTTTGAGGCCAAATACTTTGGATGGTTTCCAGTCAGTTAGATAGCTGATTTCATCAAGCTAGTTTCCCATCCCATCTACGCACTTTCTTAAAAACTAAGAAAAGGAAAAGCTTATGCCTAGTGGTGGAAGACACAACAAAACTTATCACTACATTTTTCATTTTAGGCTAACTTGGCAAAACAGGAAGGACGTTTAAAAGTAGCAAATGCAGAATTAGCAAAAGCTCAAGCATTGCTAGATGAGAAGCAGGCAGAACTGGATAAAGTACAAGCAAAGTTTGATGCAGCAATGCAGGAAAAAATGGTAAAATGAGAACATTTTGTAAACTATCCTTTTGCTTTTCTTGACTAATCTCTTTCTTGTCTTGTGCCTTTTCTTTTTTTGGGACAGGGTTAGCAAAATAGTGGCTTGCATCTGGTGCCCTTTGCTTATCTTTGCACATGCCAATAAGATTTACAAGTATAAAATTTACAAGTTTACAAGTATAAAAGGACTGTGATCCGCTGCTGATAACAATGTTCGCTGGTGCCTTGGTGGTTAGGCTTCTGGTTCACTGGCTTGGGAACAGCATGGTTTATTTGCTTTAATGAAAATCAAACATACAGGAAAATAAAAACAAGTCATGAAAATAACCTTGTGTTATTCACTTTTCTTGGGATAGCTATCTTTCTCCTCCTCCTCAAGGCTGAGAAATTTAGGGGTCAAGCAGATTGTCAGGAAGGAGCAGCCCAAGGCTGCTTCTTCCAAGGGTTGGCTGAGACCCCGCTGACTTCATGCCCCGTCTTGGACATTTGATTTCCGTATATGTTATACTTATAGCGATTGGAGAAAGTGCAATGTGTAATGTGATATGTCACTTGCAAATTTTAGGACCTCTTGAATGATGCAGAAAATTGTAGGAATAAGATGCAGGCAGCCTCTGCACTAATAGATGGCTTGAGTGGAGAGAAAATTAG
The DNA here is from genome assembly GCA_034509955.1 of Urosaurus nigricauda. NCBI lineage: Eukaryota > Metazoa > Chordata > Lepidosauria > Squamata > Phrynosomatidae > Urosaurus > Urosaurus nigricauda. Next base: position 330,466,757 of record JAOEGL010000001.1, read on the forward strand.
ATGGACCCAGCAAAGTAAAGAATTTAAAGCGCAGACAAACAGGTATGATACTTTGGAAAGAAAGCAAATGAATTTGGTTTAGGATAGCAGCAAAACATAAGGAAAATACAAATAGTGATTATTCTTGAACTTATATAGTCCCCTGTGAAGCCAAGGGGAAATAGGGGCTGTACAGGCTGCCTCTTTTAGCACCAGATTGGGGCTGCAGTACCCACACACCACAGCCCTGATCTTGCCTTTCCTCAGTGCAAAAAAGAGCCACAAAAAGCTGCTCCTTTTTGCACCAAGGAAAAGGCAGCATGGCTGCTGTTGCCGTGGCTTTTGGGCACTCCTTTAGCACTCTGTCATCTAGACGCAGTGCCAGAAGAGCACCGTCACACCAGTTTCATGCTGCCCTCGGGGGCGGAGACGGAGCGTGCATCATGTGGATGCCATGCCCCACCTCCACCCCCAGGCAGGCCTTCATGGCCGTTCTGTACAGCCTCTTAGTCCTCTTCTGGCATTGCATAATTGAGATGATAATGCAACAAAATTAAGGTGAAGAGTCTAATTTTTAATTTATCTTTGGTACAGTAAAATAGTTATGGGTATTTTCTTTTAGAGCATTAGTCCTTTATATTGTGAAGCACTGGATTAGGGCTGCCAGGTGTCCCTTATGATTACAGATGTCCCTTATTTGAGAGCCAGAAAGCTTGTCTGTTACAGAATATCCTTTATTGTAAGGGGTGTTTACTATTTGTGGGTTGAGAAGTTTTTTTCTTTCATACAGACTGAACAAGATGTCAGGGGGAGGAATCCTGTATGTCTGTCTGTGGTCACTTTGTAAATATAGAAATGTTTGCATTATGTAATTAATGAATATGGAAAATCTGTTAATTTTACAGAGAAACACATAATAATAATAATAATAATAATAATAATAATAATAATTTATTTATACCCTGCTCTTCAGCCAAGGCTATCAAAGTGGCTTACAATTTGTTAATTAAGACATTTCCCTGCCCTCAGGCTTACATCTAAAATAGACACGAAACAAAAGGAAAAGGGAGAGGTGGTGGGGAAGGGGGAAAGTCCAGCAGATCTTCTCTCCCTTGGAGGCCTGGACCAACGCAGATGGACTGGAGGGAGGGCTCTTCTTCTTTTTAGGCAAGGCCTGTTGGAGCTGACTTGCCTTTCTCTCCCTCAAGATGGTGGATGGAGGGAGGGCTCTTCTTGGCTGGGCAAACTGAAATCAACAGTTTTATTTGGTAGTTAGGTAGAACTGAAATTTGTTGATAGCTGCTTCTGATTGTCAACCCTGCATGTCATGAATTTTGATTGTCTCTTACTGCTATTTTAAAAACCTGGCAAAACTACTGTAAACTGGATGTATGAACAAAATCAGAACCTGAGAAATTGCCTCCATTACAGTGATGCCTTTCTCAAAATAAATCGGTGCTGCTGATACCGAAAGTTATAAAAGCCATGGTGAAACTCCAGTCAGTGTCATCAATTTCTTCTTATCAGCTTATAAATGAATAAATGGTTATTACTAAGTGGAAGCCTTAGCTTCAATATTATGTATGTGCCTTTTGATATAGCTATATATTTAGTTTTAGAACATGAAATAAAGCAGATGTCAAACCCAACTTTGCCATCCTAATTTATATTTCTGTGTTTTTAGAACATGTCTGTGCCACAAAACCTGGAGGTGTATTAATTAATGATTCCTTATTTTTCTAGACTTGTGGGAGATGTTTTACTCTGCACAGGCTTCCTTTCATATTGTGGCCCCTTCAATCAGATATTCAGGAACCTTTTGCTTAAAGACTTATGGGAGACAGAGATGAGATTACGAAAAATCCCTTTTACTGAAAACCTGAATCTCATTTCAATGTTGGTGGATCCACCTACGGTAAGTACTGTATTGTAGAGAACCAGTGTGGCATAGTGGTTTAGGTGTTGGGCTATGGCTCTGGGAGATTAGAATTCAAATTGTCATGGAAATCCACTGGTTGACCTTGGGAAAGTCACACTTTGTTAACCTAAGAGGAAGGCATTGGCAAACTGTGTCTGAACAAATCTTGCCAAGAAGACCTCCGGATAGGCTTACTTTACAGTTGCCATAAGCAGGAAATGACTTCAAGGCACACATCAACACATACTATATTATGTTAATTAATTAATTAATTAATTATAATAATAATAATAATTTATTTATATTTCCCGCCTCTCCTTCTAGATCGAGGCGGGATTCCAACCGATAAAAATACATACAATGTAATCACATACAGTGGTCCCCCGGGTTACGAAGGTAATCCATTCCGGGATTACCTTCGTAACCCGGAAGCTTTCATTTCCCGGGGGACCGCTTTCGCTAACGGACCGCGCGGCCGATTTAAAGGGGCCGCGCGGTTTTTTTATTTCGTATCCCAGGGGATCTTTCGGATCCCGGGGGATACAGTAGCGGTCCCGCCGCTTTTGGATCCCGGGGTTTTTGCAACCCGGGGGATTCGTAAGCCGGGGGACCACTGTACAATTTAAAAACATCCAATACAAATAGAGAGAAGGTAAAAAGAAAAAACAAAACAAAAAACAAAAGCAACTTAACATATGAACAACTTCAACAAAGAACATCTGTGTCTGACATCAATTGTTTGTAGCTCTAAGTTTTAGCTCTGTATGTTGTTGAACTATGCAATATAATTAAATTATTATATGGATAATTACATTTATATATAATTAATTAATTTAATGACTTGATTTACATGTTTAAATCATTTGAAAAAAAAATCATTTTCATTAGTCATATACTAGGAGGTAATAGGAAGACAGCCAATGTCAGGCAAGCAGATCTCTGTCCCTGCCACTCAATAGTCCTCTTTCCTCCTCCTCCTCTACATGCCTTATAATCTCTTTTGGAAGATTCCTTAATTCTCGGTAGCAGATAGGTGTGGTGAGTTTCAGGGGAAAGAATACTCTTTCGCTAGTAAATTCCTTTCCATTGTTGGATGGATACTGTTGGAATGTATTTTAATAAGGCTCTGTTAAAAAAAACTTTTGCTGTTACAGTGATGCTAACCGGAGCCAAAGTTTATTGTAAATAGGTGTATGGAGAGGAAAGCAATTCTGATAAACAGGAGCAGATGGTTGAAACCTGGAACCATTTGGAATTCAAAGTCAAACTAGATATTAAGGAAAATGTGTATTTCCTATGGTTAACTAATTTTCCCTCCTCTAATGAAATGGCATCAATGAGCAATTTGCTGGTTGCCTGAGCAATCAAATTTGAAAATTAAGTCCCTGACTCCCTTATAACTAAGGTAAATGCAAGGTACATAGATGTGGAAATGTCAAGGTCTTTGACCAAAACCTAGAGACAGACTTCTTATGTTAATTGAACCACTAAAATATCATTAGAAAAACAACTTTTGAGTTCCCCAGCATCCTTTGTTAGTTTGAGCAGTAGGTGGTAGTGAAGCAGAAATGTTTTCAGATTAGTCCTATAGGATTTGGCACCTTGCTTTTTTAACACTATATTATTAGTGCAATAATGATATTACCAACCCTGATGTAGGTAAGAGAAATCATGTGCAATTATATACATATGCCTTTCACTGCTAAGGAAATCACCTCCACAGAAACCAACAAATGAGTTTCTAGTCTGATTCTTAGTAGTTATACAAGTTTCACAGTATTAGGTAACATCCATTGGTTCTACATATCAGTCTCCAGCGACAACTTTTTTTTGTAATTTGTGTAAATTGCAAATATTACAATTACTGCTGTTTTAAGAGCTCTTATAAGTAAAGAAACACAGACATCTCCTGTGTATTTTCACAGTTATCTTTTCATTAATTTTTAATGATGAATTTTAAACTGGATGCATTGTTTACCCAAAAATCAAGGTATAGTTAATCACTGTTAAAAGAGGAAGGTGTGCTGTATGGCATAGATATTAAGTCTGTTTTAATTTCTGTTTATTCCATTCTAAACAAAGGGACAACTGATATGTGAAAGAATATGGGTGTCTGTATGCAGTATGATTGTATAGTTCTGCATGTAACCTCAAGGAGAAATGTTAATGTAAACTGGAAGGACAGGGATTGACAGTGACAGTTTCATGACTGTGTATGATTGTCTATCTTCTATAATAATGGAAATGGATGTGGTTGTGACATTTATGTGATGAAACATCACTGGCCTTATAATAGATAATGTAATCAATCCTTTGCAATTTATTATTTGCTCTAAATTAAGTGTTGTGTTATAAATGCAAGTATATCAAAAGCATGGATAGATAAAAGAACACAAATTGTTATGACTCATAAAGATTAGCAGATTTATTTAGCATAAACAGAGATAATGAAGTAATGCCTTAAAAGTAACATTTTAGCATCAATGGCCAACTTCCATACTTGTGAAGGTTTTAGCCAAAACAAGGGAGGCATTAAGGGTCAGCATAACAAATAAAGCTTATTTTATACACATACTTACTATGTTACTTTGGATGTTTTTGGAAGCCCTTATGGACAATATTTAGCATTTTTATAAATAAAAAAGGGAAAAGTGCATTGATAATGTATTACTTATCAGCGATGGGTAAATTATTGCTTTCTTTAAAAAAATCAAGCTCTGATAAATTATAGTTTCATTGTGGATGGTTTTGTTCTTCCATGTTGCTGTATCTAATTGAACAATTATATGTTCAGTCATTACAGTGGTGAGTTCAGTAAGTGGTAACTGTTTGACAACTTTAGCTGCAAACAGTTCTGACATTCACACAGTCTGCTCTTGAAATCCATGAAGTTTTAATAAGAAGTACCTTCTTGTTGAGCACAATGCCCTCTTGTTGAAACAACAATATTCTCCCTTACCTGGGGATTATATGTTAATGCTATCCTGACTTGCATGTGGAGTTTAGGAGAACTATTTAAGAATCAGGAGAAGAAAGGAAAAGGAGAAGGGGGGAAAGGCAGCATGTGTAATTTTAATTGCTTAATACGTTACTTTAAAAAAACATACTCATTACAATTTTGGACAAATAACATGTCATATTGCTTGCTGTATTCCCCATCACTTTTTAACTGAATTCCATTACTTAAAAAAAAAAAAGACCTTTAAAACAGTGGTGACACTAGGGTTGGTGTCATCCAGTAGAATAACTCATGGTGTCACCCCCCCCCCCCCCATTGACCTCTTTCCATACCACACCATACAGAATCCTTAGTAAGGTTTTTTATACCATATGTTACTTGTAAGCTGTAATTCCTGTATATCACTAAAGGTAATGGCAATAGTTGTGACATAAAGAATTAGCAATATTAAAATTATACTTTTAAATTACCATGGCATACACACAGCCTAAATGAAACTAAATGTACATAGTTTCATATGGTTAAAGTCAAAATTTGGTAAGATGTGAAGGTTTTACTGAAAATTTAAAAAGACTTTTAAATATTTCAAAATATTTTAAATATTTTTTTTAAAAAAATCTGAGCCTTCTCCTTTTTCCTCCCACTGAGCATTGCCCCACTCACATAAACATTTCAGCATTTTAAAGGGACACAGGTGAAAGCCACGGCCCATTTCAGCCAAAAGGCAAATGTTTGGAGAACAGTGGTGTCACTCCTCCCTTGGGGGGGAAGGGGGTGTCACCTGGTGCAGCAGGAACTCTCCACATCCTTTAATGATGCTCCTGCTTTAAGACTTATAAGAGAATCGTATTAAAGTGCACTTTAAAAGAAATGTAATTAAACTGTTATAAAAAAGCTTTTAAAACATTCCCTTTAATAGAAATGTTTAAAATAACTAGGAAACAATAATAATTTAACCAATAAATTAATTACTAATAAACCAATAAATAATCCAATTGGTTTATCAACAAGCCAGTCAACGAATAACATCTCCAGTAGTTATCTATTTTTATGTAATTTTGAAGTGTAAATTTTGATTTAGTTTAAGGAAAAAAAGGTAACTCATAAAGGTAAACTTGTTACATGTCATTATTTCTGGGTTGCTAAGTTTTCTTAGCATGATGAGTGTGTCTCAGTATCTTTCGAGGGTATGTATTGTTTTTTTAAAGGAGAGAGTTCTCACTCATGTGGTTTTCATGTGGAAAACAGGGGAGATGAAAAGTGTATATGAATGCATATGTGACATGTATCGAAAAGAGAAAAATAAGTATAGATAATGTCAGTGAGTGGACCAATGGACCTATATGCAATAGTTAGATGAGAGGGTTTTTTTCTGGTTTAAGTTTGATGCCATGGGGATGTATTAGAAAAGCAGTATTCTAGGAGTAAAGCAACTAGAACTAAAGCAACCATTGATTCCCCCCCCCCTCAATATTCAGATTAGTGAGTGGAACCTACAAGGGCTTCCAGGAGATGAACTGTCAGTGCAAAATGGCATCATTGTCACTAAAGCCACAAGATATCCACTATTAATAGACCCACAGACTCAAGGGAAAACATGGATTAAACAGAAGGAAAAGGACAATGAATTACAAGTAAGTCTTGCAAATGTGATATACTCCTTTCTCCTTGAAAATATCTATTTGTCCCCATGAAACTTAATTAAAAGTAAATGCAAGTAATATCCTTTCTGATCATATAAATATTCATCTATTGTAAACAGTTTTGGAAAGGCACTCATTCTTTCTTGATGGGCATTGGTTCCTTTTGATCTCTGATGCTAATATTACTATAAGATCCTTACTTATCTTCTAGACATTCTCTGTTGCTCAGGTTCTATAGACAAAGCAATCAGACCTTTTTAGGGAATTGCTATCTTTTTTGAAGAAAACACAGAATTTACAAATTGCAAAACAAAAGCTTCAGAAAAGCAGGAATATAAAAATCTGCTTGGATTCGGCCTTCAAATTGTATCAGCCATGGATTCACAGGTTGAGGTTACTGTGCCTTGGTTTCCAACCTTCAAATTGGGAATTATATTGGGCCTGAAAAGATCTATAAAATACTTTGTGCTGGGCATGTAAAGAATATTCACAAAAAGTTATCATTCTTTGCAAGAAATATTCTTCTTCTGATTATATTTCCCTGGAAAATACATGTTTGTGCAAATAGCAATAGCAAGTACATTTCTATAATCCTTATCAGTGAACTATCACTCCCTAGGTGGTTTACAGTCTCTAAGCCAATTGCCCCCAACCAGTTGGGTACTCCTTTTACCAACCTACAAATGATGGAAGGCTGAGTGGACCTTGGAGCCCTAAGCTAGGATCGAACTCACAGCTTTGTGGCTGCAGTACCAGCATTTAACCATCATACCACCAGTGATCCCATTGCCCCACTCCCTTTTACAAAAAGGTGTGCAAAATATGTTCTGTGCAAAAATATTGTTCTCTGCACACACAAAAAGCAATTTTATTCAAGAAAAACCTTGAAAAATTATCACACAAAAAAGTTCTAAATGTAAAAAATTGTCAGTACACACACTCATTCTCTTGTCCAGTGGGCATTAAAATTATAAAAGAATTGTTTTGAATGCTCAAATGACATAAGCAAGGATTTATATCCCTACCTTATGCACAGAAGAAACCAATATATGTCGACTCAGAAGTAATTACCACTGAGTTTATTGTTCATTGAGATTTACTTCCACTTCAGTGTGTATATGGTGGTAGGCTAAGAGTCCTCAAAGTAACAAGAATCACTCTATCTTTCTTTTAATAATAATTAATTAATTTTATTTATAAGGTGACAACTCTGAATCATAAATATTTCCGTACTCACCTGGAAGATTCGCTCTCTCTGGGAAGACCACTTTTAATTGAGGATATAAGTGAAGAATTAGATCCTGCCCTTGATAATATATTAGAAAAGAACTTTATTAAATCAGGAACTTCTTTCAAGGTGAGTTTCCTTATAAATGGCCTACAATTTTTATTATTATTTTATGGATTGTTTAAAAATGTTGTAGATGGTTTCTCATCTCTATTCTGATCAGGCAATCTAAAACAAATTCTCTAGCCATACAAGGGAATACGTTTGTAGAAAGGTCAGAATACTCCTTGACATGTTTTGGTATTGTTGGTTTTGCATTTGTTTTATTTGTGACTCTTTCAAGGAAGAATTGGTATTTCTCTCTTCCTGCCTTCATGCATTTCACGATTAACCTTTCACTGTCCCCCCCCCCCCCCCCCCCCCGCTTACACTTCATTAGAACAATCTAGGCTGCATCCAAACTGCAGTAATATTCTAGTTTCACACCACTTTAACTGCCATGGCTCAATGCTATGGAATACTGGGCTTTTGTGGTTTTGTCAGATATTAACCAATCTCTGTCAGATAACTCTGGTGCCACAAAAAACTATGGTTCCCAGAATTACATGGCATTGAGCCATGGCAGTTAAAATGGTGTCAAATTGGATTATATCTGCAGTGCAGATGCAGCCCTAGAGTAAGAATAAAGGGCCATTCCTCTTTGTCTGTTTAACAAGTGTTTAAGGGCTCTTCTGTAATGGTATGATTCCAATTTAACTGAGATTGTTTCATCCTATGGAATGCTAGGGTTTGCAGTTTAGGGAGGGGTATTGAAAATTCTCAGCTGTTGCCTCACCAAACTACAGATCCCAGAATTCTATTAGGTGTAATCATGGCAATTAAAGTAGAATCATCCTGCTATAACTGTGTAGTGTGAATAGGGCCTAGTGTTTATATGCTCTGGCTGAGCACGAACAACAAGGTATTGGGACAGTGTTCTAGATCCAGTAAAAAGAGATACTGAAGTTTCAGCACAAACAAGATGGGGCAAATTAAGTATAATGAAAGATGTAATAAACTTAATGAATTAGTGAAATGATTATTCTCAGGAAGGCTAAAGGAAAGGGAGAGCAGGGTCATGGACATAATCCTTTTTCCTCTCACCCTTTATCTGCTTAAAATGTCCTCCCCATTTACTTGCTTCCCACCTCTGGGTTCCAGATGAGTCCATATTTTCTTAAAACCTTATTCAAAAGGTCTTACATTAGGGGTTTTTTTCTGTGAGGAAAGGAAATCCTTTTGGAGGAAAGGACATCTACACGCTAGGGATGTAACTCTTTTATGCTGCCAGATAGAATCCATCAGCAAGCTGAATGATAAAGCATTAATCCCATGGAGGAAAAGGAAGAGATGAAATGTTGCAGATGTACAGCAGAATCATCATCACCATCATTTTGCTCAAGCTTGGACTGCAGCCATTACAGGCATTTAATAAACGCATGGCAGAAACACTGAAATGTACTACACTAAAGCTGGATTTATCCCCTAGACCTGAAAGTGACACTGTGAAAAATGGCTTCAGTAGGACATGATGCAAAATTTGAAATACAGCATAAATAAGCAAGATTTATAGTAAACCTAACTTTAATTTTCACAATAGTCATAGTGGTCTCTGATGTAAAATTATGGAAGAGAGAACCCAAAGGAGTGCAAGCCTCTCACAAGTGATTTAATCAGAAACAGAGAAGAACAAGAGAAGCCAGTTTTGAGAAATATGTAGAAACATAAGAACAACTTGTTGAATAACCTGGGTCAATTTAGAAAATTTAACAGTACATGAGCAATTGTGATATTAAATACAAAGTATACAGGCATTTCTCAATTACATTTTTCAAGAATTCACTGTGTTGATTTCAATGTAGTAAAAAGTGTTTTGAATTGTTATTTAGGTGAAAGTTGGTGATAAAGAAGTAGATGTCATGAGCACATTTAAACTTTATATTACTACGAAATTGCCCAATCCTGCCTTCACTCCTGAGATCAATGCTAAAACATCAGTAATTGATTTTACTGTTACAATGAAAGGGCTTGAAAACCAGTTATTGAAGAGAGTAATTCTTACAGAAAAACAGGTAAGCCAACAAATAATAATGAACTGTTGGATGTACAAAATCATAAAATAATAATGCTAAATTAAAGCCTAAACATTGATTCTGAATAGAGACAATTATGGTGGTTGTAGAATTATTTTTAGAAGGAAGAAAGTACTAAAGTTCTAATTGATGGTTATTCACCAGGTAAAATCCCATCGGGGAATAGAAGATGATTCTCTTGCTCTTTATTTATTTAATTTATATCCTATGTCTCCCCCAATATGTTACCACAATATGCTTACCACATCGAGTAAACCAAAATACAAAAAAAGCAATTATATTTTATAAACCAATTTAAAACAGTTTAAAACATTTAAAGCATAATGAAGATTAAAATATAACACACTGCTTAAAAGGTGGCATGAATTCGTGATTTTACTGTGCCTAGTGAAATCAAGGTACAGCATTGCATTGAAGATTTTATTCTATAAAGAGAAAATGTAAGAGGAAATAAATGGTTATTGGGTTGGTGAAAGGACAAATCTACACAAAGTGGGTTACTTTCATTTCCACCCAGAAAGGCAGGTAAAGACATCTGATTTAAACTTCATTAAACAGCTTATTGTTTCTTGTTGGGTGCCTTCAAATTGTTTTCCACTTACAGCAACACTAAATTATTGGTAGGATTTGTTCAGAGGAGGTTTGTCAATTGCCATTGCCTTCCCCTGAGTCTGGGAGCATATGACTTGCCCAAGATCAACCAGTGGGCTTCATGGCTGAGCTGAGAATAGACCAGCTAGATAAACTGAACTCTTCTGTCAGTTTCTCTCTCTTATCCAATGTTTGCCTTTTCTTTCTTTGCAGAGCTCTTTTAATTTTTTTTCTTCACTGCATTTACATCTTGATTTACTGCTATTTCATATCTCACCTTGCCTTCAATAAATTCCAGTTGTTTTTCTGTCATGTGTATTTCTCTGTGTGTGGTTTTTTTTTAAAAAGGTCTTCTACCTTTCTCCTTCTCTTCTCTTTTTACGTTCCCCTTAGCTCCATTCAAGGCCCTGGTGCTACAAAAACCAGAAGTCCCAAGTGCTTCTTTTTTGTCCTGGGTGATGGTTGGAGTTCTTGTGCAGGTATCTGTCCATATGTGTAGATTTTCTGTACACTGTGTGGCCCACACATTGGTTTGGTTTGCGAATGACTAGGACATCCAAATGGTAGTGTTCCATTGAAAAGAAGCACTATAAAAACACTGGTAGACCAGGCAAAACGTATCTGTGAACCCCACTTCTTGGAAGATGAACTGAAACACCTGGACCGGGCTCTACAGACCAATGATTACTCCAGCGTAGACATCAAAAGGGCTGCCAGGCCCAGAAAAACTCAGAAGACTGAAGACAAGCAACCACCCAAAGGGAAGATATTTTTACCATACATCAAAAGAGTCACAGATAGAATAGGGAAAGTGGTGAAGAAACACAACCAAATAGTTTACAATCCAACTAAGAAAATCCAACAAATGCTTCGTTCAAGGACAAGAGAGACCCTCTCACGGCCGCTGGAGTCTACTGCATTCCATGCAGCTGCGGACAGGTCTTCATAGGGACCACCAAACACAGTGTGCAGACAAGAATCAAGGAACATGAGAGACACTGCAGACTGGGTCAACCAGAAAAATCAGCAGTAGCAAAACATGCTATAAACCATCCTGGGCATAAAATGCTATTTGAAAGCACTGAAATTCTGGACCATGCCAACAACTACCATGTCAGAATGCACAGGGAGGCCATTGAAATCCATTAACACCTGGACAATTTCAACAGGAAAGAGGAAACCCTGAGAGTAAACAAGGCTTGGCTACCAGTCCTGATGGACAGCAAGGTCAAGACTCAACCTCTGCAAATGAGCAACAGCCTAAAGCCAGGGGATTCCCAGCAGATTCCCAGCAGACAATGAACACCAATTAGCAGACATTAATCCTTGTTTGCATATCCTCCCACCCTGAGGACTGCCATTAGCAACAGAACAATACATTGGCAAATTACTCCTTCCTTCACAGGGTCACACAGGATATATATATCCAATCCTTTTCCAGGCTATCATTCTCTGAAGATGCCAGCCACAGATGCTGGCGAAATGTCAAAAAGGAACTCTTCTAGAACATGGCCACATAGCCTGAAAGCTCCACAAAAAACTATGGATGCCGGCCATGAAAGCCTTCGACTCCACATTGTCAGTAGTTAGTTAGGGCTTTTATATATATTGTTTTGAACCTGTTTTTGTTTCCTGTTTTCCCCCTTGGGGCATTATTGATTTTGTATGGGTTCTACTGATGATGCCAATTTTTCGTCTTTCTTCCTTTCTCAGCTAGCATGAGAAAGCTTTGCTCATCTCTACTTTTCTGATCATAGGATGAGGTAACCCTTTCTTGTTGGACCCATGCTCCTCTGACCAGAAAGAACTTCGTGCCAAATCCAAATTTTTAATTCATCTTCATCCTTATCTTGCTATTTAATATAGGAATTGGAAGCAGAAAGAATTAAACTCATGGAAGATGTAACTTATAATAAACGGAAGATGAAGGAATTGGAAGATAATCTCCTTTATAAATTAACTGCAACCAAAGGTAATGTGCTGTAGTTGTTATGGTTCTTATTTAATGAGGTTGACATTCATCTTCTTATGAAGGATATGGACACACGAAATTTTAATTTACTATATTAAAAGATCTAGATCTAGGTTGTAACCTGCAAATGAGGGCTCACATACTTAAATATTACTCCATACCAAAGTAAAAGATACAAATGTTTATTTTTTTAAAAACAAACAAACCCACAATCCTGCACATATAAAACTAGATATGAGGGAGAAACATTCTAGTTTCTACAAGCTAGTTTCTACAGGCAGCAGTTTTTATTTTATTTTTGTATAGTGGGAGTTTATATCATGACATCATTTTAATGGAAGAAGCCAGGATATGAAACTTGGTCTTTTTGAAGTCAAGTGCTTTGCCATAGACACACTGAACCTATGCAAATAGTTTTAAACAGTATATTCAAAAGGCATAAGGTTTCACACAATGCTATGTACTGTCTGAGAGAAGTAGGGCTAAATCATTAGACTTCTCAAGCATTCCAGTACATGTGTATATGTTCTTCCTATCCAAATGAATGTGATATACTGGATATTCAAGGTGAGTTGATGATAAATATGGAGTGGGAATTTCAAATTGGAATGGGTAGATTCTGAGACAGTCTGGCTTCAAATTTCCTGGTGGGCCAAGTGGAACATTAACTTATGCTGATATGAATTGCCCAGTGAGCTCATTTGTGTGTATGTGTGAACTTGAAATAACTTTCCAAGGTGTCAAGTGAAGGCCTTCTGACTGACATCATTTTAACGCAAGAAGCCAGGTCTTTTTTAAACTTGGTCTTTTTGAAGTCAAGTGCTTTGTTGTAGATACATTGAGACACAAAGATCCCTGAGCAATTGTTCACAGAATTACAGAGTCAAGACCACAACAGGCCATTCAGTCCAAACCACTGCCATGCAGAAATACAGAATCAAGGCACTTCTGACAGATGGTCATCTGCTGGGACCCTCAAAGCCAGCACTCAGACAAATTTAGCTCTCCTTCGCTTTTCTCAATTAGGGAAGGTAAGGGATGAGCTGGCCATGTGCTCCTTCTATGCCCTTCTCTTTAATCAGAGAAAGATACAAAAGTGAAATCAAGGATAAAAATAAGGTTATGGGGGGGGGGGAAGAAAGGGGTTTGTTTGTTTGGGCCTACCCCGTAAGGCATCTCAGAAGAAAATTCATCCTTCTGGGGTGATCTTGCGCCCTACCCTGCTACCTGCAACCAGCACAGATATCTGTTATGCTATTTGTTCTAATGTTAAGGACCACTCAACTTTAATTACTTTCACATTTGATTCTGAATCTTATAATTCTAACACTTCGTTATGAAATATTTTCTCCATGCTCTTTAGGGTCTTTGGTGGATGATGAATCATTGATTGGTGTCTTGAGAACAACCAAACAAACTGCTATGGAAGTTTCAGAAAAACTTGAAGTTGCCGGAGAAACTGAGAAAAAAATTAACACTGCTCAAGAGGAATATCGTCCAGCTGCAACACGTGGAAGCATTCTTTATTTTCTTATCACAGAAATGAGCATGGTCAATAACATGTATCAAACATCACTAGCTCAGTTCTTAAAACTGTTTGACCAGTCCATGGCTAGGTAGGAACACTGCTATCTATACAGAGTCTGTATCTTTCTGCATTCTTTCCAACTGAGATATTAATCTATTTGTTTGTCTGTTCTTTTGTTTTCATATCTTAGGTCTGATAAGTCCCCCATTCCACAGAAAAGGATATCAAATATTATAGAATTTTTGACATATGAAACATTTGCTTACTCTGTCAGAGGCTTCTATGAAAACCACAAATTCCTCTTTACATTGCTTCTGACATTAAAAATTGATCTTCAGAGGGGCCAGGTTAAGCCAAAAGAATTCCAAGCCCTTATTAAAGGTAATTATTTTGCTCTAAATTCTTTCTACCTTGATGCAAAGACTTGTTAGTGGGCAATATATTTTGCATTTTAACCTCATGGCAATGCTGTATGAATTAAGCAAAAGGCAGGCAGTTGCTTAAAGCCCTTGAGATAAATTAACAGGGATTTGACCCTGTGTAACCTTCATCTAAATCAGTCTTTGGCACTCTTCCGTATTGATTATTTAAAAATTTATGACATCCATTCTGTTAAAATATAAATGGCAGCTTAATAGACTTTTAAGTCTTATTAACAGTATAATGTTATCTCTAAGGTCTGTAAGGAGTTAGGATTAGGTATCAGCCTCTTTTCTGCCAGTTGATTTCAAATACCAGCCAACAGAGCTATGACCAATAACTGCCAATAGAAGAGGTAGAAAGATAACAAGCTAAAGAAGGACCAAAGTTTACTAGATACATACCTCCTAGAGCTGTAATGCTGGCACAAAATAGGACCAGGGCCAAGGTAACCCTAAGCTGGGCTTTGTTTGGATTCAGCACCCCTTCAGTGGTGTCGTCTTCTCTAGTTAAGACTGTACTCTAACAAAAATATAATGGCCATGTGGGTTAGGATTACATAGAAGCCTCTGCTGCCAGTAGAAAATTATTCTGCTTGTTGATTTCAGAGATCTACTGAAAGAACAATCTGCTGTCTTAAAATATGCCAGCAGAAGAATTAAAAACAAGTGAGATGGGGAAGGGTGGGACAGAGGAGAACCTGAGTTAGTGAGATCCAAACCTACTGCAGGCTGATGGTAAAAATAGCTCTAAGCAATTTTTAGCATTCATAGGCCTGGAAAGGTTTGAACTGATGATTGCTTCAGCTGATCTAATGTTGGCTCTGCTGGACTTGGATTAAAAGAAGTATAGCTTTAAAATTCATATGATATAAAAATTAAAATTATTATTAAACTACAAATAGAATTAAAAATGGTTAAAAACAGTTATATGGTGCATTATTTATACTAAATAAGAAGTCCAAACTTAACAGGAAACAATGGTTCTCTAAATACTCATGTACAGCATCTCTTCACCTTGGGGTGGTGGCTTAAGACACATGCATAGAGTGTGGATGTGTGGATATTTTGTGTGTGTGTGTGTGTGTGTGTGTGTGTGTGCACATGACCCCTTCCATGAATTGTTGTGATTGGAGATTAGAATTAAGAGTGCATGTGTCTGGGAAGCAGAGTGTTACCACTCCCGCTGCTGACATGCAGGTCCCACCATCCTTCCCTGAACATGTCCCTCATGTTCAAACCAGCCTTCCATCCATGTGTCATGAGAGCACATCAGGGCAGCCCCCCTTCTCAAACCTCAAGGCAGATATTAAAGCTTCTGCTTCTGATTTTAAACTAATCAGGGGTCCTGTTAACTTCCAGAATACTTCTAGTAACAAACCAGGGTAAGAAACCATGTTTTCAGATAAGTAAAATGTGGTTGATGCAAGCTTTGATGAAGAGACGGCAGCTATTGTTCTTACTCTTAGAAAGGTCTTCTATTCAGTTAATCATCTAATGCACTAAAGCTTAAAAGCTCTATATGAGTTCTAAATATTAACAAAGGCACTATTGCTGATGGAATATTGCCTTTAACATTGCAAGAATTTGCCTTGGTTCCTGTTTTATGTTAGTCATGGAAGATGTTATTAATAAAGAAAATGTCTTTATCAGACAAATATGTAGCATAACTTGTCATCCATTATCATCATAAATGCAAGGAGAATGAATTTATTGGATAATCAAGAATAAGGTTATGAAAGCAGGACAATTAAAAGTTTGGAGAAACAGTATGTACTGAAACTATAATAACTGCCAAAAAAACAAATGCAGTTTCTGTATTATTGATATGGAAGATAATGGCAAAAGAGTAGGCATTCATCCTATGTGCTTTCAAATATTTTAGACTAATTTTATGAAAATATAACACAAAAGACTGCCAGTTTCCATGTGTGTATGTTAGCATTATTTTTAGTGAAATATTATTGTTGTTATAATGATAATATTTTACTGGTTAGGTGTTTAGAAAGGTTTTTCAGGCAGTGTTCCTGTTGTTCTGGTATGCTAGGTGATTATTATGCCAAGGCTAATGCTGGCATAATGGCATTCTAACTATTCTGTACTCAACTAGGAGAACAATGCAGTATATCAGTAGCTATAAAAACAAGCAGTCATGGACTAACACCATTATACAGTATACAAGATAACAACACCCTTCTGCAACAACAAGTTAAGAGCCAATGGCCTGGTAAACAAAAGGGTCTTTCCACCAGCCGGATAACCCCTAACATATTGCAGATGAAAACAGAGACATATGTGGCCAAGCAACATCTGAGTATGGTCAAAATAGCATTATTCATGAGGAAGAACACACACACAACAGGAGAACCTGCTGCAGTTTGCTTTTGCCTGAGTCTGCTCGGAAAGGAAGGATTCTGCTCTTTCTCTCCATACCCCACTTCTGAGTTAACTGAGTGCACTTTACAGCACTTGAAATAAACTGAAGAAAAGTGGAAAGGAGGAGAAATAAAACTGGAACAATTAGAAAGCAGTATAAGAAATGAGATTATAGAAGATTAATTGGGACAGACTGTCTCTGCCAAATCAGGCCAGTTGAAAGGTATCAAAGATCTACCAGGCCTTTGATTATTAATTAGCTGTGGCAAAAGAGCTTTTCATTGTGGTGTGTTGTATTTTTATCATTATAACTATTTTCTGCTTCTGTGAGTCACAACTAGCTTCTGTGAGTCACATCCATGAGTCACTAGTAGGAGGAGCTAGGAGACTAGATATATAGAACTCCTCGCAGAGCCATGCACCTAATGGCGTGCGAATTCCCCCCCCCCCCAACATAGGAAAGCACAATATAAGGAGCAGTGGAGCTGTAAACTTTGTTTTAGAGGTTCTCCTTTAAACCTTTTCCCTTTTAAAAGTACTTTTGAGGGGTTCCCCTCCACTTCAGAGGAAGTGACTACAAGTTAGCAACCAGGAGATCTCTATAAAGTTATCTTCCCAGTAGATTGAGCTCACTGACAGAGATTTGGTGAAATAGGCCAGGCCATCAGGGGCTTTGACATTCGTGTTTTCGGGAGATATTCTTTGAGGAGGAAGCCCACAGTCCTGTTTTAGTGATTACTTAACATTTCTTGGTATGGACACTGAGGGAACGTCTGCAGTCACCTGCAACACTAGTGGGATGTTTGTCTTCTTGCCTGCAGATGTGGGGAACTTCACATGCCCCAAGTGCAAGTTGGTAGCCCTCTTGGAGGAGAAAGTACAGCAGCTGGAATCCAGGGTAGCTACACTTCAGCATATCAGGGAGCAAAAGGTTTTCCTGGACAGAATGGAACAAACTGTCGTGGACAGGGACCACGCAGAGGAAGTCGCTGGGGATGAGAAAGTCACTTCATGTACACAGGAGGCAGACAGCTGGAGAAGCAGGGAAATCAGGGATAGCTGTGGGAGCTTGCAGCTACAGAACCACTTTGAAGCCCTTTCACTTATCAAGGAGGATGAGGAAGACCAGTATGGACAGATTTCAGAGACAGAGCAGGGGAGCCTGGGAGTTCCATTGCAGGGAACAGTCACTGCTAAGCCTGGGAGGAGGCGTGTGGTCATGGTGGGGGACTCCTAGCTGAGGGGTACAGAAGCAGTGATTTGTGGGCCTGACAAGATGTCTCGGGAGGTGTGTTGTTTCCCTGGGGCAAAGATCCGTGATGTGACGGAGAGGGTGACAAGACTGGTCAAGCCTACTGACCAATACCCCTTCCTTTTGCTCCACATGGGAACGAATGACACAGCAAGACACAGCCTTCAGAATATCAGAAGGGATTATGAGGCTTTGGGTAAGAAGCTGAAGGAAATGGATGCACAGATTGTCATTTCGTCTCTTCTGCCAGTAGAAGGGCACGGTCCAGGAAGAGAGAGGAAAATATGTTGTTTATGTTGTACACCGCCCTGATCGTAGGAAGGGTGGTATAGAAATAAAATTTATTATTATTATTATTATTATTATTATTAAATAGCAGACGTCAACAACTGGCTCCGCGGATGGTGTCGCCGAGAACAATTTGGATTCTTGGATCATGGGCTGCGGTTCCATGAGGAGGAACTTCTGGCAAGGACTGCATCTCACGCCAGTTGGCAAAAACATTTTTGCGAACAGTCTGAAGAATCTGATCAAGAGGGCTTTAAACTGAGTTATGTGGGGAAGGGAGACAGCATTCTGGAAGGCAAAAAGGCTGAAAAAATAGTCAAACTGACATAGAGGGGATAAGGCAAACAGCGGAAGGACCCAACAATAGGAGGCAAAAAAAATGTGCACAGACATCAAGCAAAGGGGACCCATGGTCTTCAATGTCTCTACACTAATGCACAGAGTATGGGAAATAAGCGATATGAACTTGAACTCCTAGCACAACAAGGGAAATATGATATAATAGGCATCACTGAAACCTGGTGGAATGAGTCTCATGATTGGAATGTAGAAATAATGGGGTATAACCTTTTTAACAGAAACAGGCCAAACAAGAAAGGAGGAGGAATAGCATTATACGTGAGGGATATTTACACCAGTGAAGAGATCCAGGACATCAATACTGGAAGCCAGGTGGAGAGCGTCTGGATAAAAATTAAAGGAGAAGGAAACAATGGGGATGTTACTGTGGGAGTCTACTACAGACCCCCGACTCAGGCAGAGGAATTGGATGATGCGACATGTGACAGATGACCACATACTCAGATAGGAGAAATATAGTAGTAATGGATGACTTCAACTATCCTGATATTTGCTGGAATTCAAATTCTGCCAAATCCTCAAGGTCTAGCAAATTCCTCACTTGCCTTGAAGAAAATTTCATTGTGCACAAGGTGGAAGAGGCAACAAGGGAGTCAGCTATTTTGGATCTGATCTTAACCAACATGGAAGACCTAGTTGATGGGGTGCAAGTGGTGGGATCCTAGGTGGGAGTGACCATTTTCTCCTGGAGTTTGATATACAGTGGAAAGGAGAAGCTAGGCATAGTCAGACACTCATTCTAGACTTTAGGAAAGCTGATTTCAATAAACTTAGAGAAATACTGGGGGTGATCCCATGGTCAAGAATACTAAAAGAGAAGGGAGTTCAAGACAGATGGGAGTTCCTCAAAAGGGAAATACTGAAGGCACAATTTCAAACAGTTCCAATGAGGAAAAAAAATGCGAGATGTCTCAAGAAACCAGGGTGGATGACTAAGGAACTTACAACTGAACTAAGTTTTAAACAGAACATGTACAAGAAATGGAAAAATGGGTAAATCACTAAAGAGGAATTCAAACAAATAGCCAGCACATGTAGGGGTAAAGTCAGAAAAGTTAAAGCGCAGAATGAACTCAGGCTGGCTAGAGAGGTTAAGAACAATAAAAAGGGCTTTTTTGGAAATGTCCGCAGCAAAAGGAAGAAGAAGAAAATGGTAGGGCCATTGTGTGGTGAAGACGGCAAAATGCTAACAGGGGACAGAGAAAAGGCAGAATTACTCAACACCTTCTTTGCTTCAGTCTTCTCAGAAAAGGCAAAGGGTGCTCAACCTAAGGATAATGGGACAGGAGACCGAATAGGGGAATTTCAGCACAGAATAAGTAAAGAGATAGTACAGGAATACCTGGTTAACCTAAATGAATACAAGTCTCCAGGACCAGATGAACTACATTCAAGGATATTAAAAGAAGTGGCGAATGTAATATCGGAACCATTGGCAATAATCTTTGAGAACTCCTGGAGAACAGGAGAAGTCCCAGCAGACTGGAGGAGGGCAAACGTTGTCCCCATCTTCAAAAAGGGAAAAAAAGAGGATCCCAACAATTATCATCCAGTTAGTCTGACATCAATTCCAGGAAAGATTCTCGAGAAGATCATTAAACAGAGAGGCTATGAATATCTAGAAGATAATTCCATAATCACAAAAAGCCAACATGGGTTTCAGAGAAACAAGTCATACCAGACAAATCTGATCTCTCTTTTTTTTTTTAAATAAAATTACCAGCTTGGTAGATGAAGGGAATGCTGTGGATATAGTATATCTTGATTTCAGTAAGGCCTTTGACAAGGTTCCCCATGACATTCTTGCAAACAAGCTTGTAAAATGTGGACTAGACAAGGTAACCATTACATGGATTTGTAACTGGTTGACTGGCCGAACTCAAATGGTGCTCAACAATGGTTCCTTTTCATCCTGGAGAGAAGTGACCAGTGGGGTCCCACAGTGTTCTCTCCTGGACCCAGTGCTATTCAATATCTTTATTAATGATTTGGATGACAGCATTGAGGGCCTAGTTATCAAATTTGCAGACGACACCAAATTAGGAGGAGTCGCTAATACCCCAGAGGACAGGATCAAAATGACCTGAATAGACTAGAAAGCTGGACCAAAGCTAACAAAATGAAATTCAATACAGAAAAGTGTAAGGTTCTACACTTAGGGAGGAGAAATGAAATACACAGATATAGGATGGGAGACACCTGGCTGAATGAGACCACATGTGAAAGGGATCTAGGAGTCCAAGTAGACCACAAATTAAACAAGAATCAACAGTGTGATGCAGCAGCTAAAAAAGCCAATGCAATTTTAGGCTGCATCAATAGAAGTATCGTGTCTAGATCAAGGGAAGTAATAGTGCCACTCTATTCTGCTTTGGTCAGGCCCCTCCTGGAATACTGTATCCAATTCTGGGCACCACAATTCAAAAAGGATATGGAGAAACTGGAGCGTGTCCAAAGGAGGGCGACTAAAATGGTGAAGGGTCTGGAAACTATGCCTTATGAGGAACGCCTTAGGGAGCTGGGGATGTTTAGCCTCGAGAAGAGAAGGTTAAGAGGCGATATGATAGCCCTGTTTAAATACTTGAAGGGATGTCACACTGAGGAGGTAGCAAGCTTGTTTTCTGCTGCTCCAGAGAACAGGACCCGTAATAATGGATGCAAGCTCCAGGAAAAGAGATTCTACCTCAACATTAGGAGGAATTTCCTGACAGTAAGGGCTGTTCGACAGTGGAACACACTCCCTCGGAGTGTGGTAGAGTCTCCTTCTTTGGAGGTCTTTAAGCAGAAGCTGGATGGCCATCTGTCGGGTATGCTTTGATTGGGAATTTCTGCATGGCAGGGGGTTGGACTGGATGGCCCTTGTGGTCTCTTCCAACTCTATGATTCTGTGATTCTATTACAGTACTGTAAGCTTCCATATTGGAAGAAAATTTAGATAGATAGATAGATAGATAGATGAAACGTTACCATGCCATTTATAAAGACTGACAGCATCTACTTTGAGCACTGGGAATTACTGCCAGTGTGTGGTGATCATTGAACAGCCCCATGATGTCATGTACAAAAACATCACAACACTTTCCCCTGGACCAGATTGCTATGATGTTATGAGAAGAAGGCCTGACTTAAGAAATTAGCATCTTCCCAAGAGAAAAGCTAGGAATACAGTACTGCGTTTCCAGGCTTGTCTTACTATGGACAGATATGACATTTCAAGGAACAGGTGCAGCTGACTTACAAGCTTTAGCTGTGCAAATGCACTTTTACCCACTACTGAAAAATGAGCTTCCTGGATGTATAGGCTGAACTTCTTCCAGCGATTTCAGGTTTATGTTAAATAGCATGGGGGGAAAGAATGGAGGCTTGAGCTCTCCACAGCCCATAGGCCAAGGGGTCAAGCAGTAGTTCCATAGTACAACATTCTGAGTTTGCCTCTCCAGGAAGGGATGAAGCCACTGTAAAACTGTCCAGAGTCCCATCTCAGCAAGGTGACACAGAAGGATACCATGTTTGATGCTATTAAAAACCACCAGAAAATCCAGCAAAATTAACTGGGACACCCTCCTCCTGTATGGCATCCAGTAAGCAAGGAAACCAAAGAAATCTCTGTCCTATAACCAGGCCTGAAACCAGATTAAAATGGATCTAGATTATCCATCTCATCCAGAAACCCTGGAGTGGGGAGGTCCAGCGTATGTTCTGATCTAAAAACTGAGTTCAGTAGAATGTTCTCACTGCTGAGCATTTCAGTTTTGCTATCTTAACTTAGGAGTTTATCACATGCAATTTTTGGTGTAGTGCATTAATGCATGTTTCTCCAAAGACCTTACAGCACAATTTTTATAGAGAACCTGTAAAAAAAGTGTGTAGTGGTTTGAGTATTGGACTAGGACTCTGGAGCCCAGGATTTGAATCTCTGCTCAGTCATGGAAACTCACTGGGTGACCTTGAGCAAGTCACACTCTCGCAGCCTCAGAAGAAGTCAAAGGCAAATCCCCTCTGAACAAATCTTGCCAGGAAAGCCCCATGATAGGGTTGCCTTAAGGTCGGCATAAGTCAGAAATGACTTCAAGGGACACAATAACAGAAAACTTAAAACATATCTATATCTGTACTCCGCTTGCTTTGTGAGTTTGTGGGTCAGGGACTGCTCTTTACCTGATATTCTGAAATTCAGAAATGACAATATTAAACAGTGTACTTATCTAAATAATATTAATACTAATGGTTTCATCTAGGTGGTGCTGCACTTGATCTGAAAGCTTGTCCCCCTAAACCATTCCGATGGATTCTTGATATGACATGGCTGAATCTGGTGGAACTGAGTAAACTACCACAGTTCTCAGAAATTATGAATCAGGTGGGCTTATTCCCTAAATTATTTTCTATTCCATATATCATTTCCCCAAATCAGTATCCCCAAATCAGTATTGCATCATATATTTTAAAAGTAACAGATGCCTGATCATTAATCATAAGATTTTGGACTTTTGTTTCTTCATTAATGCATTTCCTTCTTGCTTCCAAATAAATAGACATAGAAATGATCACAAATGCAGCACATTTTCCTATGATGTCAAGCATACTCAACTAAATGTAATAATAGATAACACTTCAGTGAAGTGTAACTTTCTAAAACTGTCACAAGCCTTCTTTTGAGGGGAAAATGTGACTCTTCTTTTGGTTTATACTTAGATCTGTCGTAATGAGAAGGGGTGGAAAAACTGGTTCGATAAGGATGCGCCAGAGGAAGAAACTATTCCTGATGGATACAGTGACTCACTTGATACCTGTCGTAAACTCCTGCTCATTAGGTGAGGATTCTCAAACCTTTTTTAGCTCTCTCTTATGGGCATTCCATTTTAGAGTCTTTGCTTGTAATGATAGATCAAGGTGTTCTTGTTGCTTTTTATGTCCAAATACATTCCTGCAAGCAAACAGTAAGGAGCCATGGGTTTTTTGTTGGCTTACCATTTGTTGTTGCCTGTACCATTTAAAATACTGTTGTTCTTATCACTGATTGCAGAATAGTGACTTCTCCTTGCCTTATTTTTCCAGTTGTACAGTTGTAAAACAGTTGTAAAACAGGAGATTGTGAAAGAGTCATGACAGAAACAAGTCACGAATGGGAAAACAAATGGTGCTTTGCCTGCAGAACAATTCATGTCTGAAACAATTATTCCTAATAGAAACCAGTATGGTTTAGTATGGAAGGATTATATTTAAAGCCTTGAAATAATTATAAATAAATTCAAATTATATTCTTTTCTTATCCTATGCAATATTTCTTCATAGGTCTTGGTGTCCAGATCGGACACTTTCTCAAGCCAGGAAGTATATTGCAGATTCACTGAGTGAGAAGTATACAGAACCAGTCATTTTAAACTTGGAGAAAACTTGGGAGGAAAGTGATAAGCGAACACCTCTCATTTGTTTCTTATCGATGGGATCTGACCCAACTATCCAGATTGATGCACTGGCCAGGAAACTTAAATTGGGTATAACTATAATATTTTATTATTTTAAAGAACTTAATTTTAGAAAATTGCTTTACTAAATATTTTTTTTGTACTCACTGATTTTTTAAGTATATAAGGCTTGAACCTATATAAGACAATCTTTGAGGTTCTAGTGTTTAACCTTTCCAGTGCCATTGGCTTAAATTTCAGGACTACAGATGAAAGTTAAGCACTATGGAAACCCCCATGAGACCAAATCAGTAATGGCCCATGTTACCAAGAGAGAGTGCTCATTCTCTTTGGCAATTAACAGAAAACATACTTTATGATATTGGATTAGATAACACAACCAGTGAAATAGATTTTAAAAATAACATTCAGTTCTCAAATCACTTTGACTCTGTTTAAGACACCTGTGAAAACATATGCCTAACCTGCATTGATATGTATATATTATTATAAATTTAATTGATGTATTCTTTAATTTGTTTCCATGCTGTTTGTTAGACACCTTGAATGCTATTTTAGGTGGCATTTTTAAAATGGCCATAAATAAATATATATATAAATAAATAAAGCAAGGCATGGGTCATCTTGGATGTAAAGATTAGACTAAGGTCCAAAACACACTGCAGAAATAATCCAGTTTGATACTGTTTTAGCTGCCCTGTCTCAGTTCTAGGGAATCCTGGGAACTGTAGTTTATTGTAGTTTATTGTGGCACTAGAGCTCTCTGATAGAGAAGGCTAAATGTCTCACAGAACTACATTTCCCAAAATTCCCTATCATTGAGCCAGGGCAGTTAAAGCAGTCTCAAACTGGATTATTTCTGCAGTGTGTTTTGGACCGAAATCCAGACATTTCTTATTACTAAGGAAATGGATACTGCTGGTGGAATATGTTCATCTTTCCTAATGTAGCCTCCACAAATCTTCCACAAATCTGTTCCAGACAAATGGAAACCCTTCATAGCATCAACATTTCCTGGTTTTCTCTAGTTTAATTCTCGTTTAAATCCTACCTACAGTTTAAACAATCCCACTTCTATGGATTTTATTACCTGGCGCAATAAATTGTCTACTGCTGTGTTATATTCAGTGGTTCTTTCACACTACAGACTTACAGTGCTTTTATTCCTCTTTAGCTGCCATTTTTTCATTTTAGGGAGGGATATTTTGAATTCTCTACCAGAGAACTCTAGAGATTGACCAGACTACAGAGCCCAGGATTCCAAAGGATGTTATCATGGCATGTAAAGGATAAGCATAATGCTATAATTATATAGTGTGGAAGGGTTCCTGGAGGCAAAGGATTTTGGCTATTTTCTAATATCCCTGAAACATTCTATGCAGATGGATGCTGTACAGATGGGTCAACTTCATTAGCACCTGCTTTCTGCATTTTTGGCACATTGCTGCTTTCTTTTATAGTCAAGTGTTTTTCTTTTATTGCTTGCAATGAGCTATTGTGATCCCAGTGATCACCCATACACAGCATCAAAGAGGGTAGTATTTTTAAAAAATTAATAAATTATTTGTTTTATTATTTACTGAGGCTTCATTAGCATTAAGTGAACTTCACAAAGATAAGAGTGAAAAATATGCTGATAAAGTGGGCTATAATCAACAAAAGCCTCTGCCACAATGAAATTAATTAGTCTAGAAGGGGCCACAATACTCTTTAGATTTTTTTGGTTGCAAGCATGGATACCCACATCCCCAGAAAATGTTAAGATTAAAATAGATGGACATTGCTGATTGGTAGCAAAAAGAAGATGTCACAAATAAGAATGAATTAAAATCATAAATAATGTGAAACAGAACAAAGTTAGAATCCTGAAAATTGGATAAATTTGAAACAAAACAAAACAAAAAAACCACAAGGGATTCTTCAGCAATGACTAAATCCAGTCTTGGAACTGAAAAATGATTTGAAAAAGAAAACTCTTCTCATCCTTTAAAAATCTATTTACTACAGAGAAGGCAGATTTATATAATTTTAGCAGCTTGTCATCATTTTGTTTATTGTAGAAAACAGAGCTATATCTATGGGTCAGGGACAGGAAGTGCACGCACGCAAACTAGTTCAGATGTCAATGACACAGGTATGTATGCAACCTTAACAAAAGGTTTTAAAAATGTATTTTCTACCCATACCTACCCATGATCTATTTTTTCCTGTTAAATCTCATTCAGAATTTGTCCTCTCGTGCAAAAATGTTTTGCATTTCAAAGAGAAGCTGCAATCCCATATTCATTTATCTGGACATTAATCACATTAAACTAAATGGAACTTCCTTCATAGTAGACATGTACAGATAATACTGTTACAGTTGCATATCAGTTGGGTTGGTTCCATATTTAAGATTTAAAATTTCACTCATATGTGATCTTGAGGTGTAGCTATAATGTCAGTATTAAATGTCACCTGTCATTTATTTGAAAGACCCATTGATTCTGCATTGGTGTTTTAAGTACTTTTACAGGATTTTATCAGTGTGGCTTACTTCACATTAATTTTAACAGGACTGGTATATTTAGTGTGACTATAAATAATCAAAAAGAAGATAATAACTTTTCTGAATCAGAACTGGAATAAAATTTTCTCAGTTTGGAAATTATTTCTTCTTCCAGGAAACTCTTTGACCAGAACTGGAAAAGTCCTGTCTAACTTTTTATAACTACCACAAGATGGCACCACAACTTTATTCACTTATTAGAATCCAGTTATTTCTTTTTCATTAAAATTCTTTTTCCCCCTAGCATATATTTTAATCCTCATTCTCTATTATCATAGAAAATTACAGAATTTTCATATACTTTTATAGTTGCTAGTCATTTGCAGTACGATGGAAGCTATGCACTTTGCTAATCAAGTATTTTGAATTCAGGGTGGTTGGGTGTTACTTCAGAATTGCCATCTAGGTCTAGAGTTCATGGAAGAACTTTTGGAAACGCTGCTTACTGCTGATATTCCTGATGAAAGCTTCCGTGTTTGGATAACCACCGAACCACATGATAAATTTCCTATCACTCTGCTGCAGGTTAGTTAAATCTGATATATCGTCATCATGATCGTGATCATCATTTGTACTTATAGCCTATCATTTTCTGAAAACTGGGACAAAAGACAGTTTACAAATTAGGTACAATATAATAAAAACACACTTAATGTTTATATCAAACAAAAAGTCAGCATCAAAATGGAATTAAGCTGTTAACAGCACTGAAAACAGTTTAAAACATTCAATTGAAAATGCTAAAAAGCTATATTTAAAAAGTACAATTAATACATAGGACACTCTTAGAAGTCCCCTTTTTAAAAATCTTAAATTCTGAAGAGCCTGTCAGATTAAAATTCTTTGTCTGCTGACAAAGGGACAACAAAGTGTGGAGTATTCTAGCATCACTAGGAAGGGAACTGCAGAACCTAGGGGCAGCCACTGAGGAGGACGTATCTCAAATCCCCTCTGTGCCTGTGAAGATGAAGGGATTGAAAAAAGAGCTTCTCCAACAGATCTCAGGCCTGAGTCAGGATTATATAGGGAAACATGTTATGACAGAGAGCCTGGATCTAAGCTCTATAGGGCTTTACAGGATGTAACCAGCACTTGGATCCCCTCCCCCCCCCCCCCCCCCGAAACAGACCTGCAGCCAGTGGAGTTGTATGCCCCTGTAATCAGCCCAAGTTAACAATCTCAGTACAGTTCTTTGTACCATTTGAAGTTTCCAAACACTTTTCAAAGGCAACCCTGTGTATACCACATTATAATATTCAAAACAGGATCTCACCATGGCCAGATCACGTGTCTCCAGGAACATACACAATTTGTGCAGAAGCCTTAAATGTGCAAAACCACTCCTGATCATTACAGAAACCTAGTCCTCCAGGCTCAAAGCTGAGTCCAGAAGTACATCTAAACTGTGAACCTGTATCTTCAGCAGGAGTATAGCCCCATCTACCACAGGCTCAATCTGTATTCCCTGATCTACTTTTTTATTGGGAAGCACCACTGTCTTGTCTGGGTTAAGTTTCAATTTATTCACTCTTATTCACTCTATTACTGACATCAGGCAATGGTTTAGTACTGAAATGACTTAGAGTTACACTGGAAAGACAATACAGACTGGGATGTCATCCGGAAACTAATGGCTCTGAACCCCAGCATTCAGGGCAACCTCTTTCAGCAGTCCAGTGTAGATGCGAATTAGTATGGGGGAGGATGAAACATATCACTGAGGGATTCCACAAGCCATCAGCCAAGGAGTGCCACACAACCTCCCCAGCATCACTTCATAGAAGAAGCAGAGCCCCTGTAAAACTGATTACAAGTCCCATCCCAGTGCAATGGCCAAGGAGAATACTATGGTTGATGGTATGAAAGGATGTTGAGAAGTTCAGCCAAACCAACAGGGACACAGAAAGATTCCCCCACCAAGGTGACAAAAGCTGTCTCCATCTCGTAACAAGGCCTAAAATTAATTTAAATGGATTGATATAACCATTTCACCCAGGAACCTCTGGAGCTGAGAGATCACCATCCATTTCACTACTTTACCCCAAAATGGAACAGTGGAGCTTGACCATTAGTTATGCAATATAGTGGGATCCACAGGATTTTGCTCTCCATTAGAGGCCTTAAAATGGCCTCCTTCAAGCATGTTCTGAATCTGCCTTGGTGCAAAGAGGCATTGGTCCCTCCTTTTACTAACTTAGCCATTCCCCTTCTGACCTCCTTAATGAACCATGCAGGGCAAAGGACTAGTGCACATGTGGTGAATCTCTTTTCTCCAAGGATCCTGTCCACATCCTTGGGCTGAACAAACTGAAAAGAATCCATCATCATTGGACAAGCAGGAGCCAGAGTTACATCCACTGGGAATGTACCAACTATGCAGTCAATTTGCAAGAATTGACTGATGAGAGGACAGGAAAATCCCCAAGACCTATTAGGAAACCATCTGAATCCATTTTGCTGTGGACCATCCTAAACAGTGTATCTGAGACAATATAGATTAACTGGGTAGAATAAATAAAATATATGGTAAAACTGAAACTGAGAAGGAAAAATATTACTTGCTTGAATCTGAAACTGCTGAAAAAAGAAATTAAAGAGCCTCCAAGTCATTTAAGAGACTTTGTGGCTACACACAAAAAATATTATAAGACTTCCTATTTTCTTTCTTGTCATATTCCAGGAAAGAAAGAAGTTCCAAGTTTGAGGCACACTGAATCTAAGCTATTGCAACTGGAGAAGACGGAACTGATTCATTTTTTGAAATCATTTCGTCTTTGGCTTGGGATGTCTCTCTCTCTCTCTCTCACACACACACACAAAGATAATTATGTATTATAAAAGTGTCCTGAATCTATAAGCCTGTATAATAAAAAAACAAATTTCTAGTGTTTTTCATCCTATGGGGTGGCAGCAAGACTGTCTTCAATTTCTTGGCTATCATTTAAATAGTTATTCACCAGAATCAAGGTGCTTGCCTTTTTTCTTGGTGTAATTTTTGATATACCACCATTTCATATATGTATTAGCAACAACTTTGAAAACTGTGATTTGTACAACTGGCATAATTTTAACTGTGCTCCTTTTAAAGTCATATTAAATAAACCTTTTTCTATTTTTATATATTAGACTTCATTAAAATTCACGAATGAGCCACCACAAGGTGTCCGAGCAGGTTTGAAAAGAACATTTTCTGGCATAAATCAAGACTTGCTTGATGTCAGCAATATGCCTATGTGGAAACCCCTTCTTTATACAGTAGCTTTTCTGCACTCAACTGTTCAGGTATTACAAATTATGCTTAATATGATCTTCCTACAGGGATATATGAAAAATAACCCAGGAAAATACTTTTTCCAAAAGATAAACTGTGTATTTCTAACTCAGTATAAAAGCCTTATACAGTATTCATTTTTCTGTTTCAGGCATTCATCCTTCTGTTGCATATTTAAAAGAAGAAAAATAGCAATAGCCAATTAATATGATTTTTTCTATGAGTACTGATAATTTTATATTGGTCTTTGTTTATTTTCACATTTGTTCCTCATTTATTTTTTTTTTCAAGTCACAGCATCATAGCTGAAGAATGCTGCAAAACCAATAATTTCTGTTTAAACAGGAAGATTAGCATGGGGTGGAGGAAGAGTTAGGCATAGAGATTTTTTGTACCTGATTTATAAAGACTTATTTGCAATGAAGTTGCTTCAAAGCTCTTGCACTGGTAACAAAATGTGAATTGGAATTTTCACACTATGCACATTGTATCTTGAAAACCTCTTTCTATTTTCTGGTGTATTGGAACTGTAGAAGGTAGACATACCACCCTTTCATAATTCATCTGAATAAAGATCTACCAGTATTCCAGTCATTTTAATGGGTAAATCTATAGTAATGTAAATCAACATTAAATTCTTCATATTAATGTATAAATCTACATATTTTGATTAGAAAACGGTATTTGAAAAATCAGTACTGGCAACCGTTAAAGAAAATACAGTAATTAATGGAAATGCCACATAAATAAAAAGACCTGAAGGGGGAAAAAGACAGTTTTCTTTTTTTCTTTTTTAAATTAAGGAAAGACGTAAATTTGGTCCCTTGGGCTGGAATATTCCTTATGAATTCAACTCAGCAGATTTCACAGCCAGCGTTCAGTTTATACAGAATCATTTGGATGAATGTGACATCAAGAAAGTGAGTTTACATTATACTTTTCTATTTAGAGAAGATGGTGAAGTCTGGCAAGCTTCAGATGCTTATACTGCTTGCTTCCAAAAAGAAATAAGCTGTAGAGCCACAGATTCACAGGCTTGGATGAAAATCATACCTGGCTGCCAATTTTGCCCCTATCTGTAACACCTAGTCCCCTGAAATGACAGTTTTGTATAACCAGGAAAATTCATCTTTTTCAAGTCATGGTAAGGGACAGATTTCTATACTTGGGCATCCTTTTGAAAGTTGTCCACATGCTGTGGTATACATAGCAGTAGCCACAAAAGTGAAATTAAGTAAGTCTTTTGCTGATCTCCTACCCCCACTGTTCATAATATCATGTATACTGATGGTGTCATATAAATAAACAATGACACATTGAATTATACCTTTTGTTCGTGCTTAAAGAGCAAGGGAGTGCATTTGTTACTTCAGAATCTCCAATATGTTCAGTATGTGGGCACTGTGTGTTAGTATCACATGTAATTGATAATTTAAAATCATACTGCCAAAAGAATACTTCAGAAATTCATGTTAGAAATGTGTCAGATTTGTCTGTTCATTTTCGCATGTTCAGGATAAAAGAAGGCTAGTAGCAACAAAGTTTTGCAGTTCTAGTTCAGTTTCTCCAAGACAAAAAATAGCGTCTTTTTTTTATTTTCTACTCTTTAGCATTTCTTAAAGCAGCTCAGTTATCTTTAAGGTTAACAATTTAGTTCTGTAGACAATAGGTCAGAGTTGTAGAGATCTACAAATGATGCCTGAACCCAAGAAGGGTCTCTGTATGAGTGGTGTATTTATGACTAAACACTTGGATTGTCCCTCCCATTGTTAAGATTTAGATAATTAAAAACATGCTTGTTCAATTAGGCTTTTAAAGATGTAATGTGGCCTTCAGATCTTAAAACTAAGATTGTGGATACTATGATATTATTTTTTTAGGTTTATGCCTCATGTTTTAATTGCAAATAAATGATGTATTTTATTTATAAATGCCATAAATGAATAAATGATCGTTTTTGCATTTACTGTGTAAAATTTTCTGTAGGGGATATCATGGAGTACAGTCCGATACATGATTGGAGAAGTACAGTATGGAGGCAGAGTCACTGATGATTATGATAAACGTCTTCTTAATTGCTTTGCAAGGGTAAGAAAATGTGATAAAAT
The DNA here is from genome assembly GCA_034509955.1 of Urosaurus nigricauda. NCBI lineage: Eukaryota > Metazoa > Chordata > Lepidosauria > Squamata > Phrynosomatidae > Urosaurus > Urosaurus nigricauda. Next base: position 330,498,758 of record JAOEGL010000001.1, read on the forward strand.
AGTGTTTAACCTTAAACATTCCCAAACAGGGATATCTGTCAGAAAGAGGCAGGAGTTATGTGATCTGGAAGTTCTTTTGTTGAAAAACCCTTGCTCCTTTCCTTCCTTCAGTTCTCCTGCCTCTCCTAAAACAGAGCAATTGTAGACCACCATTTCTCATACTATCTAATCTCAGTGTTACTCATTTCTGCTCCTCTTGGCTTTTCCTGGTTTTTGTTGTTGTTGTTGGTCCAAAACACACTGCAGAAATAATCCAGTTTGACATCTGGTTCAGTGCTAGGGAATACTGGGAACTGTAGTTTATTGTGACACCAGAGCTCTCTGAAAGAGAAGGCTTAAATGTCTCACAAAACTACAGTTCCTAGAATTCCCTAGCATTAAGGCAGGGCTGTTAAATTTGTCTCAAACTGGATTATTCCTACAGTGTGTTTTGGGCCATTGTTGTTGTTTTTCTTCCTATATGTAATTGGAGGAGTCCAGTATAGAGGCAGTGTCATTGATTATTATTACTTTGCAAGCGTAAGAAAATGTGAAGAAACATAAACAACTTTCTCCTGAGTTTTTTGTGGAGCTTTCAGGCTATGTGGCCATGTTCTAGAAGAGTTCCTTTCTGATATTTCGCCAGCATCTGTGGCTGGCATCTTCAGAGAATGATAGCCTGGAAAAGAATTGGATATATATATCCTGTCTGACCCTGGGAAGGAAGGGGTAATTTGCCAATGTATTGTTCTGTTGCTAATGGCAGTCCTCAGGGTGGGAGGATATGCAAACAAGGATTAATGTCTGCCAACTGGTGCGCATTGCAGGCATTAATCCTTGTTTGCATATCCTCCCAACATGAGGACTGCCATTAGTAACAGAACAATACATTCGCAAATTACCCCTTCCTTCCCAGGGTCAGACAGGATATATATATATATCCAATCCTTTTCCAGGCTATCATTCTCTGAAGAAGCCAGCCACAGATGCTGGTGAAACGTTTGAAAGGAACTCTTCTAGAACATGGCCACATAGCCTGAAAGCTCCACAAAAAACTATGGATGCCGGCTATGAAAGCCTTCGACTCCACAACTGTCTCCTCCTCCTCCTCCTCCTCCTCTTCCTCCTCCTCCTCCTTATTCCTTTTCTTCTTACGTTTCCTCTTCCTCCACTTTTACTGCTTCAGCCATTTCTATTGGAGTTGTTCGGTTCTTAACCTTTTCCATCTGTCTTACCATATCTGTAATGGGTTCTGGAGGAAAATATGTTGAAGATCCTGTAAAACAAAACATGAAATCTTCAGAAAATTTCCCCAGTTCTTTTAGAGCCAAGGAAAGAATGACCAGAACAGGATTTTTAGAAAGACGAAAATATTAAACAGCTTGGTGAAGCCACTTGCCACAGTTCCTTTCTCTTTCCACTATTCACCCTGCAAGTGAATTCAGCTATCAGAGCAGTTTAAAAAATAGCAAATTTGCTATTTCAAGTCAGCTGTGAAGCTGCCAAAAATAGTGCCTGCTATGTTGTCTCTGAGGAAAATTTTCGTGCAGAAAGTAATGGTCTCCAATGCCAGTGAGTAATCTGACAGTTCTACCTGCCCAATACCTATTTCCTTGGACAGTCACATGTAATGCTTTATGTCAAATGTTTTGCAAGTTTTGCCAAAGTAATGCCAAAGAGTAGACAAATGAAGCATAAACACAATAAAAACTATTTCTTGCCACTTTTTCTGCTCTCTTCTAACTTGAAGGTCTGACTAGGATTTCATAGTAAGTGAGCAATATTTCCTTCCATATTAAGTGAGAAATTGTTCTCCCAAGACATATAAAATTATTACTGTGGGCTAAATGGTTAATACATATATGTTTTCCATTAAAAAGGGGGAATGTTTTCTTTTCTTTATATAATGAGCAAGGTTCATGTATTAGAACAATAGGAACTAGAGGACTGATGTACATTGATGGGGAAGTTTTAGGTCTTTTCACTATAGAACTGCTGCTTACTTGAAATCATTTGTGAATTTTTAAATTTAAGTGCAGTTCCATGTGCACGTGCACACATGCACACACACACATCTTCTATTCTACTTTTTACAGGTTTGGTTCAGTGAGAAGATGTTTGAGAGCACATTTTGTTTTTACACTGGATATAAAATCCCTGTGTGTAAAACTCTGGATCAGTACCATGAGTACATTTCAACTCTCCCTACTATGGACAGCCCAGAAGTCTTTGGCCTTCATCCTAATGCAGATATCACGTGAGTCTAGCAGAGATGAAATGCTTTGGGTCTTTTGAAGTTCCCTGCATTGTATGAATAAGAAACTAAATTATATCTAAATGTATATGAATTTAAAACTTTTGACTAGACCTTGGCAAAGTTACTTTTTTATCACTGTCTGGCAGAATTTCCAGAATTCCTCAGACTAGAGAAGATGGAGAAGGATGTATGATTCAAGGAACTGCATTCTAAAAACATAATTTTTCCAAACCTCTGAAAAAAAAATTTTCAGTTATGTATTCAAGTCTTTTAGTTCCATTCCCAAGTCAAGTCTCAAGTCTGAACCTTCAAATTTCAGTTTGAGTCCCAGGTCCTTGCAAGATACTTTCAAGCCAAGTCTCAAGTCTGAGGACCAACTTTTAATGTGGGGTAGATTTTTCAGAGAGGAACAGCAAATGCATTAGGGAATGGGCTTGAAGTGAAGGTTGAAGTCTACTCAGCAGCCTGTCTCCACTGCACATCAAAGGATCCTTCTAAAGCATTTTTAAAAGATTTAGAAGAATCCTTCCACCTTAAGCCTATTGCCTAATGCATTTGCTGGTCCCATCCAAGAAATGCACACTGTACTCTGGGGATGGGTCTTTCCTGCTGCTTGAAGTGAATGGCACTAGGAAGTCAGTCACTAAAAATATACAAGTCTAAGTCAAGTCAAATCAGTGTGTTATTTTTGTCAAGTCAAGTTCCAGTCATTGAAGTGACTTGAGTCCAACTTAAGTCCAAGTCAATACACTCAGGTCTACAACACTGGGCTTTTCTGAATGGTTGATGCTGCAATGCTATTTAAGCTTATGTGGGAGTGGACATAAGTTCAATTGAATGGGCCCCTGTGTAGAGAGTGATAGGTTTTCACAAGTTTCTAATTTTTCAAAATGTGATTAGATTGTAAACATAGAAAAGCTTTCCAAAACACTGGAGTTTAATTTCAGTAGCAGTTCTAGTGCCATCCTATTATTTTAAATACTTTGCCCGACATTTTTACAAGCTGAATTTTGATTAAACAGATTGCAAAATATGGATATTATTTTATTAGTTCTCATGATGCTCCTGAGGATTTAATGACAGAATTTCATTCTCACCTGATAAGCAATTCCATTTTAAATGTTATTTTGTACTGAGTCAGTTTCAGCCATCAAATACATGGCAGGTTGGATGCTATTTTATGCTTCTAGTACTGCATGATCTATTACAGGATATAATCAATCATCATTATATTTTATTTTATATGAATCATGTTGTTTGCAAGATGCTCATGCTTAGCATTTCCATAATTGCTAAAAATGTATGAAATGTTTCATTGCATTGTTAATAGGATTTCAACATTTGATTCTCAAATATGACATTTACCCACTGTTTTAAAAAGTTTTAACATACAAAGATTTTTATGTATATTTTATTACTTGCAGATAGAGGGACAGTGTCTAACTTTTACATTTTGTTTGAAAGATAGAAGTGTATTCTCAGTGGGAATGCTCATATCTGAAAATCCACTCCTGGAGAGATACTTATACTATAGCTTTGACATTTGGTATTTTATTACAACACGTATCATCTTTTTGACATTTAATTGTTATTCTCCTGGAAATTATATCCATGTTTTCCAAAGAAATGTAAGAAGCAGCCCTAAGATATAGAACTAATTAAAAAAAGTAAGAGTAACACATATTGCAGTATGCCAGCCACTACTCTCATGAACCATTTGACCTATACTGTTTGGGCAGAAAGCAGTAGTCTCTGGGTTATGGCAGTATATATTTTCTACCAAAATAAGTCTTGAAATACTAGAAAACTCTTAGTGTAGATTTATCTTACCTCCCCTTTCTCTTTCTGTGCTGCTTTATGAAGTAGGGGTATTGTTTTCCATGCACGTCTCATCTAAGCTAACAGTTAGTTTTGAAACATCATTGTCCTGAAACGTACCAGTTTAATTCCTGAATGGTTAGAACATTACTGTTCTGGGAATATGCAGGACTTTTACATTCTCCCCAGCAAAACCTCTTTTTTAAACCAAATTTTTAATCTTTAAGTTTAAATTCCCAAACTGTGTCATTTGAAAAAAAATCATTTGGAGCTATAACATTTCTCTAAGCTTCCTTATTTCTGAGTATTTTCAAAGAGTTGATCAATTTATATACAGTGCACGTGCCTGTAACCTGCCAATTTTATATATATATATATATATATATATATATATTTACACACACACACACACACACACACACCTGGGAGCAATGAGTTACCATCAAAAATAATGAAAATGTTGAGGAGCTCAGAAACTCAAAAAGTTGGAAATGATATTTTAAATCAGATAGCAACCTTTGGAAAAACACTATTTTTTCAAATACTAATCCAGGAAAAAGAATTATCCTGGTTTCCTCATGAATAGTCAGATTCTATAATAAACTTTGTATCACCTACCAGTAAAAGCATCACAAGTATCATTGGCTCTCTGTATTGGTGAGCTAGCCATACACGGATTGGAGCATCAACCGATGGCCCTGCACATGTCACACATCCACTGAAAATGATGGGACTTGTGGTCCCTTATTTTTTAGTATCTGAAGGAGTTTGTGTCCAGAGCGGAACCTGCAGGGATAAGGAGGGCCAACTGTATGGAGATAAATTGGGGACTGAGATGCCATCTGTGCTCTTGGATATATGAGAAATGAATGTGCTTCCTTGTCTGTATCTTCACTGCAGAAATAATCCAGTTTGAAATGACTTTAACTGCCATGGCTCAATGCTATGGAATTCTGGGAATTGTAGTTTTGTGAGATATTTAGCCTTCTCTGTCAGAGAGCTCTGGCACAATAGCAAACTAAAATTCCCAGAATTGCACAGCACTGAGTCATCACAGTTAAAGTGTTGTCAAATTCCATTATTTCTGCAGAGGAGATGCAGCTTTTAAAATGTCTGAAAGAGACAGATTGGAAATATCTTGCCATACCAGGATGTGCTTGATGAATACTATAACATTTTCTATGAAACATGTACAGAGACTCATTGAACCTCCAATGAACCTCTTGCTTTTTTCTCTACCTTTTCTATGTGGACAGGTGGAGTAGTTCCAAAGCTTTTGTTTAACTTTACCATTGACACAACGTCCATATCACAAATCAGCCACTGTGATTTAATACTAAATATGGTCAATCTGAAAACAAGCCATATTTGAACTGTATTTTTTCCCTTGTTTAAACAAACTATAGTTACTGTTAACCACAATTCCTGGTTTTGATGAAAATTATCTTTAACTTTAAAGCAGAATCAAAAGCTTCCTCTTGGCTATAGAGAGATAAATATGTAAACCTTAAACTTACCATGGTCCATTAATGAAATACTATGGCTTTGGGCTCACACACGCAACTCTTATCCTTTTCCTACACATGGGAAGGGCATTTAATCTACCAGACAGATCAGGTTCTCTTGGTGTAAAAGAGAAAATGAAGAAAAACAAACTATTACTTCTGGAAATAGTTGCAAGATAAAATAGTCTTAACACAAAGAACTATAACGCTTTAGCTGAACTGATCCATTTTAGAAAAATGAAACAATTTTTCTATAGTATTTGTGGATGTTTCCCTTTTTTCCTGCACTGTCAGATTGGAGGAGCATTTGATAGTCAGAAAAAGCTCACATTATTGGCATTTCAGCAGCTTAGTCTTTCCCAGTCCCAATATAATGTGATCTGAACTTGGCTTTTCCATGTGTACACATGTTATCTGCCAATTTATCGTTCTCGTGAATTTCTCAACTGTTAAGTATTATTTAACATTCCTCTTAGGTATCAAAGCAACACAGCAGCAGAGGTCCTGAACACAATAACCAATATTCAGCCAAAGGAAAGTGGAGGTGGAGTAGGAGAAACTCGAGAAGCCATTGTGTATCGATTAGCAGAAGACATGCTTGAGAAGCTGCCTCCTGATTATGTACCCCATGAGGTAAATGATCTTAATAGCATATGAGATTTTCCCAAAAAGATATAGATATAAAAAATTCTTTTCACTTATTGTGGTAGACGTCTGGGTCAGCTGTAGCTTCCAGGTCTTTTGGAAACCTGGACATGAAAGCGTAAAGCATACTAAATTGATGCAAATAGTATTTAGCTTCTTCTCTGCATGTTTTCCTGAAGGTGATTTTTCTTTCAAAAGTGGCTGCTGATTTTAAAGGAAAGGAAAACTGAAGAATGAAGCAGAATAGAAATAGCAATAGCAAGTACATTTCTATACCGCTTATCAGTACACTTAAGCACTCCCTAAGCATTTTACAATGTGTAAGCTAATTGCCCTCAACAAGCTAGGTACTTATTTTCGCAACCTCAGAATAGTCCCTGGCTGGTATTGAACTCACAACCTTATAGTTTGTGAGTGAGTGGCTGCAGTAAAGGCATTTAACCATTGCATCACCAGGGTTCTTTCAGCAGAAGATGATGATGGATGATTGTATTTCAGAGCTTTACCAAATCTGAACTTTTAAGTGTTGCAGTTTTCCTTTTGAAGGGAATACAGAAAGTTAGTAGCTAGCAATAGTGGTTTGAGTGGTTAGATTAGGGCTATCAAGGAAACCAAGGTTCAAGTCCCTGCTCAGCCATGGAAATACTGATCAAGTCACATTCTCTCAGCTTTAGGGGAAGGCAATGGCAAACCTCCTCTGAATAAATCTCATCAAGAAAACCCTAAAATAGGATCACCATAAATTTTGACTTCGACAGTTAACTTGAGTTGACTTGAACATATAACAGAAACAAAACAGCTTTGGAACACATGATAGAAAGCTGTGGCAACTATACTACTACTACTACTACTACCCTTGAATTATCTCTATGACATAATAATGTCAAAGTAATAAATCATGGTGTAGCAAACTGGAAAATATCATTCTGACCACATAGAATTGTAATTCACCTCAAAAACCATGTGACTCAGCTTGCTCTTGATTTAGGAAGTTCATCACTGCAGCATAACTAATAGATTAACATTCAGTCTTGGAGGAGGAGGAGGAGGAGGAGGAGGAGGGACCCTCCTACCACATTCCAAAGCACTCAGCTCCATTAAATAGTTTGTAGAATTGGAAAGTTAGTTTTAATATTTGACTAAATCTGTACTCTAAAATTATTGGTTTAAGCTATGCTCTTTGGCACAATAAAAACATTTTGCCCATCATCTGTATAAATATTTGAAGATGGCTGTCATATTGCTTTTTAAATATTTTTTGCTTTAGGCCTAAATAGATCCAAATTCGCCAACCTTTTGTCATAGGACTTGTTCTTCACAGTCCTTGTCATCTTAGTTGTACTCATCTGGACAATGTTATTTTATGTATCAATATACTTCTTACACTGTAGTACTCAGAAATATTCCAGGAGTGCTTTGAACAAATAAGAATTGAACAAGATCATTTTTTCTTGCATAGTGGTCTAGCAAAACCCTGAATCCTAATTACATGTATGCTGTTAAGCTAAATGTCACTCAGGCTGTGTATGTATGACTGGTTTTTCCTACCTAAATACAGAATTTCTGCAGACATGTTTCTCTTCAAATTCTCTCTTCAAATTCATTTTTAAATGTTTTGGGCCAGCTTTCCATCATTTGAGGATAATCTTCCATCTGTTCTGTCCTTTAAAAGTATTAGCTTCCTTTAAAAGTATTAGCTACCTTATATATTTATATATATATATATATATATATATATAGTCTTCAAATTTGATGAGCCCCCTTTCCATTCCTTTATCCAAGCTATTTTGAATGCAAACAGCCCCATACAAAGGATATAGCTTTTCAGCACCCCACTTGTCATTGCTCTGGTTTCCTTAGATGCTTCCAGTTTTTATACTCAGTGGAATGATTTGCAACTGAGCCATCATTCTAATGTGTGTAGAAAGTTATCCTCCTGTTCCTCCCCTCTAGCCCTCATACATCATACTTTATTTAACTATCATTTCCCACTGGATCCAAAATGGGAAACTGTGGTTTAATTTTAACAAACTAAACAAAATGTAAATTCAAGAAAAGGTTTATTAAATCAATATCCTTATGTCTTCAATATGGGTACATTATTAGCCCAAATAGTGAGGGTGCCTCATTGCATGCTAAAGTGAAAGAGTGTCTCCCTGCATAGCTGGATTCAGTTCACCTGGCTAACAATGGATATTTAATACACTGCATTGGGTCACAAATGATGTTGCACCCATAAGTGGACACTAGTTATATTTTCAAATCCAGTTCCAATGACTAGATAGCTGTTGGACACTCCAAGAGTTGAAATAAAAAAAATATCCTGTTCTGAGGCTAGGTTCTACTCTAATAATCTGCCTGAAACTGTCTCCTTGTACATCAGCTCCCTCTTCACAGATGAGAGCAGGGATAGACAATACTGATTTCAGCAATTGGCAGTGAGTATGAGAACCATAGGTCAGCTAAGTCTGGTATAAATAAAGGAGCATGGTTTTTTGCTCTTGTCTCAACAGCTAGTAGCTGTTGATTCTTACTCTCCAGGCTCCAGTTCAAATGAACATTCTTATGTAATGAGACTGCTTACTCTGTGCCTTACTCTAGATTACTTGAGACTCAGAGACTGCCATTTTTTCCTGGCTCTAACAATAGTTCAGTCTAGATTCTGAGTTCTGCAACATTTCCATTTGAATCTATATTTTAGGTTGTTGTTGTTTTGTTTTTGTTTTTAAAAAAATGCTTTCAGTTAAACCTTTGACAAGAGATTGAGTGCAAGTAGGAAGGCACTATACATTCCTGAACCTCACAATATATTCAGCAGAATAGTTGTTCCAGGGGGCTACTCTCCTAACTGCTTAACTATTGTTTGCTGACTCCCAAAGATTCATTATTTCAAAATAAGGACAAAATATTGTCCTTGAGCAGTTTCAGTACTTTTTTTCTCCACTGTAAAAAAGCAGAATATTATGAATATCTATGCCTAAGTTACACATTTGTAACTGTCTTAATGAACTCTAGCCAACATCTCAGGCAATCAGGTTTCCCTGTGAAGATATGTCACCATGTAGCCATATAATGCAACAAAATATCATGGTGCCGTATTAGATTTACCCTCACTTTGACTTAATGAATTTGATTATTTAGTTTTGCTTTCAGTCCCATCAATCACCCAAACTGGAGCAAATATGGTTTTTTGGTGTTGGGATTTTATCTATGAAATGTACCCTCTTTGTTTCAGTTTAGTTCTCAATAATCTGTTATAGAGAATCCTCAGTCCTGCATAAAGGGAGAATTAAGAGTTCTTAATGATGTTAGAACAGGAATTTGGCTGGATGTGTATCTAATGGTTGTACTTTAAGGAAAAATTATTAGCTAATCAATTACCAATGAGAATGGCTCCCTTGAATCCATTTATCACATCAAAGGTCATGTGAATCCCCAAATGATAATAACTTCAAACAACTCTGTCTATTAGTGAATAATTCTCTCTTTTTATAGTCAAGATGCTGCAAACATTGGCACATCTGTGCTGCCATTTAAAAATCAAATGTGTTCTTCAAGGGCAATGAAAAAAGCAAGTTAAAAGATGCATCTAGAAATAATATGTAAGAATACTACTAATATAAAGTTGTAATTTCTCCTTTCTAAAAAAATCCATAAAGAATTTATTAAGCAAAGCATATACAAGACTACTCTATTTCGCATAACCTGCAGTATTTATTTCTCAAAATTTAATAGGTACATTCATTGTCCACAGTGAATTGCTTACAAATCTTAAGTAAACCATAAGAATACAATAATTGCATTCTCTTCCACTAACTAAATAGCCATTCTTTCTATATATCTGTGATTAGATTATCATAAAGTATATGGATTTAGGGTACAATCCATTGAGAGAGACAGTTAGCAAGTCTCAAATGAAATACAGTAAATGGAAGTAGTCCAGAAGTACTTTACAAGTTTGACTCACTGTTGTCCCCCCCCCCCCCCCAAATTCTTAGGAGCACTCTAGGAGCACTAGAGCATTTTAAAATCAGATACTGTACATTTGATTCTGCAATAGTGGTAAAACCTCAAAAGAGAAGCTTCTGGAATTAGTTTTTAATTAATTTCACAATAATATACAGATTTTATTTTCACGACTTCCCACCATATGCATACAAACATATTCTTATTTACTGTCTTGGGAGTTTAGTGCACAGCAAAATAGAACAACTTAACACTCTCGAATTCAAGCCAAATTTGGGCTGCCACCCTGGTTTTATTTCATGGCTTTTGCCCCCAAAACCACCATCCAGGTACAGCCCAGCTCCAATACTGGTTCCCTGAACTCACTTCGGCAGCCATTTTTCAAAGTCGGAAAGCTTTGATTGGCACAATTTTTGTATAGCCTTTATTGCTTTTGTCATGTAGTGTGTTAGAAGTTTTATTTCCTCAGCTAATTCCCCTGCTTTGGTAACCAGCCTAAAACTGTAAGGAGGATATATGATTTAAAATGAACTTCCAAAGTTTAGCTAGCTGGTAGAGCAGTGTTAGGCTCAGATTGGTGCTGATGTTCCCTTCTGATATTACAATAGGCACTGACATAGATACATTAACAATTTGTGCCATGTATCTGCATTTAGTGCTTCCAGTGCAACATCTGAGGGGAAACAGAATCATACAATCGTAAACTGGATGTGCATCTGAGCCAAATGCATCTCTCTCTGGTGAAGATGCAAGGCAGGGCAACAGCTCCATCGCACATGTTTTATGTAAAGAAGGACCCAGGTTCAACTCCTAATATTCCAAGTGAAAAATATTGTGAGTAGCAGGAGTAATAGACTTTTGTTTGCGACTTTGCAGAGCCTTTGAATAATAATAATAATAATAATAATAATAATAATAATAATTTATAGCCCACCCCTCTGAACAGGCAATTGGAACTGAAAGTCATTGTAAAAATACTGTGCTAGAATGAACCAGTGGTTTGCTTTGCTAAAAAGTACATGCATATGCATAGATTTTTTTAGCACATTAATCTTAAAACATTATGCAAGCAACACACATACACCTGCTCCTCAGAGGTTGTTTTATTTGTTTATTTATATTTGTAACTCACTTTCCATAAAATATGTCCAGGGTAGCAAACTGCAGTAAAAATAATGTAGCAAACAATATTAAATTGTCTAAAAATCACACATGAGTATATAAAATTAACAACTAGTGAAAATATTATTAAGACATAAAAACACATTAAGACATAAAAACACATTAGAGCATAAGCAGCAGAGAAAATAAATAAGCAAATCTCTTCTGAACAAATCTTGCCAAGAAAACCCCACTATAGGTTTGCTTTAGGGTAGCCATAAGTTGGAAATGACTTAAAGGCATACAACAAGAACAAATAAAAGAAATACCTGTATTTATAAAATGTGTTATAAAATGGATGCCACCAGTAGAAGGCATCCATGAGGGTGCTAGACTTTGACAAGGACTTCCAGTCTGTTCATAGCTATTGTACATAGCTCGTGCTGCAGTTCTCCCAAAATATCTACAAAATGGAGGGCTGAGAGACACACATCTCTGGATGATTTTAGTGCTCTCCCAGGTTTCTGTGAGAGAAAGCAGTCTCTCAAGTACTCAAGTCTTATGCCATTCAGGGCGTTATACCAGCACTTAAAATTTTGTCCAGGAACAGACCTGCAGCCAGTGTATTTGTCATAAATTCCAGCTAGTATTGGAGGATGAGCAGTTGCACATAGTTCCCAACCAATTATTAGTGGAGGAACCACCAGTGCCACTAAGCACCACTTCCTATTGACCATGATGTCACACAGTATCTTGTTTGCTCTTGGCAGGGAGTGAAATAACTTTATAAGAATAAATGCTTTGGCACTGCTAAGACTGCTTGAATCCTTCCACCACTCAAATTGTAAATGGGAAGTTGCTATTTTTCTTAATACAAAGTGGTACTATTCTACATGCTTGATTGACTGGGTTGCTCCTGTTGATTCCTTTGCACTTAATTTTTAGGTGAAAGCTCGCTTGATCAAAATGGGTCATCTTAATTCTATGAACATCTTTCTTCGCCAAGAAATTGACAGAATGCAAAGGGTTATCAAAATAGTCCGAAGCAGTCTCAATGATCTCAAGCTAGCCATAGAAGGAACTATTATTATGAGTGAGGTAACCAAGATCATTACATTATGTCACTATTCACTTTGAAACTAACATATTGCAACTCAACTCCAGATTTTGTTTTTGGTTTGTTCAGAATTTAAGGGACGCACTTGATAACATGTATGATGCTCGAATACCTCAAATCTGGAAACGTGTGTCTTGGGATTCATCCACACTGGGATTCTGGTTTACTGAACTTCTAGAGAGAAATAGCCAGTTTCGCACCTGGATATTTGAAGGCAGGCCAAATGTATTTTGGATGACTGGATTCTTTAATCCTCAAGGTATGTATTGGAAAGTTCAGTCTAACTATAAATTGTTCTATAGCTACAGTCTGCATTACTTTGTTATACTTACTTTTTGAATAGAGAGCTTGGACAAAGATTGTACAAATAGAATGGCTATTTTTTTAAACTCTATGACAGGAACATTTTTATTTTTGATATATGTCTTGTTCACAGTTTCTGAGGAGAAAAAATTACATAAATCAATCTTACCTGATGGTAAAAGCTGTTTGGAAAAAAGAAGTTAGCTGGCCACTCTAAGAGGCAGTGGAATTCTGTATTAGATTGGACTAGATACACTTTGAGCTGCTTTCCAAGTCTTTGATTTAGTGAATGTAGCTTTTCCATTTATTTTAAATATCTGCTTATCCAGATTACTATGATGGCCCTTAGTAACCTGTCTGGCTATCCATCTTATCTGGATGTATTTCCCCCCCCCCCTTGAAAATATTTCCATGACATGACTTCCACTGGACTAGTGTTGTTGTTTTTCAAAAACCAAACAGAATATAATGTACAATACATTATGGCAAATAATGAGAATTGGTTTTTTAGATCTGGGTGGGCCCTTCAGATGTTGTTGGGCTACTACTCCTAGCGTTCCTCACCATAGGTTTTGGATAGCTGCAATTTGCTTATCTCCAAAATGGATGGAAGTCAACATGAATGCATTCATGTCACACATTGCCTGTTGGTTTTTGGTGCACCCTGAGATAGGAGATAGTTTTTTACATGAGCTTATGCATTCTGATTTGTTGTTTCAAGTGAACAGAAATTCTGTGGCATTTCATAAGACAATAAAACCAATTTTAGGGACTGAATATGATATTATGTATTTTCCATGCATTCTGGGCATCTTTACTCTCCTTCAAAAGACTTTTAGACATTTATGGTAAACAAAGGGGAGTGCTGAAATCTATCAGGAAGTAAAGCCCAGGAGAAAGGAAAGGTAAATTTGTGATCTTCAGTGTTTTAATTATTATTTTTCCTGTACTGAGTTAGACTAGATAGGCTTTGAGCTCTAAGTTTCTGATACATTTGAAGTAGCATTTCCTTTTATTGTGGTGAATTGATTGATATTATCTTATTCTTAAAAGCTTTTTTGCTTCTGTATAATTCCTACTGGAAAGAAAAGGTTTGTAATCTACAGGTTTAAGCTGTGTGAAGCATTATGGTTCTCTAAATATCAAACACAGTCCAGAGTATGTTGTGACAGTGTAATACACAGATCCTATTGTAATGAGGCTTTCACTGCTTTAAGCGTACAGCAACTTCTGGTTTTTCAGATCCTTAGCTGCTAGGTGCTGCTATTATTAACTATTTAACAGTAATTGATGAAGTTTATAGTTCTGTGTTTCTTATTTCCTTATTTCTTCTTATTTATTTATTCTTTCCTAGTAATTTTTTGTTAAGAATTTTAACATACCTTTTATATCACGGCTGTTGTTTGAAGACAGACAACAGGAACAGTATCAGACTTGCTTTGCTCTATTATATTACAGGCTTTCTAACAGCTATGAGACAAGAAGTGACCCGAGCACACAAAGGATGGGCACTGGATACAGTTACTCTACATAACGAAGTCTTGAAACAAGTTAAAGAGGAAATCACAGCAGCCCCACCTGTATGTATGGCAACTCAGAGCTTGGAAATAAGTAGTTACAAATAACACGTTACTTAAATTTAATTCTTCTTTGCAGTAAGAAACAAAGGTTGTGGTACAGTTGTAAATTGCTAAGGGATTATTTTAAACCTTTTGTGGTATAACAGTAACTTTTTCGTTACATTTATAGTTACGGGTTGTGTGACTTCATTTAACACTGGCTCATGTTGTGCTTCTGACTTTTCCTCTGTTGTGGGTGTTGAGCTGGTAATGCTTACAGCATTCAGATGTTTCTTTTTAAAAGTAACAACTTTAGTTACTTTTGAGAAACAGGAAAAAATAGAGATACTTATCAAATTGCAACTGTAACAGTAACTAACTATGGAGGAAGCTTGAAACTATTTCTGCAACTAGTCAACTGAAGTATATTTTCCACACTCTTTTGGCATTCATTCTAGTGCTACTTGTAGATTCTGGATACTTTTTAAAATACTAATGAAGAGCAAATTTTAATTTGCTTTTAGATTTTTTTAATAGTGGAAGGAAATTACATAATATTCTCATTTACACACACACTCAATGTGGTCCTCCCTGACACCAACACACCAAAGGATGGGTGGCAGAAGAGGTTTATGCTGTTGCAATGAGGAGGAACTGAAGGGTGGCCCATCTCCACCCATAATTCAAAATATCCTATTTCCTCTCAGATGTTCTTTGAATGCATCTTAAAATTATACCCAATGCATTCTCTTTCTATATCCCATGCTTGTGGTGTTCCCTTAAGGAGTGGTTGGAAACCATGGAACCAGATTCATGAACTTAAGTAGTCATTGGTTTGATCCATCATGGTCCCTCCTATGTTCTTATTCTATCTTTTCTTGCCTTCTCTCTCTCTGTCTCTCTCACTATTTCTCAAGATACAATCCTTTAGAAAATTGATTATTATTACACTTTGTGTTGAACTCGATATGTGACTATTTTTCATTCCCATTTAGTGCTGTTCCGGAAATTTTATAGACTAAATTTCTTTATTGTTTCAAACTTTGCTGATTATACTGTTACTTTTGTTGAATGGGCTAAGTCAAACAAGGCATGTTGTAATTTTAAAACAGACACTTTTCTATGCATAATAAGTATCCATTCTTTTCACACAGGAAGGAGTATATATTTATGGACTGTACTTGGATGGAGCTGGATGGGATAGACGTAATAATAAACTCACTGAATCGACAGCGAAGATTCTTTTCACAGTGCTCCCTGTTGTGCATATATTTGCAATTAATACAACTGGCCCAAGAGATCCTAAACTCTATGTTTGCCCTATTTACAAGAAGCCAAGGAGAACCGATTTGACCTATATTACAGCAATCTACCTGAGGACAACGGTGTCACCAGATCACTGGATTCTAAGAGGTGTGGCCCTTTTATGTGATATCAAGTAAACTGTGGTCTTTGTAGTATGACTAACCCCCCCCCCACCACTGAAATATGAGATACAGTTTCTAGAAGGATACACAATTGATTCCCCCCCCCCCCCCTTATGATTAAATGTTCTCTTCCAACTTGCCCAGCTGTTTTTCCCTGGCTTTATAACTTCTAACAGTTCTGCTTTATACAATTCTGTTTTGGTGATCTGACTACTGTGAGCTGTATTAAATCTTCTGTGCTAAAATACAGAAACATATTTCAGTTTTGGTCTTTCTCCCTCCTTTCCAGCGGTTTTGTTTTATTTTTAACAGATGTGCTTAGTCCAACAAGTAACCAATAATGCTACGATATTTAGATATAGTATCTTAGGCCCAGAACAGACAAGCCAAATGAAGCGGCCTCTGGCCACTTTAGAGGCATGGTGTTCAAATGATGCATGCCCCCAAAGTGGTCCGAAGCCATGCCTATGCCACATTGTGGTTGTTTGGACTGGAGCAAAAAGTAGCTGGGATAATCTGGCTCCTGGCAATGCAAGGTGGGTCCTCTGGCCACAGTCTGCTTTGGGAATGGGCTGTGCTGTCAGTGCAGTCCTGATCTACTTCTAGCCGGAGTGGACTCAGGGTGCGCCTTCCTGGTTTGTGAGTCAAATTATCTGTCAGAAATGATAAAAAGGATGTAAATTTACAAAACTGTAATTTGCAAATACTTTTTTTTTTTAATTTTTGAAAAGGATACTTGAACTCACAACCCACATTTGGAATTGTACATGCTCTTATGCAGGTTTAGTTGGACTGAAGACAATACAGTTCACCCCCCTGAAGTTTAAACAAAACAAAACACTGGCTTAAGTGATGTGTAAATTAAAACCAACATATACAGGGTAACAGTTGCTACTGGAACATATTTAGGGAATGCTTTCTAATTTTTAGACTGAAAAGAAAAAAAGTTCAGAAACTAAGGACTTGGAAAAATAAAAAGAGGTCTTCTTGGCCTCTGTAACTAACAAAACTGGGTAATCCTGCACCTATGCAGTGCCTTTTTCAGAGCATTCTACAGCATTCGAAAAAAATTTTAGGGGCATTCTGGAGCACAAAATTATTTGATTCCAGGGGGCGGGGGTGGGGGAGGGACTGCATGCAGCCTGTAGGAAACACACTTTATCCATCCTTAAGTTAGATTTTCAAGTATCATATTTATTCATTTCCAGGTAAGTGACAGGATCTCTCTTTCACCTAATAAAAAATTATTTCATTGCATGGATTATCACAGTCTACAGCAGTTGTGAGAACTACTATTAATATAACAATCTTCATTAAATGGCTATGTCAAATAATTTATTTTAAGTGACTTGGGACCAAATGCCATGATGACCACGATGTAGAAGAAATCATTTGCTACCTTAAATATGACACACTTTTAAATGTCTTTAAATCTTGTTCATGTTTAATTGATTTTCTGTTCCTTACAGAAATAGTTGATATAGCAAGGTGTTTTTACAACACTTGTCACAATCCACCTTTATATAAATTAATCAGGAGACACAGCATAGGCAGTTGATTGCAGTGCTAAATCAAACGTATTGACATGGACTTTATGCATTAACAAGTAGTGGTCTGTGAAAATATCTTGGGTTAAGAGAAAGAGTTTGGAATTGGGCTTAGATCAAGCATATAATCAAAGGCAAGTTCTCCTTCCCTGTAACTATTTAAACTATGAAATATATACTCTAATGCCATGACCACTTTTTTGCATTTTAAAACATTCTGTTGAAAAAGAGTCTGGACCCAAAATGGTACATATCCTTTAAGGCTAATTCTGTTCAGTTCCTTCCCAAATATCCTTTAACCAGTGACACTAGATTCCTCACAGCTAAAAAAGAGCCTTCAAAAATTCAGAAGGTAGGTGACATGCCACCGATAGCTAGGAAATAGCATAGTTCAGCACTCCACCTACATTAAAGGAATTTGGCATAATCCATGGTGACTTGTGCCATTCTCATTTCTAGTGTCACATTTGATAGCTCATCCTTTGTGCTACTCTCTGAGGCTGAAAACACAACCCACAACACATGGGTTTACTCTTCATGCCAACCAGGCCAGGCAGGATCTCAAACTACAAGGGGACTGTGGGGATGAACAGCTCTTTTCAGTCTTGTGGGAGGAGGGAAATGGATAGGAGAATACCAATATCAGATTGCCTGACTTGACTCTCTGAAAGACACTGCATCTATCTGAGACCGCTCAAGATGCCATAGCCCAACGCCACTTGAACTTTGAAAGGCATTGAAATATGGGAAGCCTAAGAGGACCAGAAATTATTTTGGTCAAGGAGAAAAAAGAAGCATACCCAGAAAGGAAAAAGGATTAATGCCTAATTTTTTCTAGTCCTTGTATCTGCTCCCCACCCCCCTTTCTCAAGACTTATTTCTATTTTTGGAAATAAAATATCACAAGCCATATTCTGCTATGGCCAAAGCAAGGATCACTTCTACTCACTTGAACTTCAGAGCTGCTTTAGTCAACACACAAAATGGAAGACCATCCACTCACCTCTGCATGACGCCATAGTCTGAGATACAGACATCCTAGTATACACGTTTCTTTTGTTTTCAAACTAAGGATTTATGGGTTTAGAAGATGATTGGCTAAATGCCATTGCTCCCAAGCATATGTTCATTCCTGGACAAAGAAAGAAGAAAGACCGTGATGATTTGTATACAGTGTTCGAAATTCAATGGAAGAATCATGCGTTTCCTAGATTTTATTATTATTATTAAGCTTTACTTATATAGCGCTGTAAATTTCCACAGCACTGTACATACAATCATTTAATTAGATGGTTCCCTGCCTTCATGCTTACAATCTAAAAAGACACGACACAAAAGGAAAAGGGAATGGGGAAGGGGATCAGCTCCAGCATTTCTTCTCTCCCTCTGAGGCCTGGACCAAGGCAGATGGACTGGAGGGGGGCTCATCTTCTATCAGGCAAGGCCTGATGGATCTAGCTTGCCTACCTTTCGCTCACCCTGGATGATGGTGGGTATCTTATTAGAGGAGCGGGCTATAAATAAACATTATTATTATTATTATTATTATTATTATTAGGAAGGCCCTTCATCCCTCCAGAAAAGCTGGATGGAGCTGGCCTGCCCCTCTCTCTTCCTGGATCATGGTGGGTGAGGGGAGGGCTACTCATCCTAGGCGAAGCTGGAAGGAGGAAGCCTTTGTCTCCCCCAAGATGGTGATGGATATAGGGAAGAGTCCTCCCCTTTTCAGGCAAGGCTGGAAGGACGAAGCCTGTCTTTGTCTCCCCCAAGTTGGTGACGGATGTAGGGCAGAGTCATCCTCTTTTCAGGCAAGGCTGGATGGAGGAAGCCTTTTCCCCTTTTAACAGGAAGAAACTGTTATAGCCAACCTGTACTATATATGCCTATGCAACATTAGGTTATAATAGGCAATCAGAGAAAATAGCATAATCCTGTACCAGTTTATGCCAAGGAAATGCTCCAAGTCTTAAGCCTTTAATTGGACTGGGAAACCAATATGACAGTTGTCAGTCTGACTGGAAGTAAGAAATTTCCTCTAACACGCTCACAGGAAGTACTTATCAAAAGAGAAGGAACTCAGAGTGTCTGCTGTCAGGAAACAGCCACTGACATATAAACAAAACTATATATACATACCAGAAAAAAGGCTGCTTGAGAACTGGATGAATTAGGGGTTAGGAAAATGGAGCTAGTTAATATAACCAGACTTTGGAAATCTTGCCAACATCAGCCATTTTCATCATGAATTCACAATGCACAAAATTAAAGCAGTTTCATACTACTTTAACTGCCATGGCTTCAGCCTTGGATCTGTAGTTTTATGAGATACTTAGAATCCTCTGCCAGAGAGCTCTAACCTTATATTTTAGAGGATTGCACTACAGAATTCTTGGAACTTCACCAAACTACTAATTCTAGGATTCCACAGGAGGGAGACATGGCAGTTAAAGTGGTATCTAGCTGCTTTAATTGTGCCATGTAGATAATAGCCATAAATGCAGTGCGCCATCTATTACTTGTGGTAAGAGAAGGATGGACTGATTTGCATTTTATAATCTTAATTTATTACAGTTGTTTTGTTTTTGCCTTTTTTATTAATGGATTTTTTTGGGGGGTGGAACTCCACTTACAGGTCTGTGCCTGTGTTTGTATATCCAGATTAATAGGGGGTTTTAAACCCTGACTAGGAACACCCCAACTGTAACACCTGTTCCAGGTCCCATTTGTCTCTATCAACAGTGAATTGTCACTTTTAAACAGGCAGCCCTTACCTGACTATGAAGGGAAAGTGATCCTGCTTCATTTCTTTTCCTAAGTACAGATTTCAATTCCCTCCAAATGATTAGTTTCAACAGCTTGAAGTAATGTGCCCCATGTCTCATAAGTCTTGGCTCTCAAGCAAGGTGTTATAGCATTTAGTGATCTCAGGGGCCCTCTGTTTCTGTTTCCAATTGTCGTGGTAACAAATGAACCGAAAAACATCTATGCTGTGATCTATCTGTTACAGCTACTGTTTAAAAACTCCCTAAGAAGATTTTTTTAAATACAGTTATCAACAGGAAATCAGCTAACCCTAGAGGAATGCCAGGGATCCATTATTTATCAGAACACTTGGAAAGGTTTTCCCACCCCAGACAAAGACAGAAAAGGTAGCCAAATACTCAATTTAGAGCTCCTTTTGGAGAAGGAGAAGAAATTTCCCCATAGTGCAAAGTCATCTTGAATGATATCCTTGGAGGCTTTCATACGTTTTGGAGGTCAAGATGCAGAACATGTCTTGCAGCACTTTTTTCTTTATGAATTGAAGGTAAATCTGTACCACATTTTTTTTTACATGATAGGTCAAGTAAGAAGCACAAAATTACACTGTGGGAAGTCCCCATCCCACCCCATATCTGGTGCAATGGTGCACTGTGCTTTCCCCAGAAACAGTGGACTCTTTCAAACGGGGAGGAATTTCTCCCAACTCCGAATGGAGCCAATGCGGATTTATGTAAATTCGCTTGTTTAGCGAATTTACATGAACCCCTGCTCCGTTCGGAATTACTTCCCATTACCCGAAAATAACCCCCTCCTGTCCGAATTTGCATGCGAAGCTTTAATTTGCAATAAGGTAAAACCCATGATTGCATTCGAATTGGCTTCCCTCTTGCCCGAATTTGCATGTGAAGAGTTAATTTGCAATAACATAAAACCCATGATTGCATTCGAATTGACCTTAAATTATACTACAAATTTAGCCTTGTATGAAAGAGTCCAGAAACAAGTGCTGAATTGAAGACTAATATACACATTGTGTAAAATGGCAAAATAATATATTCACAATATTGATATAGCACATTTCATCCCAATTGGCAAGGGGATCAGACAAAGCTGCATTCTATCACCCTATTTGTTCATCTTGTATAAAGAAAGTATCATACAAAGATCAGATTTAGATTCAGGAGGAGAAGGAGTGAAGACAAAAGGAAGGAACATCAACAATCTTAAGATATGTGGACAACACCATACTACTTGAGGAAAACATCACAGGCTTGGAACAATTAATAAGGAAGGTCAAAGATGTAAGTGCAAGGGCAGGCTTAATTGAAATTGAAATAAAGATTTCCCATTCCTTGGATCAAACATTGATCAGAATAAAGACTGGAGTCAGGTACTCAAAAGATGACGGAATGGGAAGGACACTGATGATAAAACTAGACAATATCCTAAAGAGTAGTGATATAGGGCTTAGTGGTTAAGGTGGTTTAGAGGTTAAGATGCCAGTTCTGGTGAGTGGAAGATCAGAATGTTGGCAGTCCGAGGCCTAAGTGCCGTATAATGGGGTGAGCTCTGGTCACTCATCCCAGCTTCTGCCAACCTAGCAGTTCGAAAGCATGCAAATGCAAGTAGATAAATAGGCACCACTTAAGTGGGAATGTAACAGCGTTTGGTGCAGTCATACTGGCCACATGACCACCAGAGCAGCCCTCCAATAATGCTGGCTCTTTGGCTTAGAAACAGAGATGAGCACTGCCCCCTACAATCTAGACATGATGTTATGACTAGACATTCATGTCAAACCTTTACCTAGTGATATACAAATGAACACTAAAGTAAAGATACACAAATGAACATCATTCAATCCATTGTATTCCTCCTCCTCCTTCCCCCAAACTTTTTATGTGTAAAATGTACACATACATTTAAATACTGAATTTACTTAAATAAAACTCTTCTAATTTGAACAATGTTATTTCCTATAAAATATAAATAACTATGTATGTGCGAATGAAAATATACATACTAAACAAACAAAATATTTTATTCATATACTATGTTGGGGGGGGGGGAGGTTTGACATCCACATTTAAATGTAAAGGGGAGTACCAAGGGTAAAAAGTTTTGAGTATCACTGTATTAAGCCACAGGAGACAAGTAAAAAGGCGGCTGTTTAAGAGTAAACAAACACTCTGCCAACATCTGTCAGTCCCCCAAAATGAAAGAAACATTCTGCTGGATGTCACTGAGAGCACAACGGCTGAGGAAAGAAACGTGGGGGAGGCTGCATCCATTTCCACCACAGAGTATGCTTGATAATGAGTTCTTAGTCATGCTTGATCTGCCTCAAGATGAGTTTTTCTCACCTTTTTCAGGTGATCTTCCATTGTTCCTCAGTACTCATATATTTGATTTCTACAAGTCCCACTTCACACATTTCAGCCAAAGTAGCATCCAAAAAGAGAAAAGAAAAGGCAAATGGTATTTCTTCTGCATCTTCTTGCTTCTGGACAGAATCTGAATTGGGTGGGTGAGACACTGGCCTCAACCAGACGTCTGCCTTGAGTGCTGTGGCTACAACGTCTTCTCTCTCACACGCCCCTGCTCCAGTTTACTGGTAACACACCAGCTTTGTTGCTGCTATCCTTGTTTGTATTAAGTCAGAGTTCCTAATATGCAGCATGTGTTCAACTGGAAAGCAAAGATAATAAGTCAGGATCTTACTTCTTGCTCATCTTCCCCTAACTTATTATCTTTGTTTGTTAACTGCCATGAAGCTGGAGTCTTCACACTTGGGCACAATAGTGAAATTGGGATCTCCATAATGAAGTCAGCGTGGACAAGAAGAAGAGGCGCAAGGAAGGAAGATGCTTTAATGTTGGTTTCACAGCCTCAGGACTTTATAATATGCATGCTCCCACCTGGAAAGATGAAAATGTGTTGATATAAAAACCTAATAACCAGATCCATTTTCAATATAATGCTGAAAATGGATCTGGTTATTAAGAGTAATCAGAATTAAAAATAGCATTCTTTTCTGAGCATAGTTACTTTGGACTTGAAGACTTTGCAGTTTAATTGCTTTGTTTCACAGATACTGCTGTGTTAGCTGTTTCTCAGCAAAGAAAGTAACATCTCGTCATTCCAGAGCCACAACAATGCCACGTTCTTTCCCTTCATAGATCATAGAATCATAGAATCATTGAGTTGGAAGAGACCACAAGGGCCATCTAGTCCAACCCCCTGCCATGCAGGACCTCCAAATCAAAGCATCCCTGACAGATGGCCATCCAGCCTCTGCTTAAAGACCTCCAAGGAAGGAGACTCCACTACGCTCCGAGGGAGTGTGTTCCACTGTCGAACAGCCCTTACTGTCAGGAAGTTCCTCCTAATGTTGAGGTGGAATCTCTTTTCCTGCAATTTATATCCATTGTTCCGCGTCCTAGTCTCTGCAGCAGCAGAAAACAAGCTTGCTCCCTCCTCAATATGACATCCCTTCAAATATTTAAACAGGGCTATCATATCACCTCTTAACCTTCTCTTCTCCCTTAATCACTGGTATTATGAAATAACCCAGTGATCTATTCAAGAAGGGAAATAATGCTACTATCCCAAAATATCCAACATATTGAATATTTCTTAAACTAAACTAGGATTGGAATTTGACTCCCCCCAAATTTCTAGAAACAACATCCAGCCCGGCACTCACTGATTTCAGTAGTAATTAACGCATATGCTCAGTTCAATGAGACTTTACAAAACATAATTTAGCCTGGATTATGCTCAGTATGTTTTGGGGGAATTTTTTAATTTAATGTTTTAAACATAAGGCAATGTGTTTAATAATAACCACTCCACATCTTGGCAATTAAATTATTGTTCTCCTTACACTGCCTCTGAGTAGAAAGTCAAATTCAGTTTATGAGGACTGAGACATTAAGACCTACACAAATATACTCCCACCATAGCTAAGATGCTTTTAATCAATGCCTCCTGCTATTCCTTAATGGCTGGTCATTTCCCCTTGCACCTTCAAGAAAAATGCCCTTTATTATATCTGAGCCATTAAGAATAACTGAGTTGAGACTGCTTTCTGCTATTTGATAATGGCTATTTGATAGCCATAATTAAAATGCAACATTTCTACTTAATCCTTCTTGATGTTCTTCTGATTAGCTAAAAATATGTTGCCCCAGGGTATATCTAAACTTTCAATTACTTTAGATTCCAAAGAGTACCAGAGTCCGTTCTTCTAGTAAAACTAAGTCAATCTCTACCTGTGGCAGATAGCTCAGCACAAGCTTGACATAAATTGCTCTGCACTTCTTAAATGATGTGTGGGATATGTATCATCATCATCATCATCATCATCATCATCATCATCATCATCAGTAATGGAAACAGCAAGCTTGTATGGCATAAAAAATATGTACAAAAAAAAAACAAGAAAAAAGAAAAGAAAGTGACAATGTACATTACTTTCAAATATAAAGAGAGCAACTAACATACTGATTCCTCTAAGCCAAAACCCACTGTCCCATTCAGCTGAAGAGGCACAAAATATGAAATGTATTCTTTGGGAGGCTTCTCATCACAAAGCAACAAGAGTCCCCCTCTTCCATAACTTAAAAGGTGGCTGGTGTGATGCAGCATCACTTCCAGTCACCCAAAACCGTGTCTGCAATGGTTACTGTCTGGATCTCTGGAGGATCCTCAGACTGTTGGAGCTTTCTCACAGCTAAACTCCCTTCTTCACTGAGGAACTACAGTATGCATATATTGAGGAACAAACTAGAAGTGGCATTAACTTCTAGATGGGATTTAAATGGTGCCTGGAATAGCTCTGATTAGCAGTTAACAAAATGTGGAGAAGCTTTCAACATGTTCTAGAAGAGTTCCTTTCTGACGTTTCACCGGCATCTGTGGCTGTCATTTTCACATTCTCTGAAGATGCCAGCCACAGATGCTGACGAAAAGTCAGAAAGGAACTCTTCTAGAACATAGCCACATAGCCTGAAAGCCCCACAAAGAACTATGGATGATGATGATGATGATGATAATGACAATAATAATAATATTCATTTATATCCTGCCCCTTTGAGATCAATTGGGGTGGCTAACATCAATAAAAAGTACAGTACAGTACATCAAAATAGTTCCCTCCCCCCCCCAAATAGTTATTAAATCAATTACAGATTAAAATCCAACAATTACAAAGATTTCTTAAAAATACAATAGCAATCAAACAATATGCCGGCCATGAAAGCCTTTGACTCCACATTTTAACAGGTAGGTGATTCAGCACTTCAGATCCATACTAGTGGCAGTAGTGATGGAGGAATGAGCAATAGTTAAGTGAAAGAATTCAAAGATATAGCTGTGTTAGTCCACAGAATCAATATGTAGAGAGATCTTGTGGTACCTCTGAGACTAACTGAAAGAAAGAAGTTGGCAGCATGAGCTTTCATGGGCTTAAGTCTACTTCCTCACAAAGTGCATCTGATCTCTCTATATAATTAAGTGGCAGAGATTGCATGGAGAAAGTTCCAAGCTCAGGCTCAAGTTCCCAGTATAAAAGGTCCTAAATAGCTGGTGTAATCAGAGGTTACTTGAAGGTACCCAACCACCACCATCATTTGTGCATTCAAGAAGGCTTTTATAGCCAGAATGGTGTAATGGTTTAAATGTTGGACCAGGACTCTGAAAAACCAGAGTTCATATCCTGGCTCAGCTGTTCAAATCCACTTGCTGTAAACCCACCTGTGTGACCTGGGGTGGCTCACACTTTTTTAGCCTAGGATGAAGGCAATGGCAAACTTCCTCTGAATAAACCATACCAATAAAATCCAGTGACAGTGTGGCCATGGTAAGATGGACAAGCCATACTCTCAGCCTCAAAAGATAGCAATGGCAAACTCTCTCTGAATAAATCTTGCCAAGATTTAGGTTCCCTTTAGGGTCACCATAAGTCAAAAATGACTTGGAGGCATACAACAACAGCCAGTGCTAGAAGCGAGGTAATGTGGACAAGTAGTCTATTCATTTAGTATTGTTTTATCTGATTAGCAGATGCCCTGTGACTCACACTCTATTCATTGAATCCAATGTACTTAATGTAAGAGAAAGACCAGAAACCCCTTTGAATCTAATTCTTGTATAAAAGAATACATCTTCCACCCCCAAAGTACTGGGCACGGTAACTCTGTCTGAGCCACTTTTTAACTGCAGTCAAGAATCAGAAGACAGACTTGGAAGGGCAGCAGTGAAGACACTAGACCTGAAGTATAAAAGTAGAAGATCCTGAAGTATAAAGTAAAGTATAAAGTATAAGATCCTGAAGTATAAAGATAGATGACTGAAGTTAGGATGGTCCATGTCATTATACTTACAGTTTCTATGTATGGCTGTGAAAGCTGGACAGTAAAAAAGCTAATAGGGCAAAACAAGATCAATTCATTTGTGAAGTGATGGTGGAGATGAGTTCTGTGGATATTGTGGACTGCAAAAAGAACAAAAAGAACAAAAAGAACAAATAAATGGGTTCTGTAGCACATTAGGCCTGAACTGTCCCTAGAAATCAAGATGCCCTAAACTGAGGCTGCTGTACTTTGGCCACATCATGAGAAGACATAACTGGCTTAACAATAATGTAGTAACAACAAAAGACAATAATGCTTGGTAAGGTGGAAGGCAGTAGGAAAAGATGAAGACCACCATCTGAATGGATAGACTTAGGGGCCCCTGAAGAGGCTGCCTGCAGCTGCCTCCATCTTCGCCAAATCGGAGCCGCAGCAGCCACACACCGCAGTCCCGATCTTGCCTTTCCACAGCACAAAAGGGAGCTGCAAAAAGCAGCTCCTTTTTGCACCCTGGAAAAGGTGCCATAGCCACTGGCACCATGGCTTTATGGCACTCCTTTCGCGCTGCATCATCTAGACACAGCACCAGAGGAACGCTGTGATGCCACATTGGTGTGCTGCGACGTCATACCAGCCTGGGGGTGTACTTGGGGCATGCATCGTGTAGACACCATTCCCCGCCACCGCCTCCTGGCTGGCCAAAGATGCTGGACTGCACAGTCCCTCATTTGAGGTCTCTCATTTAGAGGGCTGCCATAAATTGAAGTTGATTTGAAGGCAGCTAGCAACAGTTTCTGAGAACAGCCAAGAATTTGTAGAATGAAAAAAAGCTATGTTACAGAGTGATAATGAACAGCCGTTCATCAAATCTACTTGTGTCTGAACAGATTCTCTTTCTGCTCACAGAGTGACTTGAAAGCAATTCTAGATGCTAAAGAGCTTGAGGGAAAACATCCAATCTCCTGGTTTTAAGAAGACAATTTCTCAACAATTGTTAATTAGTGTAGGGGTGGGGATAAATTTCTAACAAGAAACTCAAATGCTCTCCCCAGCATTATGTTACAAACAATACATAAGGGACTGACAGATGCTAGAGTGAATCTTATCCCTCACCATTAGCTATGCTGGCTAGGGCTGATAGGAATTGCAGTCTAGCAACATCTGGATACTCATATGCTGCCCACTCCATGGTGCTAAGAGTATTATGTGGAGAAGTAGTGCAGTGCAGCAGTTTGATTGTTGGACTACATCTCTGGAGACCAAGGGTTTGGTTTCCAACTCAGCCATGAACCCCACTGTGTGACTTTGGGCACATCACATACTCTCAGCCTCAGGGGAAGGCTGAACCTCCTCTGAACAAATCTTGCCAAAAAAGCCACCTGATAGGTTCACTTTAAGATCCCCATGTCTGAAACAACTTGAAGGCACACAACAACAAGAGAGTTGCCTATGAGTCTTAAGTCCTCCAACTCCATCATTCTTGACATGGACAAAATTTCCCAGTGTAGTTGTGTATAACAAACCATCTCTCTGGTGGTGCTGGACACAGTCATATCTCCCAATCTGGCAATGGAGTCTCCTGAAGAAAAAAATATGGCAAAAAGTGAGTATTACCAACCGTTTCTGAGAAAGTAGTTACCCCCTTCCATTTTGTCTCAAGCGTTCATGGTTCAGCTATTAGACTAAGTTCTGATTCCACTTGTATAAAATTGTGAGGCTAACTATATCAAGGTGGTGTGCACACATTCGCAGCATGAATCAAACATCACATTTTCAGATTATTAAGGGTGTGTTGCCCATAAATTGTGCAGATCTGTAAGAAAGAGTTGTCCAGGGCTGCTATATATATATATATATATATATTCATTACTACATATACACTACTCTACATATCTGTAGAGCTCCTATTAGTTCTGAAGCCTCATTGGCTTTCAGGGAGAAGTTTTTCTGCAATAGCAGAAAGTAATCTGTTCTGGAGTATCCTTGCAAGGATTTTTCCAGCAATGGAGAGCAGTGTTATACCTCGATAGTTTGAGCAATTAGATTTTGCTCCTTTTTTCTTATACAGGGTGATGATAACTGCATCTCAGAGATCTGATGGCAGTTCACCTTTTCCCCAGCAACTTACAAGGAGCTTGTGGAATTTAGCATGGAGTACACGATCTCTTGTGTTTCAGGTGAGATTCCATCAATCTCAGCTGCCTTGCCATTTTTGATCTGCTGTATGGCCTTAATGGTTTTTTCCAAAGTGGGAGCTATGTCCAGTTCATTTTTCATCGGTTGTTGTATCTTATGTTGGATAGCTGAGCCTTGGACTACTCAGATGGCACTGAAGAGACTTTGGAAATGTTCAGCCCATCGATTCAGGATTTGTCTGTGATTAGTGTTTGACCATTGTACTATATAAGGAGAAATGAGAAATGTAGAGAGCAGAACAAAGGACTCTATGTAACATTTGTAGACCTTATACCAAAGCCTTCAACACTGTGTGTAGAAAAGGTCTGTGGCAGATCCTGGAACAACTAGGATGTCCCCCCCAAATTCTTCAAAATGATTATCTTGCTACATGAGGGCCAGCACGGTCAAGTCAGATATGGCGATGCTCTCTCAGAGCCCTTTCTAATAACTAATGGTGTGAAACAAGATTGTGTTCTCGCTCCAACTCTATTTACAATCTTCTTCAGCATGATGCTCCGAAGGGCTATGACAGATCTCGAAGAAGAAGACGGCATCTATATATGTTACCATACTGATGGTAGTTTGTTTAACCTAAACTGTCTGAGGGCTCGCACAAAGACTCTGAACTACCTAGTCCATGAGCTGCTTTTCGCTGATGATGCTGACCTTTGCAACAGCTGCAGAGCTGTTTGGGCTGGAAGTCAGCCTGAAGAAAACAGAAGTCCTCTACCAGCCTGCACCACAGGAAGAGCACTATCACCCCCACGTCCCCATAGGCAAATCTGTGCTTAAGTCCGTCCAACAGTTCACCTACCTGAGAAGTATAATCTCCTCAGACACCAAGATTGATAAAGAGATCGATCACAGATTAGCAAAGGCATATAGTGCATTCGGAAGTCTTCACAAAGGAGTCTGGAGTAACAAACACCTGAGGCGAAGCACAAAAATCAGTGTGTACAGAGCCAATGTACTATCTATTCTCCTCTATGAGTCTGAATCATGGGTCACCTATTGCCAACATCTACGACTCCTCGAACGCTTTCATCAGCGCTGTCTATGCACAATCCTAAACACACACTGGACTGACTATGTGACGAATGTTGCTGTCCTGGAGCAAGCAGGGATCACCAGCATTGAGACCATACTATTGAAAACGCAGCAGCGCTGGGCAGGGCATGTTTCTAGGATGGAGGACCACTGCCTCCCAAAAATAGTACTCTATGGTGAACTCACCACGGGACAGCGTAAGAGGGGTGCCCCAAAGAAGAGATACAAGGACTCTCTGAAACAACATCTCAAGCTCGGCCAAATTGATCACCAACAATGGTCTGCCCTGGCCTCACATCGGGAAGCATGGAGACACACTATCCACAATGCTGCAGCCTCTTTCGAGAACTCACGCCGAACGATTCTCAAAGAGAAACGACAATGCAGAAAGAACCACAACTTGGAAACATCACCCAAGGAGACTTTCTGCTGTGCTTTCTGTAACCGGACTTGTTTATCTCGAATCGACCTTTTTAGTCATCAATGCACTTGTAAGAAGCGTGGAATGAGTCCTTCCTGAATCTTCGTTAGCGAAGAAAAGCAAGAGAGAGTATTCATTACTACAAGTGAATTTTCTTAAACAGGATAGCCTTCACATGCACAGCTCACCCTCTTCCATGCTCTAAAGAATTGTATAAGACACTGAGACGGTGTGGTGTTGCAGTTTGAGGTTTGGACTATGACTCTGGAGAAAAGAGTTGAAATCCCATCTTGGGCAAGTTGCACTCTCTCAGCCTTAGAGGATGGCAATGGCAAACCCTTTCTGAAGAAACTTGCCAGGAAAACCCTGTGAGAGGTTCACCTTAGGGTAGCCCTAAGTTGAAACAACTTGAAGGTCAGGGTAACCAGGCCTCCTCCTTTCTGAGGACAGGTCCTACATTCCAATCTTCTTCTGTCCAAGAGGAATTTCAAAACATCCTCCATTTTTAGCATGACTAAGACACACAAATTGGCATATATATGAATGTTTTGAGCTTTTATAGTGCCCTTATATATATTTTTAACACTTGCATTTGTAGTGCTTTGTCCTGTGAAGACATGTAGCCACCCTGCCTTTGGGTTGCCATAAGTAGAAGTGACCTGAAGGCAAACAACAACAAGACAAAACTGTGGAGGATCAGTCCAGAATTGAGGGAAATAGAGGGTCTTTGGAACGGATAAAGTGCATGCTTTCTCTCAGCTGCTGAAAGTAAGGGGTGAACGAACGCATGACGGGCAGAGTGATGTCATAACCATAAAAGGAGGACAGGACCTCAAAATGGAGGGCAGGACCAAATAAAAGCTCCTATAAATAAAATTCAAAGACATAGCCATATTAGTTTGGAAAAATCAGTATGCAAATGGGACTTGTGGCACCTTTGAGAGTAAAAGAGAGATGTTGGTAGCATGAACATTTGTAGACTTGAGCCTACTTCCTCAGATGCTTTAAGTGGAGTGGAAAGCCCAGAGACAGACCTATATAAGTCATTTGTGTGTGAGAATGTAAATTCAAATTCAAATCTTTATAAATATAAATCCATGCTTCTTTATAAATATAAATCCATGGACAGAAGGAGGTTCAAATTTAGAACATGTCCTGGAAAAGGAGAACCAAGTCTGGTCCCTCTGGTTATAAATATAAACCCATGTTTCTCTTAGTCCTGCTCAAGAGAGACAGCACCGTGTAGCAGTTTGAGTGTTGGATTAGGGCCAGGGTTCGTATCCCAGCTCAGCCCTAAAACTGACTCAGTGGACTTTGGGCATGTCACACTCTCTCAGCCTCAGGGGAAGGCAATGGCCAACTTCCTCTGAACAAATCTTATTATTATTAT
Organism: Urosaurus nigricauda; assembly: GCA_034509955.1. Lineage (NCBI taxonomy): Eukaryota > Metazoa > Chordata > Lepidosauria > Squamata > Phrynosomatidae > Urosaurus > Urosaurus nigricauda. The sequence continues at coordinate 330,530,137 of JAOEGL010000001.1, forward strand.
TAACCTTTATTTATATAGCGCTGTAAATTTACACAGTGCTGTACATACAATCTTAAATTAGACAAATCTTGCCAAGGAAACCCCATGATAGGTTTGCCTTAGGGTTTTTCTAAGGACCTTATCAGATGGGAGGAATTTATCTTTATTGCGAATGGAGCCAATTGGAGCCAATTCAAATTCCCGTGAATTCGCTAGTTTAGCGAATTTACGTGAATTCCAATTGCATTTGGAATGTGTTCAGAATGACTTCCCATTACCCAAAAATGACTGCCCATTGCTTGAAATTGTGTGAGATGCTTTAATACAAAATAACATAAAAGCCATGATTGCGTTCGGAATGACTTCCCTTTTGCCCAAAATTGCATGAGATACTTTAATTCGCAATAACGTGAAACCCCATGATTGTGTTCGGATTGCCATTGGATTATACTTCTAATTTCCAACATCTGATAAGGTCCAAAGTAGGAAACGAGTTGAAGGCACACAACAAAAAAGTTGTGCTCTAAAGGGAGGACATTTTGGAATCCTTCTTGGACAGAAGAAAGTTGAAGTCTAGAGGAGGTCCTGTAAAAGAAGGACCAAGTCTGGTTTCCCTGCCTATTAATCTAAAACCATGCTTCTTAGTCTTGCTCAAAATGGAGAATATTTTAGAATCCCTCCTAAACAGAAGGAGGTTGAAATCTAAGGGAGGTCTGGTCTCCCTGCCTATAAATTTAAATTTATCATTCTTAGTCCAGTTCAAAGGGGAGGACATTTTGGAATCCCTCCCGGACAGAAGGAGGCTGAAATCCAGAGGAGGTCCTGCCTATTAATCGTAGTCCTGCTCAAAAGGGAGAACATTTTGGAATCCCTCCTGGACAGAAGAGGGCTGAAATCTTGGACCTGTCCTTGAAAAGTAGGAGGAGGACCAAGTTAAATCTCTAAATCCATGCCCCTTAGTCCTCCTGCCTGCTCCAAAGGGAGGGCATTAATGTTTTGGAAGAAGGAGCTCTCCTCCTGGTCCTGGGTTTGGGGGGAATCTCTGAGGAGGGGGAGGTCCTGGTGGCAAAAGGAGGAGGAGGAAGAAGAAGAAGACCCAGCCTCAGCTTGGCCTCTCTGGGCAGGAGGAGGAGGAGGAGGAGGAGGAGGAGGAGAGCCCTTTGTGGCTCCCACTCCTGGCAAGCCCAGCGCCTGGGTCCCTTCTGGTCCAGGCGACTGATTGGCTGGAGCTCTCCTCTCTCTCTGAGGCTGGTTGAGCAGCTGGCAAATAAATAAGGCCTCCTCCTCCTCCTCCTGCTGCTGCTGCTCCTGCTCCAGTGGCGCCAAACTTCCCTGCCCAACTCTGCTGCTTTGCTTTGCTTTTGCCCCTCTCTCTGGCTGGACCTCTCTTTCTTGAGCCATGATGCCAGCACCACCTGCCTCTCCTCCTTGCCTCGCCTTCTCCCTCCCTTTGCCTCTGCTGCTGCTGCTGCTGCTGCTGGCCCCCAGCGAGGTCTCTCCTTGGAGGCAGGTGAGTGACTGAGTGGAGCTGGGCTGGGTACTACTATTTCCCCCTTCTTGGAGGCTTTGCTTTGGCTGGTTTGGTTAGTGTCCCTTTTCCCCTCTGCTTCTCCATCCCTTGGGAAAGGGATAGTGCTTTTCTCCTCTCTGGAGCCACCCTCTCCCCCGGTTCCCAGGTTTCCAGCCTGAGCAGACTTTTGGGGCTCCTCCTTTTCCAGGACCCGTCCTCCATCCCAGCCTCCAGTCCGGGAGGAATCTCCAAATGGTCCCCCAGGGAGGGTCCAAAACCACCCTCCAGTCTGAGAGCCTTTGAGAGTCACTGAAAGAAAGCAATTGGCTCTGTGTGGGTGTGTGTTAGTGAGAGAGAGAAAAGATGTGTGTGTGTAAGAGAAAGGGTGAGTAAAGAGGGTGATAAACTGTGTCTGTGAGAGAGATAAACTGTGTGTGTGTGTCAGAAAGAGAAAGTGTAAGAGAGTGATAGTGTGTGTGTGTATTAGTGAGACAGAGAGATAAAGTGTGTGTGAGAGACACGCACACAGAGAGAACAAGTTGTGAGGAAAGAGAGTGATAACCTGTGTGAAAGAGAGAGAATCTGTATGTATGTGCAAGAGAAAATGGGAGTGAGAGTGATAAAACTGTTTGTGTATGTGTGTGAAAGAGGTCAACTCTGTGTGTGTGTGTGTGTGTGAGAGAGAGAGAGAGAGATAAAATTTGTGTGTGAGAGAGGAGCTGTGTGAGAAAGGAAGTGTAAATATGAGAGTGATAAACTTTGTGTGAAAGAGACAAACTGTGCATGTGAGAGAGACAGAACAAAGTGTGTGTGCAGGAGAGCTAAACTGTGCGAGAGAAAGTGTGTGTGAGTGGTAAACTGTGTGTGCGAGAGAGGGAGAATGTGTGTGCGTGGGAGAGAAAGTGTGTGAAAGTGAGAGAGTGATAAACTGTGAAAGAGAGATAAAGTGTGTGAAAGAAAATGTGTGTGTGCGTGAGAGAGATAAATTGTGAGCGACAGAACCTGTGTGTATGTGTGAGAGAGAAAATGTATGTGAGAGTGAAACTGTGTGTGTGTGTGAGAGAGATAAATTGTGTGTGCGTATGTGAAATGGAAAATGTGTGTGTGAGTGAAAGGAAGATAAACTCTCTCTGTGTGATGAACTTTGTGTGAGTGTGAGAGAAAATGTGTGTGTGTGTGTGTGTGAGAGAGAGATCTGATCAAAAGAGTGAATTTGCATTTGCTGTCAAATTGTACACACAGTTAAAGGAAATTAGATTTTTTTTAAAAGAGTCTTTCTGTGTAACATGGGCATCTATCACCGGTGTGGCAAAATTGTAGTTTCTTTGAATATATTTATTAATTCACATACATACATACACACATACAATGGATTTATTAAAACATTAAACCAGACAAAATAGACAAAAACCAGTCTTGACAAGACAAACGAACAAAATTGTAGTTTGACAACTTATCGTTGTTCAGAAATGCAGTACTGTTGCTATTGCAATATCCAAAATCATACAATCTAGAAATAGGGTGGTGCGCAAGTAAAGATTGCTTGAAACTGGCTCTGCCGTTTTGGTAACCTGTGTTTTCCAGTTATATGCCAGCAGGCCTGATGCTCAGGAGTTTCCTTAGCCCAAAGCTGCTTGGTTCCACCTGAAGCATTTCTGCAGTGTTTTCTGGCTTAGGATATTACAGTCTGGCTTCGAGAACTCCACACACAGCAGCACACCAAACAAACACTTGTATTTGTTGAATTTTGTTTCTTCTATATCGGATAGTGATTTGTTTTTAATAATCTAGAAGACTTGCTATGGTTAGCTGGTTGTAATTATGTGGTGGTGTTGGCATCTGTTTGACAAAGAGTGTTAAAGGACAATTCTCTTTTTGCACACACTACTTTTGTCAGCAGCATCTGCATTGGGGTATGCCTGTGCATATTGTTTTAAAACATGACCTGCACCTTCCAAGTGGAGAGGAACTTTTTAAGCACCCGGTGCCCTCAGCTATGCCTCATCGCCACACATAAATGTGAGTCAACTCTGATCAGGCTTGAGGTTGATTTTCAGCATTCTCAAAATGGGTGAGACATGCAAAAATGCATCACTCTATTTCTCCACCATGGCCAACTAGAAGCCTCTTTTTAAAATGTATCATTTCTTGTAAATGTATTTTCATGGTTGTTGTTGTGCGCCTTCATTTCTGACCTATGAAGGCCCCAAGGTGAACCCATCTTGGGGGTTTCTTGGCAAGATTTGTTCAGAGGACGTTTGCCTTTGCCTTCCTTTGCCTGAGGCTGAGAGACTGTGGCTTTCCATGGCCAAGCAAGGATTCAAAACCTGGTCTCCAGAGTCATAGTCCAGTGCTCACACTGACCCTCATTTTATTGGACTTGGGAACAGACTGGGCCATTTTAATGCCGTGCTTTGTGTAACTAATACTATGCATATTTGCTTACAAGTAAGTTGCAGTGAATAGACTATATTGTTTAGGGAAGTGTTTCCAGGATTGTGCCATCTGCCCCAGGATGCCTCCTTTTAACTATGTATTAAGAAGCCGAGCCCTCCCTCCAGTCCATCTTCCTTGGTCCAGGCCCCAGAGGGAGAGAAGAACCGCTGGACCTCATCCCCTTCCCACCACCTTCCCTTTTTCCTTTTGTGTTGTCTCTTCTAGACTGTAAGCCTGAGGGCAGGGATCCGTCTAATTATAAGATTGTATGTACAGCACTGTGTAAATTTACAGCGCTATATAAATAAAAATAATAATAATAATAATAATAATAATTTCAGTGGGTCACATGTCCAGACTAATATGCATAAACGTATAGAAATTCATATAGTTTTAAGAGTTTCATGGAGTTAAATCTTTGGAGAGTCATTATGGTTTGTCAATATTTAGTTTGAAAGAAATGATTCCAGTCCATGTTCCACATCCCAAGTCCATTTGAATTTGCGCTACTGTAGCATTGATCAATGTAGGAGAGGAAACTATGTTTTTGCTTCTTATTAAAAAAAAAAAAAAAGGACTGCAGATTTCAGACAGATGGGAGCAATAGGGTGGTTTTATTGGTAATAATAATAATAATAATAATAATAATAATAATAATTATTTATGACCAGTCTTCTTGGTTCATATGGTATTGGCTAGTCCAGTATTGTTGAATCCTATCTTTATAAATGTAGTAGTAATAGAGATGGTCCTGGGAGACAAAAAGTTTTTAATTGAGGCAGTAAAATAGGAAGGCATTTGCTTAGTTGGCCTGAAGATCATTTTTATGCTCCTGAAATAAAGCATTAAGATGTTTGTAAAATTGCTGCAGCCTTGATCAAAGCAATAAAAGGAAGTCCATGAAGGCTAGGCTGGATTACTAGCAGTGAAAAGTCTTGAAAATAAACAGGTTTCAAAGAGTGGAAGAATGTAAATGTTAGCAAGGTGTATGGTTTATGTACCTTTAAAAAACAAACAAACAAACAAACAAACAGCACCTTGGAAATAGGTTTAGTCCAGCACCCCCTTTTTTTTAAAAAAAGAGGATATGTGTATATATAACGGTAGGTGAAGGAGCAATTAAGAAATAAATCAGTTTGTTATTACTCAGAATATCTTCTGATGACCTGGTAAATTCTAGCCACGTCTCTGTCTCTGCAAATATCTGTCATCACTAGAACCAAGAGGAAGAATTGCATACAGTTTATGGAGCAGGTTTCCTGTATGAAAAAGTTAAAGCTCTGAATTTAATGTTCATTGAGATGAGTGAGGAGATTATATAGGATAACATAAAGGTGATGCGATTGTACTTCTAGAGCAGAAAGCAGATGAGAACCCTCTTAACACACTTAGTATGCCCCATGCAGCCTGTGGGCCATCTAATGGATGGCACAATATAGCAAAATTGAGGGGAAAAGGAAGAAGAATAGGCTACAGTAAGTCAGATGACAGAATGAGGGCATTTCAGCAATATGGATTGAGCACAATGAGACTGTGAAGATGCAGAACAAAAAGCAGAAAGTCAAATCCGTGTCCCATTTGGTTAGGAGAGCAATCTAAGATACCAGCTTCAGTGACAAAACAATGTCAGTGAGTTCATGGTGGATGAGGGAAGACAGGTTTAGGCAGACACTGTTATAGCTGTAGGCAACCCAAGTAGCTCCTTAGCAGACAGACTACGTAGATGCTCTCTCTTTAGAACTGCATAAGCTCTTGATTCAGTTTTATAACGTAAAACTCAACAACTCTTCTCTTGAGTAGACAAACACTTACTGTTAGACTTCTGGCTGTTTTATACAATGTCTGCTTTTGGTACCATTTCATATGCCTTCTGTTGCTTTAGTTATTATGGAAATTAAAAGGAGGAGGAACTGTGCTACTAATGTAGTCTGTTATGGTGCCTGTATTTTATAAAGTTATTGCATCTGTATTTTAGGAAGTATCTTCAAGCATGTACTTAAGTCAATTGAAAAATTAGAAGGGTATAAATTGTTTAAATAAGATTGGACTGTACCATATAAGAATTAAATGTAAATCACATTTTTAAAGATCCAACCTCTTACTATTTTTCTGATCCACAGAAGAACACTTTTAATGCGGTATTTCTGAACAGGAGCAATTTGCAACAAACTGTAAAGTTTTCTCAGGTGAATTGTCAGTAAACCATCAGCACCAGGCACTTTTTGTCATGCACAGTTCTTTCTTTTCTTTGCATTTCTGAGGTAACAAATTTGAAGTTTGGGTGTCCTCAGCATGGAGGGAACAGAACTAGAAGAAAAGATAATACAAGCTGAACGTTCCTAATCCAAATCAGAAATGCTCCAAAAAATTTTTAAAAATTAAAAGTGAAATTCCAAAAAGCAAATCTTGATTTTGGCATTTTATTTAAAGGAAACCATTTTACTATGCCATTTTATTTAATGGGATTTGAGCATCCACAGGTTTTGGTACCTATGAGGGGGGCTTGTGGTGGGTCCTTGAACCAAACTCCAGCAAATACCAAGGGGCCATTGTCCCACGCCACTTTTGACGATTGGAAAGTTGGTGGTTCAAGGCCCAGATGCCATGTGATGGAGTCAGCTCCTGTCACTAGTCCTAGCTTCTGCCAACCTAGCAGTTTGAAAGCATGCAAATGCAAGTAGATAAATAGGTACCACTTCGGTGGGAAGGTAGCAGCATTCCATACAGTCATGCTGGCCACATGACCATGGAGTCATCTTCAGACAATGCTGGCTCTTAAGTTTGGTAACGGAGATGCGTAGAGTCCGCTACAGTTGGTTATGATGAAATATTCATGTCAAGGGGAAACCTTTACTTTCACCATTGCATTGTACAAATATTAAATAATCCAAAATCCAAAACACTTCTATCGCAAGCATTTCTGATAAGTGGTACTCAACCTATACACACAGTTTCATCACTCCATCAGTTAAACATGCTTGAGAAATCTATGAAACAGAGAAAGAGTGTGTTTTTAACAGTCCATACAAAGCATGCTGTTTATATGAGCATCCCTCTTGAATAGTCAGTGATATTTTCTCTTTAAAGATAAAACTTCCTTGTTTCTCCACAAGTCTCAAAGGGGAGCAATTCTGAAAGGGTATAATTTTACTTTTTCTGCTGTATTCTCACACTGTAGATTGAAGAAGTTACAAATATTATTTGTGCTATTTTCAACTGAAAGCCAGCTAGGAAATGTGTTAAATAATAGCAGTAACACCTTTCATGTTTTCTTTTGTTAAGATTGTAATCCTGCCAATGAGTGAGTTAAATGTCATGCAAATATCTCATTATCAATGGGATTATTTATTTGCGAATGGAGTTATTAAGCAAGTACAGCCAAGTCTCAGTTTACATCAGAGTTCTCTTCCTGGGTTTGCAATGTAAATTGAGACAGATGTAATTGGGGAGCTCCAGTTCTGTAGGGAATTATTGGAGACTTTTTGGGTTGCATTCTGAGGATGGTGAAGTAGGCTTAAATTAGCCATTTTACTTCTCCCACTAACAATTTTAAAGAAGTTTAAAACATAAGACATTAGAGTTCACCTTTCCCAGACTAGAGAAATTAGCAAATGGGTCAGAAGAGATAGCAGCCACTAACCCCAAGGAAACTTGTCTGGGGTGAGCTAGCTTGACAATAGGCAATAGTTCCTCTACAGAGAAGCATAGAGACAGAGAACAACTGGGAGGAAGCATGTCCTTCTGATGTGCTTCCTCCAGCAGGCTTCCCAAGTACAAAAAGCACACTAGAAAAAATAGAGGCAGCACATCTCCTGCAATGTGTTCTTCAGCAAGTGCAGAGGGCACAGAAGGAGAAGCAGTATATTTTTGTACAGCACTAAAAAGGGGGAGCAGAGTCCTTGTGTAAAATCCTCACTGATTTAGCTGTTAGTGCAGTACTCAGTCCTGCTGTAGAAGACACAGCTCTTATCAGTTGCTTTGTATGTGTGTGAAATTCCTAAACATTCTTGGGATTTCCATTGATTCCCTATGGAACTGGCTTTCCTCATTTACATCAGTCTCAATTTAAATCACAAGTCCAGGAACACAACCGATATATTGAGATACATCTGTATACAGTATGACCCCAATGTCTGCAGGATGGGTGCCTTCAATTTCATTTGCCCACATCCAAAAATATATTCTCTGTGGGCATTTTCTAAGTCTTCCAACACAATTTTATGGTATGTTTCTAGTGGAAGTTGACCAGAGTCATGCTGGAAAACCTACAAATACCTAGAGAGGAGTTCTCTCTAGGCATCTCTAGATCCTCCAGTGCAACTCTATGGAAGTTATTCATTTCAATAGGGTTTGCTGTTACCCACAGTTTCACATTTCCATGATAAGTCTGCAAACATATCCCCCTGCTGATATAGAAGAGTTGCACTGTACAGAAACAGTGCACAGTGCAGAAGGAGGTCACTGCCAATGTTGTGCGAAGTAAGCCCAAATGAACTTTGTTTTCCTAAATTTTAAGCAGAGAGGAAATACTATGTCACTGGCCCAAAACAGACAGGCCAAATGGAGTGGCTTATGGCTCCTTTGGGGGCATGGCAATTAGATGGCATATGCCCCCAAAGCGGCCAGAAGCTGCAGTGAGGCCATGTCGATGGCTTGGGATTGCTGCGGTGGCCCACTTTGGGAGCAGGCTGTGTGGTCACTGTGGTCCCAGCTCGAATGGGACCGAAGTGTCCAGAGGCCTCTCCTCCCAGGCTGTCTTCTTCAGTCTTCTGTCTCCTACGTTGATTTAAAATGTTTTTAAAGTGACTAGGCCTGATCAGCTTCCACTCCTTATGATGTGCTTGGTTGCTTTTCAGTGTGAAGCCATTATGTCTTCTGCTTGTCAAGTTTTAAAAGTCAAAAATGACATTAAACCCTTATTGATTTCGACCTAGTCTGTTCCAGTGAAATAGAGATTTATGACATACTCTTAACATTTCATTTCTCTTTTATATGAAGATTACTTTGTCTGAGAGAATGTTCTCTGGTTTATGATTTTTGAATACTTTCAAAATGTTCCTTTTAATCACCTTATGTTTAAGTACCTGCTTTCTCTTGGTTTGTTGTGTGCCTTCAAGCCGTTTCTGACTTATAGTGACCCTAAGATGAACCTCTCATGAAGTTTTCTTAAGAGAGGAAGTTTGCCACTGTCTTCCTGAGAAAGTGTGACTTGTTCAAGGTCACCTAGTAGGTTTCCGTGGCTTAGCAGGAGTTTGAACCTTTTTTTTCCTGGATTTGCAGTCCAACCCTTCTTCTCATTGCAGGCAAAATCATGCTATGGCATTGTAAGCGAAACCATATTCCCTAGAGCATTGTTTTCCAAGAGTCTTAGTTTGATTGCAAGGGGTCAGATTTTAATAATAAATAGATGAGGTTCAAGTGCCATATTCTTCCTGAAATTATGTGTGATTAAAAGATCCTTTAACCCAGAGCCTTTTTAAAGCAATGAGATGTGACTTAATATCAAGGAGAGGCAGTAAAGTGAACTATCGTATTTCCATCTTGCTCAGAATCAGAGATGTAAATCTTCATAAGTTTCATTCTCATAGGTAAGAATGAATAATTCTACTATTTTTACTATTGTTCTCCTTTATTCAATATGAATGTAGGTTGGTGTTGGAGTATTAACAGTGTGGGATTTATTCTGTACAAGAAAACAAACTTTTTTGCATGAAAAAAGATGTGGGGTTTTTTGTACAAAAATGACATTTTTCTGTGCAGAAAATACCATTTTTTTCAATGCAGGAAGCATTTTCTGTACAAAAAAAAACTATAGGCATTTTAATACAGAATAAGTCCCAGACTATAAGATTCTTGCCTCGTATCCCATCAGGGTCTCCTGATACTCAAGAAACTCAGTTTTTCAACAATTTTTCAAATATTTTCAGATACACTTTAATCTCTACTGTGCTGTGTTTAAAGGTGAAGCTTTAAATTTCAGAGAAGAATTGAAGAAATGGCAATGCCCAGTGTACTTCAGCTTGAAAGGTTACATATCTTGTTTTATTTCTTTGTTTTGATTGCTGAAACCCCTCTTGCTTAGACAGGCATTTTGATATTTAGCCATAAGTTTACTTAAAAACAGTGTGTGTGGTAGCTGTCTTCTTTATTCTTTGCCAGATACCTAGTTCGGAATACTGACAACAGGCGGCTCCATTGCCTTTCCTTAAAGCTTCACTTGAAAAGTATGAAGGATGTTGTGGGTTGTATTTCTATAGCATCCCTATTCATTCTTAACTGGAAAGTTTGTAAAGAAACATAGAATCATAGAATCATAGAATCATAGAAATTTAGAGTTGGAAGAGACCACAAGGGCCATCCAGTCCAACCCCCTGCCGTGCAGGAACTCCCAATCAAAGCATACCCGACAGATGGCCATCCAGCCTCTGCTTAAAAACCTCCAAGGAAGGTGACTCCACCACCCTCCGAGGGAGTGTGTTCCACTGTCGAACAGTCCTTACTGTCAGGAAGTTCCTCCTAATGTTGAGGTGGAATCTCTTTTCCTGCAGTTTGCATCCGTTGTTCCGAGTCCTGTTCTCTGGAGCAGCAGAAAACAAGCTTGCTCCCTCCTCAATGTGACATCCTTTCAAATATTTAAACAGAGCTATCATATCACCTCTTAACCTTCTCTTCTCCAGGCTAAACATCCCCAGCTCCCTAAGGCGGTCCTCATAGGGCATGGTTTCCAGACCCTTCACCATTTTAGTCGCCCTCCTTTGGACATGCTCCAGTTTCTCCACATCCTTTTTGAATTGTGGTGCCCAGAACTGGACACAGTATTCTAGGTGGGGCCTGACCAAAGCAGAATAGAGTGGCACTATTACTTCCCTTGATCTAGACACTATACTTCTATTGATGCAACCTGAAACTGCATTGGCCTTTTTAGCTGCTGCATCACACTGTTGACTCATGTTCAACTTGTGGTCTACTTGGACTCCTAGATCCCTTTCACATGTTGTCTCATTCAGCCAGGTGTCCCCCATCCTATATCTGTGCATTTCATTTTTCCGCCCTATGTGTAGGACCTTACATTTCTCTGTGTTAAATTTCATTTTGTTAGCTTTGGCCCAGCTTTCTAGTCTATTCAGGTCATTTTGAATTTTGATCCTGCCCTTTGGGGTATTAGCTACTCCTCCCAATTTCGTGTCATCAGCAAATTTGATAACTAGGCTCTCGATACTGTCATCCAAGTCATTAATAAAGATGTTGAATAGCACTGGGCCCAGGACAGAGCCCTGTGGGACCCCACTTGTCACTTCTTTCCAGGATGAAAAGGAACCGTTGGTGAGCACCCTTTGGGTTCGGTCAGTCAACCAGTTACAAATCCATGTAACGGTTACCTTGTCTATCCCACATTTTACAAGCTTGTTTGCAAGAATGTCATGGGGAACCTTGTCAAATGCCTTACTGAAGTCAAGATATACTATATCCACAGCATTCCCTTCATCTACCAAGCTAGTAATTTTATCAAAAAAAGAGATCAGATTTGTCTGGCATGACTTGTTTCTCTGAAACCCATGTTGGCTTTTTGTGATTATGGAATTATCTTCCAGATATTCACAGACTCTCTGCTTAATGATCTGCTCCAGAATCTTTCCTGGAATTGATGTCAGACTAACCGGACGATAATTGTTGGGATCATATTTTTTCCCCTTTTTGAAGATGGGGACAACGTTTGCCCTCCTCCAGTCTGCTGGGACTTCTCCTGTTCTCCAGGAGTTCTCAAAGATTATTGCCAATGGCTCTGATATTACATTTGCCAGTTCTTTTAATACTCTAGGATGTAGTTCATCTGGTCCTGGAGACTTATATTCATTTAGATTAACCAGGTATTCCTGTACTGTCTCTTTATTTATTCTGTGCTGAAATTCCCCTATTCTGTCCTCTGCCCCATCATCCTTAGGTTGGGCACCCTTTGCCTTTCCTGAGAAGACTGAAGCAAAGAAGGTGTTGAGTAATTCTGCCTTTTCTCTGTCTCCTGTGAGCATTTGGCCATCTTCTCCACGCAGTGGCCCAACTGTTTCCTTCTTCTTCCTTTTGCTGCGGACATACCCAAAAAAGCCCTTTTTATTGTTCTTAACGTCTCTAGCAAGCCTGAGTTCATTTTGCGCTTTAGCTTTTCTGACTTTATCCCTACATGTACTGGCTATTTGTTTGAATTCCTCTTTGGTGATTTCCCCATTTTTCCATTTTTTATACATGTTCCATTTCAAAACTTAGCTCATTTGTAAGTTCCTTAGTCGTCCATACCGGTTTCTTGAGACATCTCCCATTTTTCTTCCTCATTGGAACTGTTTGAAATTGTCCCTTTAGTATCTCCCTTTTGAGGAACTCCCATCCATCTTGAACTCCCTTCTCTTTTAGTATTCTTGACCATGGGATCACCCCCAGTATTTCTCTAAGTTTATTGAAATCAGCTTTCCTAAAGTCTAGAATGCGTGTCTGACTATGCCTAGCTTCACCTTTCCACTGTATAACAAACTCCAGGAGGACATGGTCACTTCCACCTAAGGATCCCTCCACTTGCACCCCATCAACTAGGTCTTCCCTGTTGGTTAAGATCAGATCCAAAATAGTTGATCCCCTTGTTGCCTCTTCCACCTTTTGGACAATGAAATTGTCTTCCAGGCAAGTGAGGAATTTTCTAGATCTTGAGGATAGCGCTGAGTTTGACTTCCAGCAAATATCCGGGTAGTTGAAGTCCCCCATCACTACTACATCTCTACTTCCTGATTGTGTGGTCATCTGTTCTAGAAAGGCATCATCCATTTCCTCTGTCTGACTTGGGGGTCTGTAGTAGACTCCCACAGTGACATCCCTGTTGTTTCCCTCTCCTTTAATTTTTATCCAGATGCTCTCCACCTGGCTTCCAGTATTGATGTCCTGGACCTCTTCACTGGTGTAAATATCCTTGACATATAATGCTATTCCTCCTCCTTTCCTGCTTGGCCTGTTTCTCTTAAAAAGGTTATATCCCTCTATTTCTATATTCCAGTCGTGAGACTCATCCCACCAGGTTTCAGTGATGCCTATTATATCATATTTCCCTTGTTGTGCTAGGAGTGCAAGTTCATCTTGCTTATTTCCCATGCTCTGTGCATTAGTGTAGAGACATCTAAGACCATGTGTCCCCTTTACTTGATGCCTGTGCATGTTTTTTTGGCTCCTATTGTTGGGTCCTTGCACTGTTTGTCTTCTTCCCCCTATGTCAGTTTGACTATTTTTTCTAGCTGTTTTGCCTTCCAGACTGCTGTCTCCCTTCCCCAGGTCACTTAGTTTAAAGCCCTCCTGATCAGATTCTTCAGACTGTTGGCAAAAACGTTTCTTCCAACTGGCGTGAGATGTAGCCCATCCCTTGCTAGAAGTCCCTCCTCATGGAACCGAAGCCCATGATCCAAGAATCCAAATTGTTCTCGGCGACACCATCTGCGGAGCCAGTTGTTGATATCTACTATTTTCCTCTCTCTTCCTGGACCATGCCCTTCTACTGGTAGAATAGACAAGATGACAATCTGTGCGTGCATTTCCTTCAGCTTCTTCCCCAGAGCCTCGTAATCCCTTCTGATATTGTGAAGGCTGTGTCTTGCTGTGTCATTCGTTCCCACGTGGACCAAAAGGAAGGGGTATTTGTCAGTAGATTTCACCAATCTTGTCAGCCTCTCCGTCACATCACGGATCTTTGCCCCAGGGAGACAACACACCTCCCGAGACATCTTGTCAGGCCCACAAATCACTGCTTCTGTACCCCTCAGCAAGGAGTCCCCCACCACGACCACGCGCCTCCTCCGAGGCTTAGCAGCAACTCTTCCCTGCGATGGAACTCCCAGGCTCCCCTGCTGTGTCCCTGAAGTCTGTCCATGCTGCTCTTCCTGATCCTCCTTGATAAGTGAAAGGGCTTCGAAACAATTCTGTAGCTGCAAGCTTCTACTGCTATCTCTGATTTCTCTGCTTCTCTGTGTGACATTCCTCCAGCTGTCTGCCTCCTGTGTACATGAAGTGACCTTCTCACCCCCAGCGACTTTCTCTGTGTGGTCCCCTTCCAAGATTGTTCCTTCCGTTGTGTCGAGGAAAACCTCTTGCTCCCTGACATGCTGAAGTGTCGCTACCCTGGATTCCAGCTGCTGTACTTTCTCTTCCAAGAGGGCTACCAACTTGCACTTGGGGCATGTGAAGTTCGCCACATCTGTAGGCAAGAAGACAAACATCCCACAAGTGTTGCAAGTGACTGCAGCCGCTCCCTCGGTGCCCATACTGAGAAGTATTAAGGAATCACTAAAAGAGGACTGTGGGCTTCCTCCTCGAAGAATATCCCCCGGTAAACACCAATGTCAAAGGCCCCTGATGTCCTGTCCTATTTCACCAAACTCTATCAGTGATTTCAACCTACTGGGAATGTTACTTTATACAGATGCCCTGGTTTCTAACTTGTATTCACTTCCTCTGAGGTGGAGGGGAACCCTTCAAAGCACTTTTAAAAAAGGGGGAGATCCAAAGGAGAACCTCTAAAAAACAAAGTTTACAGCTCCTCTACTCCTTAAGTTGTGCTTCACCCTGTTTGGGGGGGGGGGGAATTGAGCAGTTCTCTACAGCTAGTCTCCTAGCTCCTCCCACTTGTGACTCACAGATGTGACTCACAGAAGCTCCTCCTCCTCCTCTGCAACAGACACACTCCCCCAAGAGATTTTAAAAATCCACACACTTACCACTTAAAATGTCTGCCAAAAAGGTGCTCTTCCTTCTTCTCTCTCTCACTCCAAGTGGTCTGCAGCTGGCTCTCTGAGCAGTTCTCTACAGCTAGTCTCCTAGCTCCTCCCACTTGTGACTCACAGATGTGACTCACAGAAGCTCCTCCTCCTCCTCTGCAACAGACACACTCCCCCAAGAGATTTTAAAAATCCACACACTTACCACTTAAAATGGCTGCCAAAAAGGTGCTCTTCCTTCTTCTCTCTCTCACTCCAAGTGGTCTGCAGCTGGCTCTCTGAGCAGTTCTCTACAGCTAGTCTCCTAGCTCCTCCCACTTGTGACTCACAGATGTGACTCACAGAAGCTCCTCCTCCTCCTCTGCAACAGACACACTCCCCCAAGAGATTTTAAAAATCCACACACTTACCACTTAAAATGGCTGCCAAAAAGGTGCTCTTTCTTCTTCTCTCTCTCACTCCAAGTGGTCTGCAGCTGGCTCTCTGAGCAGTTCTCTACAGCTAGTCTCCTAGCTCCTCCCACTTGTCATGATGATGATGATCATGATGATGATAAAACAGTAAAGAAAACTGAGACTGCTTTGTTTCCCACTTCTTTGGAAAAATGAAGCTAGACAAAAGCTGCTCTCATCTAAGCATTTATTATTACTTAATATTCATTAATTTTTGTATTGTTTATATCTTGTTGTTACCCACCTCGATCCCTGAAACGGAAGAGGCAGGATGTATATAAATATTTATTATTATTATTATTATTATTATTATTATTATTCTATTAATGTTAAGGAATTTATAAGAATGTAGCTTTGTAGAATGGCTGTTTTCAATATTTCTTCATTTCCTACATATAAATAGCATTTTAAAGTGCTGGCACCTGTCAGAAAAGGAGATATATGTATTGCTTTCCTTGCATTATGAGATGAATGGTGGTAAAAATACATCTTCAAAAAATCTTCATGATGCAAGTTAGCAAAAATGAAAATTCATTTGACTCTTCTGAAGCATGAACTGATCTGGCCCTTATGTCACCAAGCAATACATATGCAGAGTAAACCTGCAATCCTGTATCAGTTAGCTATATTAAATGTCATTGAGGTTAATGGGTTTTCAGCAGTGAAACCTGTAGGCTTATGGACTCTGCGTTCGATGAAGTCATGAGAATTTCATCCCTTTCCCCATTCATTAGAATAGTGTGAACAAGCTTTGTGGAACTAAATGAATGGCTTGAGCTCTGGGGCCAGTTGCTGGATCTTTTGTTTCTATTGGACTGAAAGTGTTTTGGTCACTGTTGTGAACTAACCCTTATCAGTAACTTTTCCATCATGGGGTGGAAAGAGCAGCAACTTGTAGGGTGGATACTACAAGGGAAAGGTTTAGGTAGCCCCTCTGTTGTTGTTTAGAGGCTGCTTTTGTTTTGTTTTGTTTAAGAACACCCACAAAAGAAGAGCAGGCTTGAAGATATCATAAATTGTATGTTCTATTTTGTTAGCACCTTAACAAAAGTAAAAAGCTTTATCAAGCAATCATGCCTGTGGTCTAACATGTTTGCAGTCAGAATGCATCACACCAGTTCTTGATTTCTCTTATAGTTTTCCTTGTTGAACCAGAATTGCAAGGATATGAGTTTGTACCAGCCATGGAAGTGACAGAGTGATTCTCTCCCATCGTAACTTGCCTCATAGTTTTGATGTGGGATTAAATCTGGGTGGTGGCCAATATGTAGATGTTTGTGTTTGCGTGTGTGACTTGCCCAAGGTCATTCAGTGTGTTTCATGGCCAAGCTGGGAATCAAATCCTGGTCTTCAGAGTCATAGTCCAATACTCAAACGGCTAAATGCTTTGTTTGTACTGCTGCTGATGGTTTATCCTGATCTAGAGCTGCTAGGTACTGTAGCATTTGAATAAAGCACTTCCACTCAGTCATGTTGTGAGGACCCAGTTTTGGCAGATCCTCCAAAAGCTGCTCCTGCAGGTTCAGGTGCTCTCTGGAATACCATATGATATTGTTAGGCATGGAGGATCAAAGCTTGGAAGTAAAGCCTTGTAAGTAATGACCCGAACTAGAGTGTGTTATATTTCTGTAACTATATTGTTAATGTTACTTTTGGAATATATAGTGATCACTAGTAAAAGCATCAGACTGGAACTTGTCTGAGATCACCCATGTTATGAAATATGCTTTTAATAAAATTTTGGGAACACGTGGTCTGTGCCATGACCCCTGGCTGACCTCCTAGAGGGCCCGCAAAGGGAGAGAAACCACTGGGCAAGACAGTAAATTGCCTTGGAAAGACCAGCAGAGCCCCTAGAGATGAGATTAGTGGAAGTTCTCTATAGGTAGTTTGGGAATCGCCAAACACACATTTCCACATCTCCCAGGTAAGATAATAGCCTTGGCATCATATCAGATGAGCTAGTGATTAACTTAATGACTCAGCCATTAAGTCTCCTGCCCCTCCGAACTGTGTCCAAACCTAAGTGCATTGTACACAGATTATTCGTTCTTGGCTTAACAAAGCCCAGGCAATCAGCACCTTTGTCCAAGCCTTGCCACATAGCCCCCGGATATGTTTAGCCCTATAAAAGACCTTGAGTTTGAATCCCCTGTTGACGCTATCCTCAGAGTGCAGGCTGGTCCACACCAGTTTGACCTCTGCTCATAGCTCCTGTGGCCTGTTTCCCCTCATCCTGGCAGTCGTGTCCATCATCCTCATCCACATCTATCAGGCTTCCTGGAGAAGACTTCTAAGGTAGTATTCCAGCGGTTTCTCTCTCTCAAACCTAACTCCCAATCTTACCCCTCCCTCTTCGCTAGCATCAAACGTGTGTTTGTGTCCCCTTTTGCTGTGTGTGGTATTTATCCCTCAATAAACTGAGTATTTTTATTGGATTCACTTGGACTAGTGTTATCTCTCTTGGGGTTTGTCGGTGGACCTCTGGTAGACAATACTGGGATTCCGGCATTAGACTTTGTTAGGATCTTCCTCTCTGCATATTTTGAGCTAATTACAATTCCCCTAAGTGAGAGACTTCCTAACACCCAGTGGGTTTCTGTGGCTGAGTGGACATTTGAACCCTGGCCTTCTGCATACCTAATTGAGTACTCAAACAACTGCAGCACATGAAATGCAATTAGGTAATGTAAAGTATGTAAAGTTATGCAGTGCACACGCTCTTATTACCAGCAGTGTTGTGGTGCCAAGGTTCACAGGATCAAAGCCTGGGACCTTTGATTAACAGAATATGGCATCATCTCTTATTCAGACTCCCCTCTTCCCTGTGAGTTTAGCAACACTCCTCACAGAGGCTAGAAGGAGGATAAATTTTTGCAGCAACAATCTTTTTTATTTGTTTTTATTCCTGACATAATTTAAAATAGTTAGGGTGGCTTGGTCTTGAGTTGGCAAACCCAATAGCTTTTCCAAAGACATCCTCTTGATTAAGATGTTAATTACCAGAATATATGTATATATATATATGTATATATATATAATTTATATCTTGCCTTTCTCCTGGGACTACCCTGTTTCCCTGAAAATAAGACATCCCTAGAAATTAAGAGCTAGTAGAGGTTTTGCTGAATTGCTAAATATAAAGCCTCCCCCAAAAGTAAGACCCAGTAAAGTTTTTGTATATAAATATATATACAGTATATAATACCATGTTTTTCTGAAAATAAGACAGTGTCTTATATTCATTTTTGCTCCCAACGATGCGCTAGGTCTTATTTTCAGAGGATTTCTTATTTTTTCCATGAAGAAGAATTCACATTTATTGTTGAACTAAAAAAATGAACATTTATTATATACTGTATATATATTTCTATACAAAAACTTAGCTAGGTCATGCTTTCGGGGGAGGCCTTATATTTAGAAATACAGCTAAACCTCTACTAGGTCTTATTTTATGGGAATGTCTTATTTTCAGGGAAATAGGGGTAAATTTTTTTTTTGTTCAACAATAAATTTGAATTCTTCTTCATGGAAAAATAAGACATCCCCTGAAAATAAGACCTAGTGCATCTTTGGGAGTAAAAGTTAATATAAGACACTGTCTTATTTTTGGGAAAACACAGTACGTAGATCAACCTAGTCACTTGCATTTTGAATTTGTCATAGGGATGTTGCTATAAAATGGGTTGTGATAGGGGCTTGCACTTCAGCATTTACCTCTATGCTGTTGCTCATTGGAACAGGATTGGGGGAGGGGGTTGTTTGAATCCAAATTTTGCATTTTGGACTCTTACTGTTATAAAAAACCTAATTTAAAAGCCCATTATTTGTACAGTAACATGTACAATCAGCCCTCCATATTCACAGATGCTTCATCCACAGATTCAAATCATCTGTGGCTTTAAAATATATTTTTCAAAAATATAAATTTGAGAAAGTAAACCTTGATTTTACTGTTTTATATAGGGCACACCATTTTACTGTACCATTGTTTTTAATGGAACATGAGCATCCATGTATTTTGGTATTCACAGGGGATCCTGGAACCAAGCCCAAGCAAATAGCAAGGGCTCACTGTATTGGCTAATATGCTGTACCCCAAGAGTAATGATATAAGGCTAACACGTTACTTTTAGAAAGTATTCCAGACTCTGGCGAGGGTCAGCAGAAGCCATTTATTGTTTTCCACTACACCAAAGCCACAATTGAATTCAACCCTTTTGTTTTGCACTTAGTGGCTTTTACGGTATATTTTGTATTGTCACACCTCTGAAAGCACATTTAGAAAGTAGTGCTATGCATCTATTTCATTCCCCCCCCCCCAATAATAATGTTTGCAATCCACAAATATGTATATGCTTGAAAATTGTTACATATCTGTTACAGGTCTGTATTTTGAACAAGGTAAATCAGTAGAGATGTAAATAGTTTATGTTTTTTTTAATAATTGAGTTGTTCAGAAGAGGACAGTATTCCCTACAGTGCTCCTTATAACATCTGGACAGGTATTCAGAGGATCTCAGTACTTCTTTAATGAGGTGCTAAGTCAGTTCTACAACAGAAATTTGAAAATGTATTAGCAGCTACACTTAAAATTAGCTTTATACCAGCTGTCCCTAATATGACCTGAACATGTTGCTAGAAAGATGTTTGCTACTGCTGCACCTGCATGATTGTGACCAAAGCCTCAAAATGTTGGCTGGTAGATTTTGGAAAGAGTAGTGAAAAAAGAAAAAGGAAAAAGAAAAAGAAAGGGGGAAAAAAGAAAGAAAAGAAAAAGAAAGAAAGAAAGAAAGAAAGGTAACTTTTACCAGCTTCTGTTATAATATGCAGAATTATCTCATGGATACAACTCTCCTAATATTGAATGCAAAAGTATAGGCATAGAAAATGTTTATCTTGGCATGAAATTGTTCATTATGTGCATGCATGTCCCTGTTTATAATAAAAACCTTAAATATAAAGTATATAATTAAAAAAACCAACACCTTTACAGTACTAGGATGGGTAAAACTGCACCAAACTGAAAACTACTACAGCCACAATGTTGTCAAGTATGTGTTCTTACAAGCTGCTGTTGTTGTTGATATGTTTCTTTATATTGCCTCCAGCTATGGCGACTCTGCTTTATAATTTTGTTAGCATAAGTTATTCAGAGGAGGTTTGGCCGTTTCTTCATCTAAGGCTGAGAGAGTGTGACATGTCCAAGGTTACCCATGAGTTCCATGGCTGAGTGGGCATTTGAAGCATGATCTCTTGGATTCCTAGTCCAGCACTTAAAATCACTACACCACACTGGTTCTTACACACAAGCAAGTTAATACAAGAGGTGTAATAGTTAAAAACAGACAATAACATTTGGTGTGATCTGAGGAAGTAGTGATCATTTCTCTTTTTTTTTTAAAAAAAATATTGTTTCCAAAACAAAAATAATAAAATACATATTTAAACATAAATTTACATCAATCCATATATTTTTCAAAGGGTACAAAACCATCTTCTTTCATACATTGGGTATTTGTTCCATTACTGTGGATTTCTAAACAACTCATTGACTGCATCAAATTCCAGGCCATGAACATAAAAAGTAAAAAATATATATTTCTAAGCACAGGAAAGCATGGAAATAATAGATTGTTTTACTTACACTTATTTATAGTAAGATTTCAAGCATTGTACACATTATGGTAGTAGCACTGTATCACAAAACAGGGCACAAAACTCTAACAAATGACCATGATAAAGATGTTTAGGTCCTTGAGTAGCTGAGATCCAGTTTTAATTCTTTGCAGAAAGTAAGATTTTAGGTTTCTAAAGTCTCTTGTCTAGTACTTACATGGTAAATGACTAATATTTGAAGAGATGCAGGTAAAATTATAAATGGCAAAACAGATCAGTCAGAGGAATGGAGATACTTGAACAAACAGCAACACAAAAGCCTTTTTCAAATTGGTCCCTGTAGTGGCTGTTTCCAGGTGGTGAGTCATTTGCAGTTATCTGCTCTGTCTCTGCCATTGCATGTCAACTGAAATGTGGTTCAGGGATGTAAGTTGTACATTTTGGAAGGATTTCCCTCTCCCAAAAGTGACACTCTCTTGTGTCTTAGTTCCATTTAATTAGTTCCTTTTGCTTGCATTGCTCTCATGACTGTTGCTTTTTAGTTCTATCTGAAGAGGCTTATAAAGTCCTGCTACAAGTATGGTAACTTTGGCCTCATTCCCACTTACAGATAAATCCGTGTGCGATCCGAATTGATGGATTGATTTGACAGCTGAGCGTGATTCCCACTACATTTTCCTGATCATAGTTTTCCCTCCAAAACAATCCACTTGTGGTTCACATTCATGCATGAATTGATTCAAAATGGACCTGCTCCAGCCAGCTGAAGGGCAAATTTAAATTGACTCTGATCTGCACCTGATTCACACTTGTGCGGAATTGATTTATCAGAAAAGACACAGAAAACATCAGTGTCAAAAAGACACGACTTAAATGGGTCTAGCACATGCCCCCCCTCTTGGAATTGCTTTAGTGGTTCAGTTTAAGTGGGAACCGGGATTGTTTGAACCAGTTCAAACCGATTTGCTATCTGGTTTAAATGGAAGTGGGAATCAGGCTTTGTGTATTCCCTTTTAAATCACTCCTCTCCATTTCAGACAGTAAAGCAAGTACAGTATACTGTTATGTAGCCCCCTCTTACTCAAGCTGTGTGAAATCCAGCAACTATGGTTATAGCAATAGGATTTAGTTTCCTATAAATGAGACTTAGCAAGGGAGACTTGTGGTGTTTGTAATATCGGTTTACAAACAGACAAGCAGGCTATTGCTTTGGGAGCAGAAAGACTTCTAAGACATATACTGCAGTATAACTGCTTAATTTCTTCTTCAATCCTAAAGAGAGTAACTGTACACCAAGGTCTCCTCACAATTCTTTCTCACTGTCTTGAACTGCCTCTAAGTTTCAGCTGCAAAATCTTCAAACTATAGATGTGTCCTTCCTCCAAATACTTTTGTTGTTGGTTGTTCTTGAATGAAAGTGACTTTCATATGGTACTGCAAGAGGGGTGGTATGGACTATTTGTGCTTTCTTTTAAATTCTTGAGCTTCTATTTCGAGTCTTATTGTATTTAGCTGAGTGCACTACTTCCCCGCCCCCCACCCACTGCATGCTCTCCACCCATCTTTACCAGTCTAATGCCAGGAAGAAGGCTTTTTCCATTTTCATACAAAACTGCTTCCTAATGTGCCAACTGTAGGGATGCTTTCCCCCTTGATGAGGAGTTTCCAGGGTCAAATTGGCTACCTATGGGTCAATATGGATCAGATGAATCATGTGCAAGACCACTGAAATAACTGTGTTTAAGTGCACCGTACAATGTTGAGCATAGCAGCAGGGGGTAAAGTTTGGAGGGTAGTAGGAGGAAGGCTCTATTAGTTCAATTAGATTTGTTGTTATATGCCTTTAAGTTATTTCTAACATTTGTTCAGAGGGAAGTTGCCTTTACCTTCCTCTGAGGCTGAGAGAGTGTGACTTGCCCAAGATACCCAGTGGGTTTCCATTTCCAAGCAAGAATTTGAACACTGGTCCCCAAAGTCTTGGTCCAACATACAGATTACTACACCACACTGGCTGGGAGAAAAAAGCAACCTGTTTCTTCTGCAAAGGGATAAACTATTTGGTACTGAATAAAAAAAGATTTATTTGAGACTCTGATAAGACATTAATGAAGCCTGGTACAGTTGGCCCTCTGTATCCATAGATTCAATCATCCATGGCTTTACTTTAAATAAATAAATAATTTTCAAAAAGCAAGCCTTGATTTTGCCATATTGCATACGGGACATTTTACTGCATCATTTTATATACAGTGTAATGGGACTTGAGTATTAATTGGTACCCACAGGAAGTACTGGAAACAAACTCTGGTGGATACCAAGAGCCCACTTTTTTGTGGAGTAGGATGTCCTCTTGAAAGAGCTAGCTGATGCAAACTGTCAGCTGAGATGATATAGTTCTTCTGTTGTGAAGTATTGCACGATGGGAGTGGTGGACAAGGAGAAATCAAGACTTTTTTTGGGAAGGAGGAGTCTTTGTTTTCTAATTCAGTATGGCATATTTACTAAAAAGTTGTGTGCGGTATTTAGATCTTTAAGACCAGGAGTAGAAATCCTAAAATCTTCCCAGCAGTTCTACCATTGGATTTGCTGGCTAGGGCTGCTAAACCGGCTGTCCAGGATGAGGAGGGCTGCATGATTGCCTCCCCTTGTCCCTTGTTCACAGGGACTGAGGGCTGTGGGGAAGTAATGCCTATTTGTTCTCTTCCCCATAATTCTCTGTGGGAGGGACAGTGAAAAAGGAAAGACGCTCTCTGCAAATGGATCATTCTTACCATATCTTTGCTAGTTAATTGAAACTTAACAGTGTTTGGCTACCAAGCTTGGACACAGTTTGCTGAACTTTGGCTCTAGCCACATTTGCAATAGTTAGGGCCCGTTGAGTTCTTGCTTGTACATTGCTTGGTCTGGTGAGTCTTTACAATACTGTTCTGAAGATGCTATATTTAATCTGAGTAAGAACAAAATGACATGTAATGATCCTTGGTACTTATTGATGATGGTGCCCTTGCTATTTATGGCTCTTATTGCAACAGACCATTAATCAGCTGTTACTCACATATGAACATTTTAATACTGCTGATTGAATTTCATATCTTTTTCCTCCTCTTTCATGCCTATACCTCCCCATCACTGCTTTTAAGTCTTGCAATTCCTCACTGTAGATTTTGGTAACATGATTCCATGAATTCTTTTCTTTTGACCATCACTCCCTTCCCACTCTTATTTCTGGTGTTTGGCGGGTACTCGCCTACACTTGCTTTTTGTCTTCCCATTTTTGTCATATGTAGCAAAACAGAAATATGTAGCAACACAGAACTTAAACTGGGAAATACACAACAGTGTTCTGCTTTGAGTCCTCCATTGTAATTAGGTTTGATAGCTCTGTCCCAAATTTGTCCATTCTTTCTAAAGCTCTTATGTTCAGAATACCCTCCCTTAAAAAAAGAAAAGCATCCCTTTCACTGTCTCTGTATGAAGAACAGTGTTCTGCTTATCTCATTGAGTGAAAGAAGATAGGTACAGTACTCAAAATGGCCGCATTGCTAGTCAGAAGTGAATCTAGTGGAACACAGCTTCTCGGTGCTCTGTGTCTGCTTATGAGGTTCATCTTCATTTCAACTTACATTTGGAGAACCTCTGACCACCTGAGCATTGATTCTGCTGTCTTCCTGGCCCACATATACAGAATTGTTTTCCTTTCTTTCTTTCTTTCTTTCTTTCTCCCTCCTCCTCTCCTCCTCCTCCTCCTTTTTTTGAAGGCTTGTCTATAAAATGACAATCCAGTTCCCCATTTCAGGTGCTCAAGAGCATATGTACACAGTCTTTAGAAGTTGGGTCCTGTCATGGTGAAGATTCACAGGCAGGCAGGCAGGCAGGCAAAAATACTAAGATTGATGGGATGGTTAGAAGTTCCCCGTATGTATTTTATGGTTACCACTTTATACCAGAAGCAATACCAGAGACACCAGTACAAAAACTGTGGAATTGCCCTCCCTGGGGTGATCCATTAGAGCTCAACACTTAAGTGCTTTTATGTATGCTTGGAATACTATAATAATGGATGTCTGTGAATTGTGACTTTCTCTAGCTATTTTAAGGTATGCAGTTTTTACTTCTCTTTACTGCTCTGATTAAATTTACTTACTCATTTTTATGATCAGTATGTGTAAGCTATCTTGAGAAAATCTTCTCAAAGATGGCATAAATGTGTAAACAAATTAACATATACATCATGGAAATCATAATGTCTTGTGGCAGGTTCCTTATCTCTCTAACTGCTTTGCATCCAGTATTTCAACTATACTGAAGCATGTGGAAGAGTACTTAAACATGAAAAGTACAAGAGAATTAAGCTTACATCTGCCTTGTGGACCTATTCAGATTTTTTGCATGTAATTCTGAGCATAAGTCCACTTTCCACAAACTCAGTTGTGAGGGGAAAATCCTTTTTACCACTGGGGTACATAGTAAGTGATTCTGTGCAATTGAGATTCTGAAACAGTGAGAAACTATATTCTTCATTTAACCATTTCACTTTACAGTGTCACCTGAAAGGCCAAGTACTGCTGGAGTCAACCTGTAGCTGTAGAATGGGGCAGGCCTAGTTCTCCAGTACTACATGCTATAATGAAGTGCTTTTGATATACAGCCTGTTTTCGTGGGGGATCCATTCCAGACCCCCTCCCCCCCAAAAAACTTGCATATATTCAAGTCCTATTGGCTTGAATGGCTATGTGCTCCTGTGGTCACATGTGCCATTTTAACCAATGCGGCTCGCCTCTCTGTGAGTAATCTAGACCGTAGACTTCAGGTCTGCAAAAATGGAGGAGTGACTGTATTTATATGGCAGGTGCATATATAAGAGAGAAACAAACTAACTGATGACATAATTTTTGAAGTACTGGTACATTCTTCTAACAAAAAAACATATATACTGTTCTGCATGAGGCAGAATATTCCCGCCAGAAAGAGGCAATCCTTAAAATTCTCTGTTACAGTGTAGAATCCCAAAGAAATTGGCTTGCTTTTGTGTTTAAAAACGCACATCTTAACAGACACATTTATGCATTGCTAAACTAAAAATATTTCATATGCTTAGTAAAGCAGCTAAACTAACCAGAAAATGAAGATCTACTGTGATATTAGTACGGCCTTTTACAATTCAGGATTTAAAACCTGGACTTTTTCCTGATGTGTATAAATAAGAATTTTAGACTCAGAGGTCACAGTAGCTTTTTTGATTTTTTAAATTAGTTTTTTAGTTTGTCCTCTTGCACTATTGGAAGAAAACATTGTTGGAGAGGACTCTTTAAACTTTCCACTTTTCTTTTCCTTTCTTTCTTTAAGGGGCTAGTGGGGACCTTTGCTCAGAGGAAATGAGTCAAAGACTTGCCTCTGGAAGGAGCTAGTAGCCAGGAGTTCTCTACATAATTAAAGGCCCCGTGACTTGAATTCAGTGACAGAGCTTGGGACAAAGGCCAAGCTTAGCAGGGGAACCCCAGTCTTGTTTCAGTGCCTCCTTAAGACTTCTCAGTATGGAAACTGAAGGCCATGTTGCAGTCACCTGCAACACTTGTGGGATGTTTGTCTTCTTCCCTAGGGATATGGAGAACTTCACCTGCCCCAAGTTCAAGTTGGTAGCCCTCTTAGAAGAGAAAGTACAGCAGCTGGAGGCCCAGGTATCTGCACCTCAGCATCTTAGGGATTAGGAGGTTCTCCTGAACAGAACAGATCGGAATGTCTTGGATGCGAAACACACAGAGGAAGTTGCTGGGGTGGAGGAGGACACTCCACATACAGCAGAGGTAGAAGCTTGGAGGAAGGTCACACACAGAAGTAAGGAAACCAGGGAATGTTCTGTGAGTGGCTTGCAGCTACAGAATTGCTTTGAATCTCTCTCTGTTATCAGAGATGACGAGGAAAAGCAGCAGGGACAGACACCAGGGACAGAGCAGGGGAGCCTGAGAGTACCACAAAAGGGAACAGCCACTGCTAAGCCTCGGAGGAGGCATGTGGTCGTGGTGGGGGACTCCTTGCTGAGGGGTACCGAAGCAGTGGTTTGTGGGCCTGACAAGATGTCTCGGGAGGTGTGTTGTCTCCCTGGGGCAAAGATCCGTGATGTGACGGAGAGGCTGACAAGACTGCTTTTTAACATTTACATGAAACCGCTGGGAGAGATCATCCGGAGGCATGGGGCGCGGGGTTATCAGTACGCTGATGACACCCAAATAGTCTTCTCTATGTCTCCGACTGATGCAGTGACCAGGGATGGCGTCGCTCCTCTTGTGGCCTGTCTGGAATCGGTAATGGACTGGATGAGGGAAAACAGACTCAGCCTGAATCCAGAGAAAACGGAAGTACTCGTGATAGGCTCCCCCGGTCCGGGTATGGAGGTGGTTCCACCTGTCCTGAACGGGGTCACGCTCCCCGTTAAGGACACTGTACGCAGTCTGGGGGTGCTCCTTGACTCGGCGCTCCATCTGACTTCTCAGGTGGATGCAACAGTCAGGAGCACCTGCTTTCAGCTTCGGCTGATACGCCAGCTGCGTCCCTATTTGGACCGGAGGGACCTTGAATCTGTAGTACATGCTCTGGTAACCTCTCGGTTGGATTTCTGCAACGCGCTCTACATGGGGCAGCCTTTGTATCACACTCGGAAGCTGCAATTAGTGCAAAATATGGCAGCACGGGTGGTCACTGGTGTTCCCAGGGCCTCCCACATAACACCAATATTGAAAGATCTTCATTGGCTGCCGATTTGCTTCCAGGCTCAGTACAAAGTGCTGGTTATCACCTATAAAGCCCTATATGGCTTGGGCCCAGGGTACCTGAAGGACCGTCTCTCCCCACATAATCCGCCCCGCACACTAAGATCTACTGGGCAACAGTTCTTAAGAGTTCCAGAGGCTAGATTAGTGAATACAACGAAGAGGACGTTTTCCATCTCCGCCCCTAGCCTCTGGAACTCACTGCCCACCGAGCTCCGCTTGTCTCCCTCCCTCTCCCAATTTAAGAAGGACCTGAAGACTCACCTATTTAAGCAGGCATACTCCTGAATGGGCCTCTCCCACCAATTGCCTTGTCATGTAATGCCGCTTACCTTATCACTATTGCATATAGAATCGGGTGATATTGTTTTTATTGTTTTTATTGTATACTGGACTGTTTTTATCTATGTTGTTTTATGATATTTTTAATGTTTGCATATGCTGTACACCGCCCTGATCTTTGGAAGGGCGGTATAGAAATAAAATTTATTATTATTATTATTATTATTATTATTAAGCCTACTGATCAATACCCCTTTCTTTTGGTTCATGTGGGAACCAATGATACTGCAAGGCACAGCCTTCAGAATATCATAAGGGATTATGAGGATCTGGGTAGGAAGCTGAAAGAGATGGATGCACAGGTTGTCATCTCATCTCTTCTCCCAGTTAAAGGGCATGGTCCAAGAAGGGAGAAGAAAACAGCAGATGTCAACAACTGGCTCCACAGATGGTGTCGCCAAGGACGATCTGGATTCTTGGATCATGGGCTGCGGTTCCATGAGGAGGGACTTCTGGCAAGAGATGGGTTGCATCTCACGTCAGTTGGCAAAAACGTTTTTGCCAATAGTCTCAAAAATTTGATCAGGAGGGCTTTAAACTGAGTTATGTGGGGAAGGGAGACAGTATTCTGGGGCTGAAAAAAAATAGTCAAATTGATATAGAGGGAAGAAGGCAAACAGTGCAAGGACCCAACAGTGGGAGGCAAATTTTTTTTGCACAGGCAGCAAATAAAAGGGACCCATGGTCTTCGATGTCTCTACACTAATGCACAGAGTATGGGAAATAAACAGGATGAACTTGAACTCCTAGCGCAGCAAAACAAATATGATATAATAGGCATCACTGAAACCTGGTGGGATGAGTCTAACGATTGGAATATAGAGATAAAAGGATATAACCTTTTTAAGAGAAACAGGCCAAACAAGAAAGAAGGAGGAATAGCATTATATGTCAGAGACATTTACACCAGTGAAGAGATCCAGGACATCAATACTGGAGGCCAAGTGGAGAGCATCTGGATAAAAATTAAAGTGGAAGGAAACAACAAGGATGTTACTGTGGGAGTTTACTACAGACCCCCAAGTCAGATGGAGGAATTGGATGATGCTTTTCTAGAACACATGACCACACACGCAGAAAGGAGAGATGTTGTAGTGATGGGGGACTTCAACTATCCTGATATTTGCTGGAAGTCAAACTCAGCCAAATCCTCAAGGTCTAGCAAATTCCTCACTTGCCTTGAAGAAAATTTCATTGTGCAAAAGGTGGAAGAGGCAACAAGGGAGTCAGCTATTTTGGATCTGATCTTAACCAACATGGAAGACCTAGTTGATGGGGTGCAAGTGGTTGGTACGTTAGGTGGGAGTGATCATGTTCTCCTGGAGTTTGTTATACAGTGGAAAGAAGAAGCTAGACATAGTCAGACACGCACTCTAGACTTTAGGAGAGCTGATTTCAATCGAGAAATACTGGGGGTGATCCCATGGTCAGGAATACTAAAAGAGAAGGGAGTTCAAGATGGATGGGAGTATCTCAAAAAGGAGATACTGAAGGCGCAATTTCAAACAGGCCTTCCCAGAAACAGGCTGATACTCCCGGCTCCAAACCAGGGTTATAAGAACTCCCCAGCCTCCTCCCTTATGCTCCTTCTACTTAGAGTTAGGAATTTTTGTCCAGGATCCTTTGCCCTTATTTACTGTACATGTTTTTATTGCATATGTTTTTTAATCTTTAGCTGATTAAATTCTTTTTTATGGGGAGAGGTGGGGATGGATTGGAATATATTAACTGTTATGTTTTAACTTTTGTTGTAATCCGCCTCGATTGCTTTGTTCAGAGGGGCGGACTAGAAATAAAAATTGATTATTATTATTAGTGTTATTATTATTATTAGTAGTAGTAGTAGTAGTAGTATTACAAACAGTTCCAATGAGGAATAAAAATGGAAGATGTCTCAAGAAGCCAGGATGGATGACTAAGGAACTTTCAACTGAGCTAAGTTTTAAATGGAACATGTATAAGAAATGGAAAAATGGGGAAATCACCAAAGAGGAATTCAAACAAATAGCAAGCACTAGTAGGGGTAAAGTCAGAAAAGCTAAAGTGCAGAATGAACTCAGGCTTGCTAGAGAGGTTAAAAACAATTAAAAGGGCTTTTTTGGGTATGTCCGGGGCAAAAGGCAGAAGAAGGAAACGGTAGGGCCACTGCGTGCAGAAGATGGCAAAATGCAAACAGGGGACAGAGAAAAGGCAAAAGGTGCTCAAGCTGAGGATAACGGAGCTGAGGACAGAATAGAGGAATTTCAGCACAGAATAAGTAAAGAGATAGTACAGGAATACCTGGTTAATCTAAATGAATACAAGTCTCCAGGACCAGATGAACTACATCCAAGAATATTAAAAGAACTGGAAAATGTAATATTGGAGCCATTGGCAATAATCTTTGCGAAATCTTGAAGAACAGGAGCAGTCCCAGCAGACTAAAGGAGGGCAAACATTGTCCCCATCTTCAAAAAAGGGGAAAAAAAGGATCCCAACGATTATCGTCCAGTTAGTCTGACTTCAATTCCAGGAAAGATTCTGGAACAGATTATTAAACAGAGAGTCTACGGATATCTAGAAGATAATTCCATAATCACAAAAAGCCAACATGGGTTTCAGAAAAACAAGTCATGCCAGACAAATCTGATCTCTTTTTTTGATAAAATTACCAGCTTGGTAGATGAAGGGAATGCTATGGATATAGTATATCTTGATTTCAGTTAGGCCTTTGACAAGGTTCCCCACGACATTCTTGCATACAAGCTTGTAAAATGTGGGATAGACAAGGCAAGTGTTAGGTGGATTTGTAATTGGTTGACCGGCCGAACCCAAAGGGTGCTCAGCAATGGTTCCTTTTCATCCTGGAGAGAAGTGACCAGTGGGGTCCCACAGTGTTCTCTCCTGGGCCCAGTGCTATTCAACATCTTTATCAATGACTTGGATAACAGAATTGGGAGCATACTTATCAAATTTGCAGATGACACTGAATAGACTAGAAAGCTGGGCCAAAGCTAACAAAATGAATTTCAATAGGGAGAAATGTAAGGTACTGCACTTAGCGCGGAAAAATGAAATGCACAGATATAGGATGGGGGACACTTGACTGAATGAAACTTTGTGCGAAAGAGATCTAGGAGTCCAAGTAGACGATAAGTTGAACATGAATCAACAGTGTGATGTGGCAGCTAAAAAGCCAATGCAATTTTAGGCTGCATCAATAGTACTATAATGTCTAGGTCCAGGGAAGTAACAGTGCCACTCTACTCTGGCTTAGTCAGGCCCCACCTGGAATACTGTGTCCAGTTCTGGGGACCACAATTCAAAAAAGGTGTGGAGAAACTGGAGCATGTCCAAAGGAGGGCAACTAAGATGGTGAAGGGTCTGGAAACTTATGTCCTATGTGGAACGCCTTAGGGAGCTGGAGATGTTTAGCCTGGAGAAGAGAAGGTTATGAGGTGATATGATAGCCCTGTTTAAATATTTGAAGGGATGTCATATGGAGGAGGGAGCAAGCTGATTTTCTGCTGCTCCAGAGATTAGAACGCGGAACAATGGATGCAAACTGCAGGAAAAGACATTCCACCTCAACATTGGGAGGAACTTCCTGATAGTAAGGGCTGTTTGACAGTGGAACACACTCCCTCGGAGTGTAGTGGAGTTGCCTTCCTTGGAGGTCTTTAAGCAGAGGCTGGATGGCCATCTGTTGGGGATGCTTTGATGGAGAGTTCCTGCATGGCAGGGGGTTGGACTCGATGGCCCTTGTGGTCTCTTCCAACTCTATGATTCTATGAATTAGGGAAAATGGATAGCGCAAAACTAGTACACAGTTCAGTCGTGGTAACTGAATGCCTTGGTGCTACCGGTAAGCCAGGGATTGCATATTGTGTCCTTCATGACTCTGACACTTACTGTTTTAGTAAACAGATGACAAGGTTTCTGATTACTTTTGTTTTCTAGTTTCTCTCTATTTAGGCAGCAGATGGAACAAGAACAAAGGAAAATTGTACAGTGTACAGCAGGTGGTTGAAACTCAGATTTATTTTAGAATGCTTTAGTTGTTGATGTTGTAAAATACTTGCTAATGGGAAATTTGTGTGTCAGTTCTGCAATACAATGTGATTCTGGAAGACTAAAATACCTGGCTTGTTTAAATGAGAGTGAAAGCGAGCACTTTCCTGAAATTTTATATCCATGCTATAATTTTCCATTTCATTTGAAATTCATTTTTTCCAGCATGTTTAACTTTCCCATTTAAAAAATTCTAAGCCCTAACTTTCAACTGTAGCCTTCAATAATGATATTTTGATTTATTTTATTTTTAAAAAATGAAGTCAAAGACTCATCCAGATGGAGCAAATGTATAAGTTGCAGTATTTAGTTCATATAACCCCAAAATGATCTTGTTGTCCCAGATTATATTCTGGCAAAGATATATCAAAACAAAAAATCCTGCTCTCTTTTAATAAAATTTTATTTTCTTAGTGTTACAGAGGGAAAAATCAAATGGCTATTTTAAGGCATTGCTTTCCATATTATTTGCAAAGTGCACCCCCCCTTTTTCTAGCGTTTCATGACACCTTAAATCCTCTAGGTACTATTGATGATCCATATTCTTGCGTAGTGGATAAATGCCAGTACTGCAGCCACTCAACTCACAGCCACAAAGTTGTGAATTCGATTCCAGCTGGGGTTCGAGGGTCGACTCAGTCTGGCACCCTTCTGAGGTTGCTAAAATGACCCAACTTATTGGGGGAAATTAACTTACACAGTGTAAAACTGCTTAGAGACTTCAGCATGAAGCAGTACAGAAATGTAGCTGCTATTATTGCTAATAACATTTATGAGCTATTCACACCTTGAACCAATGGTTGTTTTTCATCCTGTTTTTAAAGGGGGCTGATCTACCCTGTCTTACTTGCCCATTACCTCCTTCCTGACCCTTCCCAAAGAACAGCCCATCCTTAACACCCTGTCCCTCATTGTCAAGCAACTCTCAAAAAGCAAAGCACCAATTTAAATGCAGATTCAAAATGGAGGACTCTGTTGTTGATTTGTTTTTACCACCACCTTCAACATGTCTACATAAATTTATACTTTGGCAGTTACATGCATAAATTGGCTTTATCTTTGTAAATCTCAAAAAGTGTATTGAAAGAGCATTGCAGCAAGAAAGATCTAGATAATTGAATCTATGCCTTCTGTCCTCAAATGCTTCCGCCTGTTACCTATCTCTCTCTGTCACAGAGGTAAATTGATACTTTTCATGCCTGTGCTTCTTACTTCAGCAGCAGTGACATCACTTTATCCAATTTTAAATAATAATCTTTCAATAAACTTTTTTTTTTAATTCTACCCTATATCATAAGATCTTAGGGCACTGTACAGACAGAAACAATTGAAAAAGATAGTAGGAGTAATTTAACACAGCCATGAAATATAAAACAATTTAAAACTTTTATTTTAAATGTCAGTTTAGAATAGCATAGAATATATCAAGGCGAGATATTTAGACCCCAAAGCCTTTGATAAAAAGCCACATTTTAGCTGGACACCAAAATGAAATCTTAATTGGTGCCAATTGGGCTCCAACACTTGGCTGTAGCCTGTCATTACCTCCCACTTGAGGAATCTTCAACCACCATTTTGGTCTTTTAACAAGCAAATTCTTAGTTGGCTGCCAACTATAGAGACCCTTCTGATGTTATGACAATGTGATTGTGGCTCCTGTTGTAAAGCAAATAAAAAAATCAGAGGTTTTCCTGAGGCAGAAGGAGACTAAAATGGATTTGTGAGCACATGGCATCTGTTTCTTCTACATTTGGATGCAAATTTGTTTCCATACAAGCCTCCTGGTGATCAAATGAAAATCTGGGCAAATGTGCTGTGAGCATAAAAGAGCTTATATGATAGAAGTTGTTGGTTCATGCCTTCATATCATTTCCAATTTATGGCAACCCTATGGTGAACCTGTCCCAAGGCTTTCTTTGCAAAATTTGTTCCGAGGGGGTTTGCCTTTATTTTCCTTCCAGTTCTGGGCACAACAATTTGAAAAGGAAGTTGAGAAGCTGGAGCGGGTCCAGAGGAGGGTGACAAAAATGATGAAGGGTCTGGAAATCATGCCCTATGAGGAAAGACTTAGGGAGTTGGGTATGTTTAGCCCGGAGAAGAGACGGTTAAGAGGTGATGTGAAAACCCTGTTTAAGTATTTGAAGGGGTTTCATATTGAGGATTGAGCTAGCTTGTTTTCTGCTGCTCCAGAGATTATGGATGCAAGCTACAGGAAAAGCTCAACATTAAGAGGAACTTCCTGACAGCAAGAGCAGTTCAACAATGGAACATACTTTTTCAGATTGTGATGGAGTCCTTCTTTGGAGTTTTTTAAACAGAAGCTAAATGGCCATCTCTTGGGGGTGCTTTGATTGAGAGTTTCTGCATGACGGGGGGGGGGGGGTTGGACTGGATGGCCCTTGTGGTCTCTTCCAACTCTATGATTCTATTATTCTTCTAAAATTGAGAGAATGTGATTTGCCAAGGCCACCCAGTGGATTTTCATGGCTGAGCAGGGACTTGAACTCTGGTCTCCAGTGCTTGTAGTCCATTCCTCAAACCACTGCACCATGCTGGCTGGTCAACTCTTATTCTCCATTTTGTAACTGCTGATTTAGTCTAACTGGCACCATTTTTTGTTATTCTTCCATAAGTGTTTGGTTGAAAGAAGTGTACGGTGGGCTTTTGGTGTCCACTGAGGTTTTGTTCCAGGGCCCACCATGGATAGAAAAATACATGGATGCTCCAGTCCCATTAAATACAGTGGCATAGTAAAATGATATTCCTTATAGAAATTGGCAAAAAGCAACATGCTTTGGGGGATTTTATATATTTTAAAAATATTTTCAAGCTGTGAATACTTGAATCTGTGTATAAAAAAATCTATGGACATGGAGAGCTGACTGTAATTGTTTAGCGTTCTTCTTCATCATCATTGTGCTCCTCATTCCTTATAAACTCTTCTGTTGAAAATGTTGTTTACTTTTATTTATTTAAATATTTATATCTTAGGCCCAAAACAGATGGCCTGGATGGTGGCTCGAGGCTGCACCAACACCATTTGTACTGGGACTGCAGCAACAGCACGTGCC
Source organism: Urosaurus nigricauda (assembly GCA_034509955.1). Classification (NCBI taxonomy): domain Eukaryota; kingdom Metazoa; phylum Chordata; class Lepidosauria; order Squamata; family Phrynosomatidae; genus Urosaurus; species Urosaurus nigricauda. The sequence continues at coordinate 330,565,105 of JAOEGL010000001.1, forward strand.
CAGTCCCAATCCAAGCCACTGCCATGGTCCTGAACCAGGCCACCAGGAGTGTGGCATTAGTGCAGCTTCAGATCATGTTTGGTACAGGTGTCATCTAAATGCCACTCCGCCAACATGGCCTGAAGCCATGTTGTTTTGCCCATATGTTTCAAGACTCTCTCTATCATGGGATCTTAGAAAGGTAAAAGTAGTCCCATGACCTGAATGTCTAGTCATAACCAACTGTAGGGGGTGGTGCTCAACTCTGTTTCTAAGCCAAAGAGCCAACATTGTCTGAGGACTGCTCTGGTGGTCAAATCATCTGTTTCAATTGAGTGTATGTACAGTGCTGTGTAAATTTACAGTGCTAAATAGATAAAGCCTAATAATAATAATGTGGGCAACATGTCTGCACCAAATGCTGCTACCTTCCTACTGAAGCAGTACCTATTTATCAGCTTGCATTTGCATGCTTTCGAACTGCTAGGTTGGCAGAAGCTGGGACTAGTGATGAGAGCTCACCTCATCATATGGTACTTGGGCCTCAAACTGCCAACATTCTGATCTTCCGATCATCAGAACTGGCACCTTAATCACTAAGTAACTGCATTCCTGTCATCATGGGATCTTAGCATAAAATAAAATCAATTTTATCAATTAAAAAACATTTTAAAAGGGTTAAAAACATAGACAAGTTAAAACAGTTAAACCATTCTGAATGATTTCAGATCATGTGTATGTTAGGCTGCCATAGTTCTAAAAAGCTGTATTTTTTTCCTATATGTAGAATGACACTAATGCCAACACTAATTAGGCCTCTGAGGGAGTGCATTCCACAACTAGGGTGCCACAGCAGATAAGGTCCTCTCACCAGTGGTGTCACTGGAGTGCGGTGGGATGCGGATTGCACCGGGTGACACTCAAAGAGAGGAGTGACACCAGCCAAGTGTCTCCCACCTCCCTGTCATGTGCTGTTTTATTTGCAAGTAGAGCAGCGCAGGGTAGCATGAGAGAGGGCAGAGTGTTCCCTCCCTGCTGCATGCCATCTACGCATGGATAGAACAGCATGGGTAGTGAAGTGGTGGGCACCCCTTAAGTTCCACTCCCATAAGCCCTGCGTCCCACACCAGGTGGGATGCCACTGCCTCCCACACTATATTGCCTCCTTTGGTAGGGACACAGACTCGGTCCTCAGATAAAAGATAACAGAGACGCTTCTTCAGATATCAAAACCTCAAGCCATTTTGGACATTGAATGGCATCACCACTGTATATGTGGAGCTGTTTATAAGTATAGTGAAAGACCTCCAGTCCTTTTGTATATATCTAAACCTAGAAAAGAATCAGCCATGTATGCAGATACTAAACAGACAAGGGAAATTGGCAAGAGACAAACAACACAAACAGAAATACTAAGTCTAACAAAAATTATAACTATCATAGCTTCTCAATGTTTAAAATTAAAAAATGAATCAGAAAGTACTTTCATAAGCTCTGAGCTATCAGGATGTAAAAAACAAAGAGAGTTGATGAGTCATTCTGTGTTCAATGACCCTTGTGTTACCTGGGCGCAGCCAGGAATGGCTGATTTCCCCATCTGAAATGTTCTAGAGGATGCAAGTCAATGTCTTAATAATATTACTTCCAGTATTTGTTATTACCTATTATCTCTCCCCCCCCCCCCCCGCACCCGACGCCAAACTGGAAATTTCTTTTAACTTTGGTGATTATTTCCCCTGTCTTTTGGGTATTTATAAATAGGAACTAGGGGAAAACTCAGAATATAAATAAATACTGCAGGGAACAGGATAATGTGCTGCCCTGTGTTTTGTTTAACTATGTAGTGCTTTGATACAAAAGTGGTAGGCATGTCAAAACACACCAGCGGCTAGAGACAGAGATGTGGCAGCCTCTTCTCATTATGAGTCAGAGCAGACCTTTCTTCCTGTGTCCATAGTAGCACTGCTCCCACTTCTAGAAAAAAACAGGCAGCTTTGTCTCAGCACAGTATAAATGTTTGTTGGGCACCTCTAAATACCAGTATGACATGCCTCAACATGGCACCAGTCCATTCTATGTTGTTGTTTTTTTAAAGTCAATTTTTTCACCACGGCTTCGAGGCTGGTTGAAATCCTATTTTGTTTGGGCATTCTTGAGCATACTACTGTGTTCATATTTGATGCAAAGTGATCCCCTTCCTTTGCCTGATAAAGAAGCTGGTAGAGCTTCATAAGCTTGCATGATGTGTTTTGTGTATTTTGGATGGCCAAATAAAGGTATAACTGTTTTGTGTATTTTGGATGTTATAGTGCACCCACATCATATGGTGGCTTGTTGTACATGGCTTTGAGTTTACGCATATGGCATGCCCCATAGGACAAAATGGCGGGTGTGCCACATGCACACCCACGGCACCATACACAGGAGCATGCTGCCATAAGAATAAATGGACTTTCACCTTATATGTTTTTCCCATATGTGCAGGGAAGAGGGTCCAGAACAGATCCTCCGCATATAGGAAGGGCCCACTGTATTGTACTTTGTTGTATGGCCAACACAGCTACCCCTGAATATGTTCCCTTCCTATTTTGTTTCCTTGTTATGGTCATTTTACCTGGAAGGTGAAATAGGAGAAAATGGGCAGTATATACCAACACTTAGCTCATTCAAATGATTGTTTTTCTAATTCAAAATGATTGGCTTGTTATCATATAAATGTTTATTTTATTATTTATTACAATATTTGTTTGTGGCTTCTTTTCCCACTAGGATAGGAATGCCATGTTTTGTTTTTTCTTAGTTTGGTCTTTCTGGTGGCTCTTTTGTCTCCTGGATGGATAGCTGCACCTTCTTTATGCTTTGATTCTGTGGTTAAATGTATTGCCTGTGTTGCCCCATGTCTGTGCAGTCAGTGGAACCTTGGGATTCCTGACAATTACCAACATGTTGTGTTAGAGTTCCCAGATCTCCGTTTTAGAACTTTGCACATTTTAATGACCTCCCTAATATAATATTGTTGGCTGTTATGCACAAAATCCAGCACTGATAGAAAAAAGCTTATTAATTCATATGCCTTTAGAGATGTTTTGAGAGGAGAGTAGTACTGAAACATCACAGACTCAGTACAGGGCTGAGTAGTATTTACAGTAGTGAGAACTTCAGTGGATGGCCCGGTTTATTTCCATTACATCAGGGATATATTTGAAAGGAGTAGATATGTGGAAATTTGTTTATAAAGTGCATCATTTATAGAAGTCTTAGAACTGAATCTTCTTGGCACTTCTTGGTACATTATTCAGTTTTTGAAAGTAGTCTACACATTAATAAGTACTCCCAATAATTGTTGTTACTGAGCTCTACAGATAAATGGAAAAGAAATTCTAATTTGTTGCACTAATAATTTTGTTTAAAAGAGATTTGATGATTGAAAAATAACTTGTTCTTTCCATGGCACAAAGCATGAACAGGGACAGAAGCTACTGAGAACATCAAGTATGATTGCCAACTACAGTGGGCCCTCGGTATCCATAGGTTCAATATCTGTGCATTTGAGTAACCATGAACTGAAGTGAAATTTAAAAAAATATATATTTTTTTAAAATATACATGCCAGGCTGAGAAGTGGTCTCAGGGACCACTAGTGGAGACTGCTGCTGCAAGATCCAGGCAAGCTGATGCCTCCCTCCCCCATGGAAGTCAATCTCACTACAAAGTCACAGTCAAAATTCAAACCCCTTCCTCATTCTCTTTCCCACCTTCGCATCTCAAAACTATTGCCAGAATTTATGCCCTTGCCTCACTCTGTTTCCCACCCTCTCACAAGGAAACCTCTCATAGAATTTAAACTGTCTCACTCAGTTTCCTCAAGGAAGCCTCTCCCAGAGTTTAAACTCTTGCCTCACTCTATTTCCCACTTTCTCACATGGAAGCCTCTTTTTTAAAATTTAAACTCCTTTTCCTCCAATATACCTCCTTGCTCCACTTCTGCTGCTGCCAGTCACTGAGGTGGATCAGTGGCAAAGGGGTTTAAAATCTGGCAGAGCCTTTGGAATGAGAAGGTGGGAAACAATGCAGAAAGAATGCCTTTCTGGTGCCCAGACCTTGGAGTGAAACAGATGGGCAAAATAAAGCAGCTTTCAGCTGCTTTGAAGGCTGGATGTTTATATGATGCACACCTCCAAGTGGAAATAAAGCCATGCAAAAAGAAGCTGGGATAGTCTAGCTTAGCGTGATAATTGAGTATCTTCATGCCTGTAAATAAACAGGCTGGTGCCAGTGCATCAAAGCAAAAACAATGAAAACACAACAATTCCAATGGCTGTAATTACAACAAACGCAAGCGAGACAGTCCTACAGAGGGACATGGGGTGAAAGGGACATGTGTGTGTGTGTGTGTGGGGGGGGTTTCCATGATTATGCTTTGCCAGTGTTTCACTTGCACGCCAATTTACCAATGCCCTGTACCAGCGAAGCATCGCACATGTGACTGTGTAGCTGATCAAAGGGACGGCCATGCAATGAGATGGCATCTGGAAGGATGTGGGGAGTATTTGGAGGTTACAGGTTTTGTGTTTGTGTGATGGTGCACATGCATGGTGGGAAGACAACAAAAAAGAAAATTACCCAGCAGTGTGGTTTGATGCTGAGCCTTGAGGTCTGTCCATGGGTATTTGGCCCACCTTGGGAATGGGCGATGGGGACAGTGGAGTTTTGACCCACTTTTGAAAAAAGCAAGATCAAGACGCTTTTTCCTGCCTGTCTGTTTTTTTCCTGCCAGCCGGCCTTCTATTACCCAGCAATTTTAAATGTTAAATACTGACTTGAGCATCTTTGGGTTTTTTAGTATCCATGGGTGGGAGGGGTGGGTTCTGGTACCAAGCCCATGGATATTGAGGGCCTACTGCAATTAAATTGTTTCTATATAAAAACACAACTTCAGGTAAATTCAAGGTGCTGTAGGCTACATTTGAGAGGAAGGAACTGGCAAAACACTTGAGAATTCCTTGCCTAAGAAAATCCTTTGTAATTCATGGGGTTGCCATAAATTGAGAGGTGACTTGAAGGTGCACCAACAAGCGCACGCACACACACACACACACACACATTTGTACATCAGAAATTTGTCTCTGTTTTGTTAATAGGAAATATTTTGTCCCTCTTTTCTTTCCGTTCTTCTGTTCATGTGTTTGTGTGAACCATTTGATTTTAATTTCCTCGTATTCTGCAAAGGAATGGGGGCTATTCTCCTTTCTAATGTGGCCTGCTAGTATATCTAGTTGTTGACTGCTGGTTATGCTACAATGATTATTTACTATATAATTGCCCCATAAAATTACAGGTTGGTGGTCATCACTCAAATATAATTAAATGGAGAACAGCAGTAAAAATATTTAATTTGAGAACTCTGCCATAAAACTCTGGACACATAAATATTTCATGTCTGAATACTTTTCATGTACATAACTAAATATAAAGAAGTGTTAACTGCATTGTACTGACTTTCATGTGAACCTGGGAAGATGGTTTGATATACTTATGAATAAATGTCCGAAACTTATGTTGCAACTAATTCATTTGAGTATCTTGATGGTGGGTTTATGCTACTTTAACAATGTGTCATTCTCAAAATGCTTGGTAGTCTGTCAGACCTTGAACACTAAGGGATTTGATATTGTCTGCTATGATATGCACCTTATAGACTGCTCTAGAGGAGACTCAGGCTTCTGTGCTCTAGAAATCTTCAAACCTATCTTTTCAACTTTATATAAAGTAATCTAAAGTAAGACAATATTGTGTCTACTACCGGTAGCTGCATAGGATGCTGCTGCGGGGTAGGGGAGCTAGCATTTGGTTGGGAAGAAATTTCACCTGACTTAACACTCTTGAAGGAAGTAACATTTCTGAATCTCCTGAAACTTACCTTGATCTTTTGTTGGATTGTGAGGTTTATAGTATACTTCTGAGAAATAAAATGCACATAAAATGAAGCACATATTTTAAATTCAGTTGGCATAGTTAAAATATACAGTTAAAATGTGCATACTTAAAATATGTATAAATATGAATTAGTGAATGAGGAAAATTTGCATATTATTAGATATGTTGTGCAAATAAATGTTCAAATTGGAAAAAAAATGGTATAAAACGTGTACATTTCCTTTGACAAGGGAAGCGCAAAGGCTTGCAACCCAATAAGAAACAAGAATAGAAAGAAACTGCAGGAGTGCTTTTGTGAAAATCAGTAAAACTGAGGCAAAGATTCAACTTTAGTAAGCTTTCTGTTACCTAGCTTTTATAGAACAGTTTTACAGAAAAGAATACTGTATCTCAGCATACAAAAATGCCTATTTTCTCCATCATAGATTGTAATTTTCTACATTTATTGGACCCCGTACCCAATCCCATGTTACTTTAGTGTCCCCTGTTATCTGTAGGGGCTTTCCAAGGGACTTTCCTATGGAAAGAGCAATATTAAAAATATATAGAAAGAGAGCTTTAGCAATGTAGCTATATGCTGCTGCAGTGGCATTATTGTGTTTTTGTTAGTGTAAAATTGCTCCCTTATAGACAGTACTTCTTGGATAAAACTGATGATGGAGAAAATGGGAAAACAAGATCTGGTACCAAGAAGAAACACAGCCATGCCACCGTAACAGTTTATAGCCATTGCATTGAAGTATAAGAGAGATTAATAAATGCCGCTGTCACCAACAAAATTGTAAGGCATACGGGGGAGACAGAAAGAGAAAGTGTGAGGATTTCAAGACATTTAGAAGCAAAACAGAGATATATATGAGAGGACCACAATTCACATTATAAAGGAGACATTTACAATAAATTAAAAAGTGCTGCTTTTTTAAACTGAGATTTTAAAATAAGTCAGAGTTTAGACAGAGAAGAAACAAGAAGCAACATTAAGTGATGTAACTCCAGGCAGCACAAAGCACCAGTTTGGGTGAGCCTATTATGTCTAACTTAACTAGCCCCACTAAAAGTTCTGAGAGGTTCAGCTGAAACTCTGAATGGTAGCTGCTTTTTAAATCTGAAGATGTTTTCCAAAAAGCAAACCGCTCCATCCTCTTTCTGTCATCTCATTCTGAAAACCTTTATTGTTGTTTAGGGGAGGATTAATATGAAAGAATGAAAATAAATAAATGCATGGGGAGAGCACTGTGAAAAGCATTGTCTAGAAAATGGATGACCCTTCTGTAGGCACTGAAAAGGCAAGAAAGAGTGTTGGAATTGTGTGCCTTTAATATTGTGCTTTCAACAAGTACCGGAATTTTATTATTTTTGTGAATATTTCATAACTTTCCCTTATAGTCCTTCCTATCCTTCACAGTTATACTTAATCCACACTAGGGATGTAAATCTTTGTCACTTTGATTCTTGGAAGCTGGAATGAATCATTTTACTATTTTGCTCTTTGCTGTGAGAACATTGTTGAAAACTATGTAGTTTTTGAAGGCTATTCACAGTTCAGGATTGCTCCATGCAAAACCAAAATGTATGTGAGCTTTTTGCGCATAATGTCATTTTCTGTGCAGAAAACAAATTTCCAGCATAAAGAGTAACTTTTTTTAAAACAAAAGACAACAGTTCAGCACAGAAAATGCTGTTTCCTGTCCAGAAGTGTTAAGCTTGAAGATCTGGGAGGAAAAGGAATACTTGGAGGTATTTTGCCAGTTCCTTCCTCTAAATTTAGCCTACAGCACCTGGTATTCATTGGTGGTCTCCAATCCAAATACTAACCAGGGGTGATCCTGCTTAGCTACCAAGATCAAATGTTATCTGGTGCCTTTAGGGCATTTAGGTCTTTGATCATACTAATGTATCAAAACAAACTGGAAACATCCAGTGGGACTTAGTGCAAAAAGGAGGCAAATATCTGAGGATATCTAAAAAGGTATTCTAGATACTTATTTAGCCCAGCATGTTTTGCCTGAGAAATTTTTGCGTGATCTTCCAGGGCTGTTTAAAAAAAAGAGGGACTAATGCATAAATATAAATACAGAGCATTTATTTATTTATTGGATTTATATTCCGTTCCATTCTCCTAAAATGGGATTCAAAGCAGCTGAACTGAACAGATAAAAAGTTGCCAGCACAGGTATGATTCGTATTCATTTTCATATGAAATAAAATCTGTAAAGAATATTATAGTTACATGAACAGAGTTGCATGCATATAAAACAGACTTATCTACATACTAACAAAGCAGAGGGTTCTTAACACCTCTGTTAATGTTTATTTTCTTTATAGGTACCTAAACACCAACGTTTGGATTACTTAGTTGAAAAGCTGGATCAGAGTGGAAGTAATGATTCGGTAAGACTCCATAATTATTCCTGATCCTCTTTTGGTTTCATTGGGTATTACTGTCTGATCTCTTTTCTCTTTGTACAATCTTGCCTTATTAAAAAATGAAAACAACTACTTCATCTGTAACTTGGCTTTTAGCATTAATCACAGAGGTCACTATGAGTATGAGGCACTCAACAGACTTCCTTGTAGGAACCTTCAACTGTTAACTATTCTTGGTAATGTGCCAAAGATGATATTCAGGATCTTCTGACTTTCATTGTCCTTTTGCTATTTGTGTGCAGATCATTTGTAACATCCCTTGCTTCCCTTCCCATCCCTAGCTTTTAATCTATAAAGTATGAAAGAGGTCTTGGTATTTAGTTCCTTAAACAGAACGGGTTGGGAAAGCCCCTGCAAGCTTTTGTGTACAAAAGTAAGCTAGAGTTTTCTGGTCTGGTCATTCTGCAGCTGAGGAAGTCCTTTCCCATCATTATATTTATTTATTCATTTCATTTTTATGCTACCTTTCTCCAAGAAAGGGGCCCAAGGTCGTTCACAAAAATGGTTCACAAACAACAGCAGCAGCAACAACAACATTTTTTAAAATAAATAAATAAATAATAAATAAAACTTTTATTTATATCCCGCTTTTTGTTAAAACAATCAAAGTGGCACAATCAAAAAATGTTACAACAAAAGTTTTAAAACAATTAAAAACATCAAACAAAAACAGTATAAAATTACTTATGTTAAAAAAACAAAAACAAACCATAATTAAAACACCCTCCTCCTCCTCCTCCTCCTCCTCATATAATTTACATCCTGCTTTTTCCCAGGGGAATCAAAGCAGATTACAACATATACTCCTTATAAAAGCCACACCATGATCCTGTATTAAAAGCGTGTATTAAAATTTCCAGTTTGATAGCTATCTATTTTATTTATTCTATTACAAAGTATTACAGTTACTGATATTTTGCTAAGGCAAAAGTTTCTTATACCTATTATGCATAACTCTGTTATATCTCTGGAACAGACATGGAAGTAAAACAAGTGGACTGAATATTCTTATTTAATGCATTTAATACTGGAAAATTCAAAGATATAGCCATATTAGTATGTAAAATCAGTATGGAAAGAGATCTTGTAGCATCTTTGGGATTAAATGAAAGAAAGAAGTTGGTAGCATGAGCTTTCATAGACTGAGGGCCAAAGCAGATGGCCCAGAAGGAATAATCTCTGTTTCCTGTGGCCATGATTGTTTAGGAACCACAGTGACTGGACAGCTTACTCCTGAAGTTGGCCGCCACTACTGTCCCAAACAGGCTGCTAGCAGAAGTAGATAAAATCCATTCCTTTTGTCTTCAGGGCTTTGGGGACATATGTCATCTAAATGCTATGCCTCAAAAACGGCCAGAAGCTGCTTTATTTGGCCATCTGTTTCAGATATTAGTAGACTTAGTACAAAAGCTCACGCTACCAACTTCTTTCTTTCAGTTAGTCTCAAAGATTTCTTTCAATATTGAAAAAAATTTAGAATGTTCCATAACATATGGATTAATATTCTTGCATGTATAAAGCAATGCTAGCATGTCAGATTTTGGCAGCAAAGCATCTTACATGGGCAGGTGCTTTGGCATTTCCACCCTTAAATGGTTTGTTAACTTTGGCCCAGAACAGACAGTCCAAAAGAAACAACTTCTGGAGGTTTGGTGTTGAAATGACATATGCCTCCAATGTGGCCCGAAGCTGCTCCAAAGCCACATTCCAGTCTTTTGTCTCCACTTTCAGAGTGGGCTGTGCAGTCAGCATGGACCCGATCCACTTGCAGCCAGAACAGATTTGGGCTGTTCTTTCTCACCCATCTGTTCTGGCCCCATGATGCTTCTATGGAGGTATTGGCAACCAGCTGGCTGGTAAGTAGCTGTCTTCCCCCTGTTTCCCCAATACTAAATGAGGTTCCTGGGATTAGGATTTATAGATACATACATTAGTAAGTTACCACCCTGTGCAGCATGCAGAATAAGGCAAGTGTTGAATGATTCATTGGTGGAAACAGCGCTTTTCATCTTGCAAGCAAAGTCAAATACACACATTTTATGTGTGAATCATCTCTCAAGTTCCATTTTAAATTAAATGCATTAAAATATCCTTTCTTGGTTGTGCAATTGTTGTGTTTCTCCCTCTGAGCAGTGTTCCTCAAAATCTTGTGTACAATTTTTCCAAGGTTGTTTCTTAATATTTACGACACAAGTGAACTTAAAAACAATAATGAGGAGGATGGTTAACAGGGGCTGATCAATACAGTGGATAAGTGGGCAACAGACCTTGACAATGTGACAATGAGGTGTGAAGGGAGTAACCCTTGGCTATAGTTAATTAAAAATGAAATAATCAGCTTCCTTTTGTTGGAACAGTAACTTTTGAGATGTAATCGTATTCTTCACTCACAATCACTTACCATTAGGAGACGCAAGAGCCATGAAATTATATACTAGAGATTATGTTTAATAGCTGTGTGATTATTCTTTTATTGCCTTGTGTCCTCTGTTTAACTGAGATGTAACAATTCAGTGTTGGTGTGACTGAAATGAGTAAACAGTGAAAGCACAATGATCTTGTATGGTTTGTTAAAAGGAAATATAGCTGAGAATCAGGCTTTGAGAACCTGCCATCTCTTTGAGTAAATTTTTTTTTAAAAAAGCCCTTTCCATCTTTTTTGTTTGAGTATTTCTGTTTCTGATTTCAGGATCACTTCTGTGACTAGATTTGCCTCAGCTGAAATGAGTTGCTTACTTTGGCATCTTTTAAGTGGAAGATCCTTCTTAAACATTAGTAGTAACAAATGGGAGCCTGCAATAATTCATGAGGCACAGGAATTTTGAATGCCAGAAAAAGAAAGAGGTCTCCATGTCTCTCACCTTATTCCTCTAATTACTGTCCTTTGCTAAAACTATCATAATAGATCTGGCACCAGTTCCCTGTTTTTAAAGGCCCTCCATAACCTGTGTTGTTCTGTGCCTTCAAATTATTACTGTTTTATGGAGAGCCTAAGCTGTGCCCCGGTTCCACCCACAAGCCAGTACGAAGTACCAGTCTGTATAGCTCCTATGAAAGCTCATGCTGCCCACTTCTTTAGTTCAGTTAGAGTTGAAACAGATTGGCATAAAAAGCTGGCTTTCAGGCATCTTGAGGGTGTGGTGTACAGATGATGCATGCGCCCAAGATGCCTGAAAGCCGGCTTCAAGCCGGGCAGCCGCCTACATATGGGCTGGATTTCAGGTGCTCTGGGAGTGTGAAGTTTACATGCTGCACACCACCAGAATGCCTTAAAGCCGGCTTCCTACCATGGCAGTGTGGAAAAGCCGACTTTTTCTTAGCTGTTTGCCACTCCTCTTTTGGCTGGCAAAAAGGCGGATTGGGGTCACAGAGTACAGTTGCTGCAGCCCCTATCCAGCTTTGTCAGGGGTGGCTTGACAAGCCTTCTCTTCAGGGCAGTTTGTTTCTCCCCTTAGTCTCAAAGGTGCTACAAGATCTCTCTACATACATACTCAAGGTGTGTTATCTTAGCTAATCCTATGGTCCCAATTCATTTGTCAAAGGCTCAAAATATGTGTTGACTTGAAACAAAATAAAGCAAAAGAGGAATGGGCAGGGAGGAGAAGCAGACCAAATGAGCATCATGGGGCTAGGATCTGCCCATATAAATGCTAAAGGGACCAATTCACATTGATTTCAGCAGTACCACTTGGTGCGCTCATCATGTCAGAGGAGTAGCAAATAAGCTCTCATTTTTAGTCTGAAATTCAAGGATATATTCCACTATGAACAATGTGCTCTGAAATGTACAGATGAATTTTCTCAGATCCACTCTGATACAGTTCCAGTGGGTTTTAACTTTGGCAGCTGCTTGTATTAATGGTAATGGATACATTCAGTTTGTACAACTTGGGCCGTAGAGCTATGAGGGCCACCAAATGTGTATTAGACCTTGCTCTTCTTGGCATATTAAAAAAGCCAGAGGACATCTGGCTAAGTGGCTTCCCTAAGTGGTCAATACCTCCCTAAAACAAGGCAGAGGTCCACTGTGTTTCAAAGAGGCAGCTATAAAACCTTTGTTGAAAACTTCCTTGAATCTCACCTTTTGGACAACTTCTGGCCGGTTTCCAACATTCCATTATTGCACAAAGTACTATCTCCAGTGATTTCTGGATGAGACAGATTATCTGGATCCATTTCAGTCTTGTTTGAAACCTAGTTATGGGAAAGAAACAGATTTGGTCTCCTTGGTAAACTACCCTTGCTGGGAACTGGACAGAGGGAGTTGTCCCTGTTGGTTCTGCTGAACCTCTAAGAAGCTTTTGAGACCATTTACTATGGTATATCCTAGGGATGAAATCCTCTGGGATGGAACCTGGAGACATTGTTTAAAGTGGTTCCATTCCTGGAGGAGAAAATTCAGAAGATTCTGCTGGAGGGCATCTCAGGGTTTGTTTTTGTCTTCCCTTGCTTTAACATTTTCTTGATACTACTGGGAGATGTAATCGAGAACTTTGGTTTTCACTTACATTGAGATATCGTTATGGCATCCATTATTCCTTTCTCCCTCAGTGCAAGGAAAGCTCTCTTGATTCTAAAATAGTGCTGTTTTCAGTAATGGACCAGATAAAAGTGAAAAAGGGAAACCTAATGCAGGCAAGATAAAAGAACTATGGGTCAGTTGAAAGGCTTATCAGGGATACAGCCTGTGCAAGATGGCGTTGTATTTCTCCTGAATATATAGGGTCAATAGCCTGGGTAGACTTCTGGCTTCAACTTTGAACCTTGCAGCTCAGATTTCATTGTTGGCCATGACTGCTTTTGCACAGTTAAAGTTTTTATAACAGTTGCACTCATTACTAGAGCTGTCATATCTGGCCGCAAAAGAGGGTTTGGAAACTTCAACAGCAGATAGTCAACCAGTGTTAACTAGACATTTATCTTGTTGCAGTAGCTGTGCTGGCTGACTATTCAGTTATGGGCATAATTTAAATTGCCATATATGACTTTTAAACCTCTGTACAGCTCAGGTCCAGATTATCTGAAGGATTGTACTGTCCTATATGAGCCTGTCAGTGTTTTGAGATTCTATGAGGAAGGTTTTCTCTCTATTCCACCACCCTCACAGGTACATCTGGTGGAAACTTGGGAGAGGAACCTTAGTTGCTGTTCCCAGGCTGTAGAAACTGGAGCGGGTCCAAAGGAGGGCAACTAAGATGGTGAAGGGTCTGGAAAGCATGCCCTATGAGGAATGACTTAGAGAGCTGGGGATGTTTAGCCTGGAGAAGAGAAGGTTAAGAGGTGATTTGATAGCCCTGTTCAAATATTTGAAGGGATGTCATATTGAAGAGGGAGCAAGCTTATTTTCTGCTGCTGCAGAGACTAGAACGCGGAACAATGGATGCAAGCTGCAGGAAAAGAGATTCCACCTCAACATTAGGAGGAACTTCCTGACAGTAAGGGCTGTTCAACAGTGGAACACACTCCCTCGAAGTGTAGTGGAGTCTCCATCCTTGGAGGTCTTTAAGCAGAGGCTGGATGGCCATCTGTCAGGGATGCTTTGATTTGGAGTTCCTGCATGGCAGGGGGTTGGACTGGATGGCCCTTGTGGTCTCTTCCAACTCTATGATTCTATGATTCTATGAGAATGGTCTCACTAGAGAGGTTAGACTGGCAAACCCTCTGCAAGCAGGTGGAGACATTTTGTTTCAGCATGTCTTTGAGAGTTGACTGTTTATGGACACAGGGTGTTACATCACATGCTACATTGTCTTTATTTGTTGCTTTTTCCCCCCAAACTGAGTTTAATTCTGTTGATAGTTTAATTGTATTTTTAAACTTAGGTATGATGTGAATTTTTTAGCTATACAATCAGCCCTCCATGTTTGTGTGGGCTAGAAGTACAAAACCCATGTGAAAGCTGAAAAACTGTGAATATCTCTAGGCTACACAGATAGCCAGGGTAAAGAACTAGTGAGAACATCTGGGAGACAGGGTGCTTCCACTGTGGTCCCTGAGGAGCTCTTGCCAGCCCCCAGCCAGAGGTCTTTTATCCACCCTCCCTATCTCTCCCATAGCTGATGCACATATGGAGGTACTGAGTACAGCAGAGGGAAGGAGCCAGGGGGTGGTGGTCAGGGTGAATGGTGGGGAGGTCATGAGGGGCATTCAGGGAGTCGACCCCCTTCCTTCTGCTGGGTTCTGCCTCTTCCTGTAGGCCAGTTCCAGGAGGGAGGGACCAGGCCTAGATAGGCAGGTGAATGGAGCATGGCAGAACCGAAGGTGGTGGATGGACAGATGACTGGAGGTTCCCTGAATTCAAATGTAGGAGAATGTAGGAATCCGCTGAATCGCAGTGTTCAGACAGCTGCTAGGCTGTTCTGTTGTAATCTATCTATATTTATATTTGTTGTTGTTATTGTGTGCCTTCAAGTCTTTTCTGACTAATGGTGACCCTAAGGCAACCGTATCATGGGGTAATATTTATATACTTCTCATAGTATTGTCTCATTTTTTGCTAGCTATATTGGAATCATTGATGAGCAATAGGACAGAATCTTAGAAAAGAAACTGTCTGGTGACTAAGTCTTCGCACCATGCAAGATAATGGGGCCCAGTTGTGCCAATTGTGTGACCATAAGAGTGCAGGTGGAAGGGAATGAGGCTAGTAGAGCTGCCATTAATGTAAAAGGTTATTATGAATTGTTTAAAGAATGTAGTATAATAATAATAATAATTATTATTATTATTATTATTATTATTATTATTTCTAGCCCACCCCTCTGAGCAAGCAATCGGGGTGGGTTACAACAGAGGGGATTATGCACACAATAACAATATACATGAATTAAAAAACAAATGGCAATGTATTAAGCAATAACAATAAAATCAGATAGCAATTAACAATAACAGTAACTAGCAAAATACATAACAATTATAGCAATGAAAATACATAGTAATTTAAGTAACAGTAAAATTAGCAAAGCAAAATACATAACAATTAACAAAGCAAAATACATAGCAGTTGTAGTAACAACAACAAAATACATATAGAAAGAGGAAAAACTTCTTGCTTTGTCTAGGCAAGAAAATTAGTTAGATTTATGCATATATAGTAATTAGCAACACATTTAAATGTGTCTTATCAGCTGGCTAGCTCTTTTGCAATTATATACAATGTAAATTTCCCATTCTTTGAACAAGATAATTAAATTTATTGTTTTATTATTTGTGTGCTTCACATGTGATTTAGCCTTTAAAAGTTATACTTTGAATTTTAGATGGAAAAGTATAGACAACACTGAAGCACAGGTGTAAAATTAAACCTTTGCTGACTGATCTCACAGTATTGCAGTACACACTATCTCCACCTGTTTTCTCTAGTCTTGCATGGTGCACTTGGAATCTGGATCTTTTGTCTCTCTGGAAGGAATGGGACATTATCTGTTGCAGCATGCTCAGGAGGTTGTGATTGTCTTCCAGTTGCCTTTACATAACTCCTGTTTGCAACCAACTTCAGTCTGATTCTGTATGTAAAAATATTTTATTTTTAAGAGGCAAAAAATAATAGGCACCCTATTGCAACTAGCAGTCGGTCACAACGCAGAACTTATTTTTCACTCAAGTTGCACTTAACACTGATATTTGTTCTTCCCCTAGGCTATCAGTAAAGGAAAGAGGCAGGAAGTGCCTGCTCCTCAGCTTGTACCTTCATCCCAGGTGAGTATCTTTGTTTTTATTTTAATCGATTTTCAAACAGCATTACTCCCTTCTTATCTTCCCATTCTTTGCATAAATTGCTTATATCAGTTGTTACAGTATATACAGGGAAGTGTTTTTATCTTTCATCTGTTATGTGCATTCAAGTTGACTCCCCATATGTCAACCCTATCCTAGAGTTTTCGTGGTAAGATTTGTTCAGAGGAGGATTGACACTGCTTTTCTCTCACGATGTGTGTGGCTTGCCCAAGGTTGCGCAGTAGGCTGAAAAGGAATTTGAATACTGTCTTAGTCCAACACTGCACCTTTATACATGAGCCAAAAGGCCTGTGTTCCCCTGAGCCTCACTTTGCCCTGTCCAGATGACACAGGCCATTAGCTCCAGGCTGGGATCAGACAGGCTGGATGTACATCGATGGATCTGGCTTGATCCTGGCCCAAAGGGCCTTAACCCAGTCTAAATAGACTGGCTCTTCATTGCATAGTTCCTAGGAAACTCTTTGGCAACAATCAGAAAACCAGATGTGATGGGTTGTGATGTCAAATGGGGATGTTTGGCCATCTGGGTGTATCCAGGCACCCCGTTTATTCCCATACATACTACGATGGGGGGGGGGGGGTCTTCTAAGCAGACACAATGATGGAGGGCATAGCAGGTCCATGTTGCAGCATTGGGCACATACATAATCACCAGCCCATCACTGCACCAACCCAAGAATTGACATGGGTCAGGATAACACAGGCTTGGCTTGTGCTATCCTGTCTATCTGCTTAGGACCACTCAAACCACTATACCATATTGGCTCTTAACCTAAAACTTAGAATTACCCTGCCTGGAACCCAGAATTTATCACAGGCACCAATATCTTCTACCCATAATTTTATTTCTTCTTCTTTCACTGTCCCGAGGGAGGGAGGGGATCCACTAAGGATAAAAAATATACAGCTCTGTTTCATAGTGTTTATGACTACCTAAAGATATATCTATGGCTTTCCAGTCAAATTGCTGCATACCTTAGGAAAGCTGGCCAAAATTCTAAGAACACGTTTCCTTTTCCCCTTTCTTTTGGTCCCTAAGCTGGTTGGGAATGTGGCTTTCACAGAGGGAAGACATACTATATAGTAATGCTCATAATTCATATTACAAAGAACTGTATATCAAATCGGAAGTTAGAATTGTCATCCCCGTGGTCGGTCAAACTATATCTGTGTTACACAGTTGCCTAGCATGGTGCACCAAGAGAAACAGCACAACAACATAATTTTGGATGAACATGGCACAACTTTGTTAACAGCATCAGTAACAATAAAGTATATAGGGTTGGCCCAAAACATAAGATCTGGATCTGAACATCAACAGCATCCCGACTGATTGATGTTGGTTACCGTACACAGAGCCTCGGGATGATATAGATGCCAAACCACGCCCAAGATGCAATTACGCAATTGCGTCCTAACTCAATAATCAAGGCACCCCATCACCAGTGTTTCTTGGCAGTGGCCCCCACAATGGCCATTCCAAATCGCTCCAAGCACCTGGGTCACCAGGACTCCCAAACCAGAGCTACCGAGCCCTGGAAACCATGCCCATTAGATCCAGGCCTCTGCTTCTGCCCTCAAACTAAGTTGTGACAAATCCTCTCCACACAGGGAGGGAGGATGGGAGAGCCTAGTTGCAAATGGCACCGAAGGGGTGCCCAGCAAGGCCTTTTATAGGCCAATGCACCAATTGGTGGGCAGGGACGACAGAGGCACTGCCCTCAAAACCAATCAGCCAGCCCCCCATGGACCAGCCAGCCTATTGGGGAGCCCGCAAGGGACGCTGGGACATGAAGTCCAGCTCCCTTTTTGGTGGGCTCCCTTCCCGCTTGCCCCAGCAGCCTATGGCGAGCGAGCCCGCTAGCGCAAGGGCTGCTGGGCACAACGGCCCACTGGAGCGCAGGCAAAAAATTGCCCGCCAAAATGCAGGCATTTTCATGGTGCCCAGGAGCGGCGGCAACCGTACCAACTCCGTGAGCCAGGTGGCGCTATTTAAAGCTGTTGGATACAACTTTTAACTGTTTGGTCATTCTGCAGAATCTTGTGAGATGGTGAAGTGCTTAGAATTATCTGCTAGAGAGCCCTGTTGCTCACTGCCCCCCCAGCTTATTGTCTAAACTAGGGATGAGAAATTGTGTTTGGACATGAGTCTTAACCCACACAACCCTCTGCAGGTCACATTTAATGTTTCTTTGTGCCATAAATGGAATTGCTTCAATACACCATTTTGGGTCAGTTTTCAAATAAACCGCGGAGGACCTGTGAGGGATGAGCCTGCCGGCCTTCCCCTCAGCAACTGTGCCAGCGCCGGAACACCTGCCTGCTGCCTGTTGCCTGCTGAGGACCTGTGAGGGGCAGGACACCGGTGGGAGTGGCATCCTACAAGCCATCCCGCTTTAAACACTAGAGACCTAGTTTTCATCCTGCCCTCTTAGGAGAGGAAGGGTTTGATATTTATATTGTATCTGTACTGTAACTGATTGACTTTATCTATATTGTATCTGTAGTGTAACTGATTGACCTTATGTACTATGATTGTACTGTGGATTGCTTCATTGATATTGTATTGTATGTATTTAATTTGACGTTAATCCACTAGGTGATATTATGAACTGTTTCGTTGATATTGTATTGTGTGTACTTAATTTGCTGTTAATGCATTAGGTTTACATTTTGCATTGGATTATTGATATTATACTGTGTGTATTTAACATGTTGTAATCCCGCCTTGATTTGAAAGAAAGGCGGGACATAGAAATAATAATAATAATAATAATAATAATAATAATAATAATTATTATTATTATAAACCATTTTAGGACAGACTTTCACATTTACACACAGTTTTGGTGTTTGTGATTGAAAATTGCATGAAAAGTCAGATTTATTTATTTATTTTTGTCCAGGGGGAGGAGGACTGGGGGAGGGGTCTGTAAAAATGGTGTTCTGGGGTGGCATATAGTTCATGGAGTACATTTTCTTCACCTGTAGTCTAAACTTTTTGGAAACAACAACAGTAGTGAATCTAGGAGTGAAGCAGACCATCCTGAAGAGGTTGTTGCTGTCTGTCTCTTTGAGGGCCAGATTGGGGCTGCAACAATGGCACGCCATGACCTCAATCTGGCATTTTTCCAGCCCAAAAAGAAGCGGCAAAATGCAGCTCCTTTTGGGACAGAAAAAAGCCACCCCTTTTGCCATACCAGCAGCTATTCCGTGTTTCGGTAGAGTGCAGTGGCACTGCAGGAATGTCCCAATGCTGCCTGCTGACTGGGCTGGTGAGCAGCATGATGCTGGCTCAGGGGTGGAGTTGGGGCATGTGTCATGCGGACGCCATGCCCCCACACCACCCTGAAGCTGGATTTTTTTGCCAGTCTGTACTGGCCAATGTAAGTGTTATGTAATGTAAGTGGAACTGCCACTTGAATAAAAAGATGGTGGACTTTTCATGTGTGTGGCTGCTTGATGTTACAACTGAAGATGGATAAACTTTTATGGAAGGCTGTGAGGCAAAGTCTGATTGCTTCCAAGCATGGTTGTGAATTAAATTAATGGATTATGCTGGTTATTGCAAACAACAGTGTAGGTGGATGTCATGGCCTGGTGCTTCTCTAATTCCTTGGTCACCTTGTTAGAACAAGCGTTCTTCTTTAATTCATTCCTGATGCTGACAACTGGATATAAATTATAACCAACAGGATATTCTAAACCTCACAATTCAGTAGCCCTCCCACAACTTCATCAATTTCATATTCAAGTTGGTAGCAACAAGAATCACTATACTAGTTACCACTTTTTCATCCAAATTATTGTGTCCATCCAGGCAGTATTTCTGTGCCCTACATTGTTATATCTTATTGAACAAGAAAGGTTCCAAAAACAGGAAGCAAGTCTGCTCAGGAATAGTTTAAGAAGGAAAAGGACTACTGTCTTTTTCCAGCCTAAAGGAATTTGACCTTAATGGCCTGATCAGATTTTGAAGCCTACACATTGTTAGCACATCTATCAGAAAAGGCACAAGAAAGTGAAAAACCAAGTGAATAGACATATTTCCCCCGCCCCAACACACAGTAGTTCGAGGTGCTGAACAGTGATGATACATTCCATAGTATATCTGTTTCAGCCTCTCACCCCCACCCACATATTGCAGATTTTGATTAATTTTAAAGCATTGATTAAGTGAAAATTGTAACACACTAAATTAGGATTCATCCCTCACCTCATAGCTGTTGACTTGAGTGAATTTTGCAATGAGTTTTGAAAGTAAGGCAAAATCTTTATCAGGCTGTTTGAAAAAAGGAACTTCATGTTGTCACTGTAGACTGAGCTCTGTTTGCGTAAAGCAGTTATCACAAAGGTCCCTGCTTTCCCCTTTTTATCTCCTTTATTGGGTGTGAGCAAGGAATCTCTGCAGTCTCGCCACAAGATGGGGCTTTAATAACTAGTTTGTTCAGAAAGACACAACACTTGATGGATTTTAGAGTGGTTGTTCTCTAGGATCGTAATAGGGTTTTTGTCCATATGTTGACAACAGTTTTAATTATATATTTTTTCAGACCATTGAGGTCTGCTGGGCTTGACTTTTATTGGCTACAAAGTTCATTGAACATTAGAGGGAAATCTGACTGTTTGCTTTTTAAGATGCCAAACAGTTTATTGCTATTGCTGAGGCATAGATTAAGGCCCAGATCCTATTGCTTATTTAATTATTGTAAACATATGGGATCCTGTATCTTGGATCAAACATTGATCAGAATGGAGACTGCACTCAAGAAATAAGAAGAAGACTGGGATTGGGATGGGTAGCCATGAAAGAACAAGATAAGATCCTAAAATGTAAAGATATACAACTGAGTACTGAAATAAGAGTTGTCCAAGCCATTACATTCCCTGTCACCATTATGGATGTGAGAGTTGAACAGTGAAGAAAGCTGATAGAAAGAAAATAAATTCATTTGAGATGTCGTGCTGAAGAAGAATGCTGAGGCTACTGTGGACAACCTAAAAGACAAACAAATGTCTTCATGAACAGATTAAGCCTGAACTCTCCCTGGAAGCCAAGATGATGAAACTGAGACTGTCATATTTTGGCCACATCATGAGAAGGTATGACTCACAAGAAGAGACAATAATGCTAAATAAGATAGAAGGCAGTAGAAAGAGAGGAATACCACACACCAGGTGGATAGACTCAGAGCTTGAATCTACATCACCTAAGTAGAGCAATGGGAAATAGGGGTCTTTTGAGATGTCTCATCCACAGGGTCCCCATGAGTTGGGGCTACCCCAACAGCAGTCAACAACAACAACAAATAACCAGAAAAGTTGGCCAATACAGTAGTTGATTTGATGGGTCTGCTTTGGTCAGTTTGACAATTGGACTTAGGACTCAAATGGCTGCTACTTTGGAAAGATTTTCACTGTGATGCTGCCCATAGATGTTTTATTTTTAGAACAAACAAAAAAAATATGGATCTGAATTCTCATATTTTGAGTAGCCCAGAGGTCTCTCTCTCTCTGTGTGTGTGTTTGTTTTGGATGGGGGAGAATTCACATTAGCCCGCTGCTGCAAAAACACCAAGGAGACTTGCAGACAACCATATTTTACTTGGCATACAACTCTGTACACTCAATCCTACTGATGAAACTTATGCAAAATTAAACATGATACCCTTGAAGATACAGTGCTAGCATGGTATACTGATTTGAATGTGGGACTAGAGTTTTGGGAGACCAAGGTTCAAATTCCTGCTCATCTAAGGAAGCCCACTGGATGAGCCAGGGCAAATCATATTGTCATAGCCTTAGAAGAAGGCAGTGGCAAAACCTACTCTGAAAAAAATCCTGCCGAGAAAACCCTTAATTACACTTGTGATAGGTCACCTTGAAGGGACATAACTACAACAAATGTTTGTGATGCCTTAAAACTTCTTGTTGTTACATTTGTCAGCATTGAGATTTGAAGAGTGATGGAATAGCCCATATTAATCTTTATTGGTTATATTTGAGAAAAAGAAGTTGGTATCTTTTTTTTTTAAAAAAAAAAATCCACAATCTTTATTACGTTTACATCCCAACTTTCCACTAGAAGTAATGCTCAAAAGATGAAACAATAAAATGTGGATAAGAAAATAGGATTTTAAAATTGTATTAAAATTATTAAGTAAAAATCCATCCACTAAAAAATGAAAACAGTAGAAATTGTTAGGTTTAGTGTTACTGCCTTGATTTTGATTTTTATTGTATAATTTTTTGGGGGGGAAATAATTGAAATTCTTTTAAGTACCAAGATACATACACCTAGTCAAAAGTTCATTGTCATTAAAAAAAGAAAAAGAAAAAGGGCATCTGATGTTTGATCCAGACCTTTGTTGAATTAGCTAACCTATCATTCTGAGATTAATTGCACTTAATTACATTGTCAGAATGAGAAATGTGCCTGTGCTCTGCACAGTCTGTACAAATTTTGTGCCTGTCTTGTCCACTCGATGGTTATCCTGCTACTGTTCTCAGTCATTTACTGTTCTTACAGCCATGGTTTTATTTTGTTGTATGAAATATTTATTCAGTTCAGTTATCTATCCAGTATATCATTTTGCTTCCTGAAGTCCAGTGGCAGGTGCCATAACAGTGCCATAGTGATTTCATCCCAGGTTTTAGCCCAACCTTCAAAAGAGTTATCCAACATGCTGAGCCCTATTTCGCAGGTGGGTTCAATACCTTGGACAGCTCTGACAGGAGATTCACCACTCCACTTCCATGTCTCTGTTGCCACTGTTGAAATCAATGTAAATGGGTTCAGTTTACAAATATATGGGCAGAATCCAGTCACATGATATGTATTTGGTCTGCTTCTTTTCTTGTGGCATCAGGGCAGATTCTGAATGTCTGACAAATTACTTCATATTCATCAAATATATTTGGGAAATTTTTTTGGGAACAGTATAGTATATTAAACTTGTACAAGCTAAGGAGCTGAAAGGACATCGTTTTTGGCACAGTATTTCTTTCATGTGTGTGCCCTCAATTTATGAATATGTACTGAGCTACCAACACTGAAGTAAAATTGGGGGAATCAGTTTTGTATCATAGGTGATATTGATAGTCCTGTTTAAATATTTGAAGGGATGTCATATTGAGGATGGAGCAAGCTTGTTTTCTACAACTCCAGAGAATAGGACCCAGATTAATAGATTCAATTACAGGAAAAGAGATTCTACCTCAACATTAGGAAGATATTCTTGACCGTGGCCCACAACAGATGGGCCAGAAGGAGCCACCAAAGGCCATTCGACCCATGATTGGGCCAGGACCATGGCGACCTCACAGCCTGCTCCCAAAGTAGGCTGCTGCCATGATCCCAACAGGGCTGCCAGCAGGAGTGAATTTAATCCTCTCCTGTTTAACCCAGATGTTGCTGGGTTAGCCTCTGAGCAGCTTCCAGCCGCTTTAGGGGCATGCGTCATCTAAAGGCTATGTCCCCAAACCAACTGGAAGCCGCTTTATTTGGCCTGTGTGTTTCAGGCAAGTAACAACTGTTCAACAGTTGAATACACTGCCTCGAATGTGATGGAGTCCTTTTTTGGAGGTTTTAAAAACAGAAACTGGATGGCCATCTGTTGGGAATGTTTTGTTTGTGTAATTTTGCATGGCAGGAGGTTGGACTGGATGGCCCTTGTGATCTCTTCAAACTCTGTGATTCTATGGTCTATGATTCTATATCAGAGAGCCCTTTTGTGCAAAAAAACATAGCAACTGATACACACTGTGTGACATTTTCCTTGCAACAGGAAAATGGAAGGCTGTTGTGTTCTAGTAGGAATGTTGCTCGTGGAGTAGTTTTATATTTTGTAGACTGACATTGCAGTTATGTATTTTAAAATATGTTGCATAGTGATTACTTACATGCTTATAGAATAAATATAAAATTTAAAAACTCTCTGCATTTGGACCAGAGGTGAGTAATGTACTCCCAATGTTCCTTTGAATTTCTTGCCCTCTGAACCCCCATAAAATGTAGTTTCCAATCCAGCTAATCAGTTCCCATTTCTTTTTTTTAAAGGCCTGCTTGAAGGGCAGCCAGGAGGGAAAACTTTAGAGGTAAAATCATGTCTATCCTAAAACATCTGGTTATGCAGTGTCCCAGAGTGGTCAATGGGAGGGACCCCTGGAACCTCAAGAGATTCCCTACTCCAATTTAGACAGACTCACCAACTATACAGAAAATCTCCCCTCAATTTTAGATTGGCATGAACATGCATATTTTATGAGGGCTAAAGAAGGATGTTTATAAGGTTTGTGGTAACATGCTTATAAATCAAGGGAGCAATTTCATGGAACATACATTATCTTGTCTTACAAAAGCTCCTTCCTTCCCTCTTTAATGACTATTTTCTCCCCTGAGATCATAATTTTTATATTTTCATAATAAGCTGTTTAAAACATTTTGAGACTAATCTGTAATGAAACCTTTGTGAAGCAAAATGGTATAAACTGGAGCAAATACATGCAAGTAGCTAGGGTGATAAATTATGTGGTTCCATTGGGGTTTGTTGGCCTGAGTTTCTGCAACAGGATATTTCTATTAAAATCAAATCCCACAAATTAGTTGTTCTTGCAAAAGAACACATCTGATTATTTTCTTATTACAATTTGCTAATAACTTTCCAAGGTCTGCATTGGCATAGTATAAAAACTGCTGTCTACCTTTGATTAGCAGGTGGAAAGGCTTGTGCTGCAAATCATAGACACAGTATTTAATGTAATTTGTTAAAAACATTTTTTTAAATTGCCATTAAACTCTAGCAGGGCTTATCACTTTGTGCAATGGAGCTCAATTAATGAGAGACCAGCATGCCACAACTGGAAACTGTGGAGGATAACAAAAGTAGAACAACTGGTTACATTATGTTTCATTTGACATTTTATGGACCTTGCAGTTTAGTATTTGCTGAAATATATATTCTGCTGAAAAAAATTGAAATAATTTAGTAGGCCATGAATTCTTATATTGTTCTAGTTATGAAGAATCTGAATAGACTGTCTGCAAAGGGATCTTATAGCACATTTGAGACCAACTCAAAGAAAGAAGCTGGCATCATGCACTTTTGTAGACTTGAGTCTTCTTCCACAGATGCATGAGGTGGAGTGGAGAGTCCAGAGACAGAGCCATATAAGCCAGTTGTATGTGAGAATGTCAATTGAAATTTAAAAACTTGGCAGCCAGACTTCTCACTGGAACATCTAGGAGAGAGCACATCACTCCTGTGCTTAAAGCTCTCCACTGGCTGCCGACCAGTTTCCGGGCACAGTACAAGGTGTTGGTTTTAACCTTTAAAGCCCTACATGGCTTGGGTCCACCTTATCTAAGGGACCGCCTCTTCCCATATGAACCCCCCCGCACACTTCGGTCCTCTGGGAAGGAACTTGCTGCAACCCATGAAGACCAGGTTGGTGCAGACCTCACAGAGGGCCTTTTCGGCTGTTGCCCCCAGGTTGTGGAATGACCTGCCGGATGAGATGTGTCTTATTTCATCTTTAGAAGGCTTTAAAAAAGCCCTAAAGACGCACCTCTTCCGGCAGGCCTTCCCAGAGAATGTAAACATCCCCCGGCTCCAAATCTAGGCTTTAGAGTGGCCTTTTCTTCCAGCCTTCCTTCTCTGTTTCTACTTTTACATAACCTTGGCTGGGTCCGTTCTTCTCTAATCTTGTTTTTATTACTATTTTAGCTAGTTACTGTTTTAATTCAATTGTGATTTAATCTCTTTTTAAGGGGGGGTGGTAAGGGAAAGGATGGGATATTTTACTTGACATTGTTTTAATCCTTGTTGTAATCCGCCCCGATTGCTTGTTCAGAGGGGCGGACTAGAAATAAATATATTATTATTATTATTATTATTATTATTATTATTATTATTATTACATACAGCAATGAGGTGGCAAGTTTACTTTAAACTATGGTCATTGGGGAACAAAGGCAGGAGGAAGGATGTTGCCTAAAGCCAAGGGCAGTAGATAGCCATATGAATAAGTGTTGGAATGTAGTGTGGGAACCAGAGAGGAGATGTGATGAACTGGTCAAAAGCACCCCCATGAGGATGGCGGGGGGGGGGTTATTGTGCGCAGTGTGCCAAGAAACTGTTGTCTCTGTTCAACCCACTGCTAATGGACTGGAATTTGTGGATACATTCCAGTTCTGCTATTTCTCCTTCCAATATTTCTTTGTAGTTCTTTTGTTCAAGGATTGCTGTTCCGAGATCTGAGGTGGAATGCCCAGGAAAATTAAGGTTTTCCACAACCATTTTTGTGTATTCCCATTCTTTATGTCTGATTTAAGTCCATTTATCCTCAAGTGTAGGGACCTAGCCTGTTTAATGTAGAGTGCTGAAGGGCATTGTTGTTATAATATGCCATAAATAACATTGGAGGATGAGCAAGTGAAAGTCCCTCTAATATTATGGGTGATGTCATTAGGTCCTGTGATGATATTTCTTGAAAAGATGTGTGAGCAGAATTGGCATCTGGGTTTGTGGCAAGGCTTTGTACCAGTGTCCACGTCTGTATTATGTGTTA
Source organism: Urosaurus nigricauda (assembly GCA_034509955.1). Classification (NCBI taxonomy): domain Eukaryota; kingdom Metazoa; phylum Chordata; class Lepidosauria; order Squamata; family Phrynosomatidae; genus Urosaurus; species Urosaurus nigricauda. The sequence continues at coordinate 330,591,754 of JAOEGL010000001.1, forward strand.
TCCTTTAGATAAGCAGCTGTTTGAGATTTGAAGGCTGTGTGTAGGTTAGTAAATAAACTGAAGTATGAATTAACTGTCCAGCTTTGGAGAGGGCTTGCAAGTCATTGTCAGTCTAATGTGATATGTAATTGTTTTTAACTTGCTTTGAACATAGTCTTGAATGAGGCTATGTTTGAGTACCAGGCATTTCTCTGCATAAGCCACATATTTATCATTTTTTACTTTTGGTGCCAAAATAGCAGCAGCAGCAGCAGCAGCAAAAACAACTATCATTTCTAAATCTTCCAATTTGCAGATGTAAAACACTTTCTCTCCCCTTATCCAGCACAGACAAATTGTTGTAAACTCTGAATACTTTAATCTACTCCCAAGAATCTGATTTTCTTATTTTTTAAAAAACTGGAAGCTTAGATTGTGTGTGTGTTGTGTGTCTTCAAGTCAGTTCTGACTTATGGCTGAGTGACTTCTCCAAGGCCACCAAGCAGGTTTCATGGCCGAGTGGGAATTCAACCCTGGTCTCCAGAGTCATAGTCCAACATCCAACCACTATGCCATGCTGGCTCTGTAAACTTAGATTATCTAACACATATTTGCTAAAATCACCATCATTTTTTATACCAAAAACAATTGTTTTTTTTAAAAAAACCTCCAAAGTGATTCAATTAGCACTTCCATGTCTGAGTGCTTGAATGAGCAATGAGATTATGTTTTCCTAGAAGAGCAAAACATGCACACAAATTTTGTATATAAATCTACCCTTAGTGAATTTTAATTCATGAGTTGGATCTGTGGGTGAAATCCAGATGCCAGAAAGAGATGTTCTGCCAAGGAATAGATTCTGACCAGAGAGGTTTGCTTTGACAAGATAAAGGCAATCATTACCATTAAATTCTACACAAATAAAGGCAGTTAATAAATGTGCATATTGTGGATAGACATGTTGTTTGCAATCACTTTTATGATTCCCTGAGAACATTTTAGTGATTGAAAATGATGGTTTATAATGTTTGTCACAGAAGGACAGCGTTCCCCCTGGTCTTTTTTTCCATTAGGAACACATATAGCTGCTAATTTTTCAAGTTGCCACCCCCAGTGCTGACATGTAGAAAATAACATAATGGACAGCAGAAAGGGGTCCTTCCATATATAAACTGTGGCTGGTAAGACCCAGTTCTGTGAAAGGCTTGTGTAAGCAGCCCTGTCTTTGATGGATCATTATGTACTTTCATTTCATTAGGCACAATTTATATTAGATGGCTTAACTCTCTAAGATAATAAACAGGTGAATATCTAGATGCTGTTGAATTGTGACTCCCAACAATTCTTAGCCATTGTCTATACAGGTCATATCTGCAAGTGACTTGCATCCATCATCATCTTGAGGAGCACATTCCCATGCCTGCTCTCAAAACGAAACATGAGATGCATACGAAGTAGTTGGTTTTGATAACATTTTCAAATAACTAGTTGAATTCTTTGGGGTTTTCCATGTTTAGAACTTGAAACATAGAAGAAGACTGTAGAAGGCTCCTGGTGTTGTATGACAGGATGAAATTTGTGCTGGTGAGTGCTTCCCCCTTCTCAAATTAGTTTCCTTCTATTGTGCTCAGTTCTTGGTGCATTGGCTTAAGTCTTAGGGATGTCTGTTGTTCTGTAGGTCTCAAGATGGGTACTAGAGGAGTGTGAAGTTTGTTATTTGTATGTGAGGTGGTTTTAATCCAGGGCACCCATCTCCACACAAGAACATATGGAGGAGTCTGTCTGTCTGTCTGTCTGTCTGTTTCTCTGTCTCTGACACTCTTTCTTTGTTGCTGTCCAGACAGAAATGTGTGTGCATATAACGTCTATGTTAAAAATCTGTAAGAATCTTGTTTCAACAAATACCCTTATTTCAGTTCTCCTTTCTTTCCAGCCAAAAGGAATATATGCAAATAAAATACATTCTCTCACACAACTTTCATTTGAAGCAGCAAGGATAAAAATACAAGGGCTGTTAATCCTTCTGCTTGGGGATATAGAGTTGCATCAACAACTACGGCCTAGAGACATTTCAGTGACTTAGTAGTAGATTCTGCACAATTAGGTTCCTGCTGATGGTTTTATTACTTCTTCTTCAGCATGCAGCCTAGACTACCCTGTCTGCAAGGAAGATGATTTCGATGGACCATTAGTTATTTAAAGGATGGTAAATTTTTAACTTCATAATTTAGTTTTATAGAAGTTTGTTTTAGGACTTACTTGAGGAAAATCAAGCAAAAATTTGATCATACCAACCAAATAAAACTTATTTTGGGAGAATTTGCAAAGCTGATTAAAAATTATGTTCAATCTTATACATTTCCTTTAAGAAGCATTTCCTGTTTTTTTCCTAAACTTAAATAACCATCCACCTTCTGCAATACTGAACAGATAAAAGAAAATAAAAGTAGAAAACTTCTGATCATAACTATGTATAAAATTGGTCAGAAAAATTCTTATTCTGGAGCATATCCTTGAGATAATTTGGTTTCTACTTTAGCCTTGACAGTTTGGAGTAAATACACCTACAAATAGCTGATAATTAGAGATTTTGCTGATACAGTTTTTTAAATTGTTTGCTTTTATTCGTTTTTTAAAAATGTCCTCTTAATTTTTCACTTCACTCTCAAAGATTTTTTTAAGGCTGAAATGACTTGTATAGTGTCTGAGTTCTGCCTTGCATTGTATCTCAGAGAGTTTCCTCAGTCTTGGGAACGAGCTCAGTACTGAGTTTATTTGGATTATTTGTAGGGGTGTTCCCCCATTGGATGAGCTGGAGACTTGGCAGAGTTCCTGTGTGGGGCACTCTGCAAATCCTTGCAACAGGATGGTGGGATTGAGGATTCTTTGCCATTTGTCAACTAATTTGTATCCAGTTTATGACCTTACACAGCATCCAATTTATGTCCAGCAGTAAAAGCAAAATGGACATAGCTGGCACCAATACTCCACATAAGCATTCTTAAGTACTGGAATATCAGGACATTTCTAGAGGTGACACACACTAGGCACTCATGGCTCTTGGCTGCTTTTCATCAGATTGCACCAACCATCAGATTGCATCAGTCATTCTCTTTAACGTGACACCTGTCTTGGGTTCATAACAGGGCAATTCACTACGTAATCATTGTTTATAGTTAGGCTGGCTTCATGCCTGAAATTAGGCTCTCATTAATGCACAAAAACATTCCACAGAGCTTTCAACTTTATACTTTATTTTTTATAAACACATTGTTTATATTTCTCTGGGGTTAAATTTTGCAAATAAGTATGCAGCCCATGACAGCCTGTTCCCGTGTCACTGTAGGGAGGCAGAAGAGGCTTATAAAGAGAGAAATCTGGTGAACATGTATTGCTTTCTTGGGTCTCATTGCTTTATTGGTAGCCTGCTAAAGCAAATTATCAATTTTGCATAATGTACATTGCCTGTACATCAAAAGGAGGAAAATGTAGTTGATTCTGTTTGCAATATTTTCTTAATATTGAGTTATCCCTAAGGTTAGTTAGTGTATTTCGTTTTAATTTTGGAAATCCCAGTTTAAATAATGTTCATATCTATAGTTTTGATGGTTTATTGTATTTCTGGTTGTATTTTTTTAAAAAAAATATTTTTAAAAACTGTGTGAAACCACATGTTTATTTTCTTGTCATATAAACTTCATGGAAGTCCAAATTATTCCTGAAAGTAGAAATTATTAAAGCGAATGTTGATGCTGTTCTACCTACTACTCAATACTTTTATTTGCACTTTTTACTTTATTTATCCTTAAAGAGTTCTGGTGACCAAAAATAATAAAGTCTATGGAACTCTAATTAGACAGTGATTGACAAACAAAAAGCACATCTATTTCAGCTATTCACCTGTGTATTCTGACAGATACTGGAGAAACATTTCTTTGGAGCTGGTCAAAGCTGTGGTAATATTGACACCCTGATGCATACAAATCTGTGTTACATCTAAGTGTGCCTGGGGACTAGTTTATCCTAGGGCTTAATATTTTTGAAACATGCTCTATAATATCTCCAGCTAGCAATTTGTGTAGTGTTTCTCTTGAAGAGGTTTTCAACCAGAAGTGTCCATCTTCACTGCTTTTGGCATAGAATAAGGGCATCTGGCTCTTTGTGTTGGCAATAAACTGGCAATGATGAGGGGTTTGTCTTCAATGTTTGGGGTTAGTGATAACCATTTATCTTGGATGAAGGCCCTGGTGTATTTGTCAGAGTGTAGACTAGCATCAGTATTGTGTAATGGGTGGGGTTCATGTCAAGCATATCTAGCAGTAGCACGATTTCAAAACGACAACTCATTCATTACAGAAACTGGAAACCCTTATATGGAAAAAAAGGTATAATGCTTATAAAGCATGACAAATGTCAACATGAAATAATGACTGCATAAAGCAATAAAATATTATGTCATTTTATAGGAGACAACTGTGATGCTAGTCTGGAAAGGCTGCTAATATGCTGTTTTCATTCTGAAATTAAGGAATGGGTGGCATATAGACAGAATGGTTAAAATAGTTTAATAGATATCAGTGTCCTGATTTAGTGTTTACTTGTCTTGGGGTAATTACTTGTCTCTGCATTGTATGCTAGTTGATACTTGTGGGGAGCTGTTGTTACTACTTTGGGGAGCTGACCACCCTATGAAGTTAATGGCATGACAGACTCATTCCTAAAGAATGCAGTTTCACTGACAGAATACCTCAAATGTAGTTTTGTTTCCTTCTAGAGACCACATTTTTCAATTCCTTCACTAAAGCAAAATTGGGAAGAATACCGGCTTCAGTGTTTGAAGTATTTCCATGAAACACCCCCTCTTGTGTCAGGTAAGACTGCTTAAAAATAAAGGTAAAGATATTCCCTGGTGATAAGATTGCCAAGTCATGTCTGACCATAGGAGGTGGTGCTCATCTCCATTACTAAGCTGAAGAGCCAATGCTGTCAGAGACTATTCTGTGGCCAGCATGATTGCACATGGGAGTGGTACCCATTTATCTAGTTGCATTTGCATGTTTTCAAACTGCTAGGTTGGCAGAAGCTGGGACTAGTGATGGGAACTCACCCCATCATGCGGCACAGAGGCCTTCAACTGCCAACCTGCCAATCCTGCAAACAACAGAGTCAGCGTCTTAACCACTTGAGCCACCACATCCCAGTCCTAAAGATAATATCCCATTTTATACATAGATCCTTTTTAGCATCAGGCTTTAATTCAAAATGAATGAGTGAAAATGTTGCTTCATTTCATTAGCCTAACCATGCAAGGTTTAGAGATTTATAAAAGTATATGTTAAAGTAAGTTGGTCTTTTACACTGGACATACCATGAATTTAGCATCCTTAGTTTCTGTATGTAAAACATATCCTCTGCCACTGATCTTTTCAGACTATGATTCTTGATTGGGAACGAGGAGGCAAAAAGGATGCAACGATTCAGTTGTGCAGAAAATGTTTCTGCATATACTCAAAGTCTTTCACAATTTTTGATTAAAAATTATCCACCCTTGATTCATGAAATGATCTTTACAGATTATTGCCGAATTTTCAATGGGTCAGTGCCATCTAAATGAAATAAATCAGTCCTTTTTTAGCCTCAACAAATAGGGCATTTGAAAAGTGACTGAAGAGAATTTCAGGTTAGAGGCAGACAACTTTTAAAGTAGAAAAAGATGTCAGCAACAAAAATGTGCTCCCCTAAGATTAATCATGACAACTTCCATGCCATTCTCTGTAAATCCCATAGTAGGCCTCCACAGTAACATATTGATCATTTAAATTTTCACAATTGGAAAGGAAGTGAATACATCGAAAACTATCCATTTGACAGACAATTTCTGTGAGACTTACACTGACAAATAAAGGAGCATGTGTGCAATCTGTACACAATCCTTTTGTTGATTAATACTTGTTGCCACCTGGACATTGATCATTTGAGTCTTTGACCTTAAGTAAACTAGTAACTCTAGCTTACAAATTCACTTCTAGTGTTGACCAAGGGAAAAGGTTCAATAGGATGGGGAATATCCCTTTACCACAATATGCAGCTCTAGACTGACTTTCCCCCCAGAAACATTGTGAAAAATGATGGGTTTAAACATATTTTCTCCATCAGACAAATTGGCTAATTTGGTAGAAGAAGATATGATAACAAAGACAAACTTGGCAGCCTTTCATAGAATATGTAAAAGAGAAAAAGAAGAAAAAGAACAGGAGACAAAGCAACAATAGAATCTGATATTTATGAAATAATTATTTTCTATAATAGTAAATATTTCTTTCTTAAATATCAGATGTTATAATTGCATTGTTTCCTGTTCTTTTGTGTATTTTTGTTATCTTTTCTATATAATAAAATATCAACTTTTTTATAGACTGTATAATAGAAAATTCTATATAATAGAAAAGACTATTTATATAAAATGGATGAAGTTAAGAGAGGAGACATGGTATTTAAATTGAATTACTGTAGGCATAGATGTGTGGTAAGTCTACTGGGGAACAGTAAGTGGCTGTTTGTCATGTTTGTTGTCTTTGATTTTTATTTTCTCACTTTTTTGAGTTGTTCATATTTTTCATGTTATGTTTTCTCTTTTTTATAGGTGCTTTAGTGGGTTTTTTTGTTAACAACTAAATACTAATTAAAATTATTTCATTATGATATTAAATACATCTAACCTAAATTACGTGCAACATAGGGATGAAACAGACTGCTCAAAAATGCCACTCCTGTTTGAGCCAGCAAAAAGCCGCTCCTTTTTGAGCTGGCAAAAAGCTGGCTTTTCTGTTGTCACTGTGGCTTTGTAGCACAGCAGCATGCAGCATCTAAACACCACACCACTGGAGCACCGTAAAGGAGCCGCCGTGTAAACAGCTGGGTGGTGTGAAGTCGGCTTCCTGTATCTTGGGTGCATGCATCATGCTTTTTTGTTGTTGTTGTTGGTCTGTTCTCGACCCAAGTTTATTTATTTGCTTCTTCACTCATGATGATTGCTTTTTAATTTTTTTGTCGTCTACAGAGGGAAAGTTCTGCAATAGAACATTTGATAATTATGTATGTTGGCCTGATGGTGTGCCTGGTACATATGTCAATATGAGTTGCCCTTGGTATCTCCCAGCACCTAGCTCTGGTAAGTAGATTATGTGAATGTATTTCCTGAAGAAAAATGAACTCGCACGAATTATATTTCCCCTCCATAATGTGCTAAGTTGGCTGAAGGCCTAGTTTCCATAAGGTAATAATCCTTTTTGTGAGGGTTGGTCCTTGTTCACATGTTGGAAAAAATTCAATGCAAAAGTTCACATGTAGAGAGAATTTTTTTTAAATAGTGTACAGTGTGATGTGGTATAGTTCAGAAGAAAGTTTATTATATATTCCTGCCTATACATTTTCAACTAATCTGAAACAATCTCACAACAAACCCTCACTTATTACTTCAGTCAGTCTCACAACAAACCCTCGCTTATTACTTCAGTGAGGGTTTGTTCTGAGATTGTTTCAGATTAGTTGAAAATTTATAGGTAAGAATATTAAATAGAAAAAAAATCTGGTGTTAAATATTCTTTCTGTCAGACTGCCTCTGAATTTTCAGTCACATAAATGGAAGAAATAGCATTTTAAGAATACAGAGATGCAAATACACAAATATAGAGATACAACATAGACAGTGGTTAGGAACTCAAGTCAGAAATAAGGAAATTTTAAGTAATCATATTTGTTCTATGTCCTTAGAATGCACTACTGGTTTTCCCATGTAAAGTTCTTGGGTCCCAATGACTGGGTAAGCTTGGTACCTTGTGGCCAAAAATACTGCAGTGTGAGTTAACTTCACTGCTACAGATGGTGGTGGATATTTACTTGCACTCTTGTCACTCTGCAACTAGGAAATCACAACCACAGTGTCTTGCTTCATGTGCTACTTATTGTTGTAAAAGCTGCCTCTTTTTGGTATTGGAGTTTTCCTTATAGTCAAGGGGTGGGCCTACAGGATGGATATCACAGTGACTGGATGTCTACAACATGACAACAAATGAGTGAAAAGATAATTGATATTATCAGTATGTTCAGGACTAACTGGTCATTATAACACTTGAGATTGTTGCAGAGTATATTTTATTGGTGATGAGTAAGAGAAATTCTATCTCTGATGTATCCCTCTACCCAAAATGAAATTTTTTCTTCTTCTCTAAACTTTAATTTCTGAACTATTTAAATATATTTTGTATGTTTACTGTTGATGGTGACTATTATCATAAGATAATGCAAAAACTGAATTTAGAAGCTCTTTATCTTTTTCTAGATCATTAACAAGCATGTACATGATTTAAAGCTATTTCAAAATTTGCTTGTGTTAATACATGAACTTGTGGACTTCCCAATTAATTGATATAAGAGCCCATCAACCATTCCAGAACTCCTTCCAATAATTCTAATCATCCTTTATCTAATAACCTCCATGCAGAATTAAATGCCTTCCCTCCAGCAAGCCTATTTATTTTCCATTTTTAGGACTCTGTGGCAGTCATTTGGCTGGTAAGAGCACTAAAAGCTATCACTGTAGGAGGAAGCCAAGATTTACCATAATCCTGCACCTTAATAAATTTTCAGAATGTGCTGCATCCTTCATGTACTTTTGCAAATAAGCAAAAGCTGAATTATTCTGGAGTAGAGTACAATTTTCACTTGAAACAAATTAACAGTTGGATTTCTACAGAGGCTGTCATTAAAGGATTGCAATCCACTTTAGAAACAAATTAAGCTTTATATTTTATATTCATGTGGCTATTGTGTCTCTTAATTTTTTGTCATTGTCCTGGAAGACTTGGTGATGAACTCTGATAACTTAGCCTTCTTTATTATAAATGAGCATTGTTGGTCTTTTTGTTTGGTTTTATTGAAAGCTCTATGTGTGTGTGTGTGTGTGTGTGTGTGTGAGAGAGAGAGAGAGAGAGAGAGAGAGAGAGAGAGAGCTCACTGAACATGCTCCATCTCACCAGTTTGAGTTCATTTTATTTTTTTATTGTTCCTAAGCATGTGGTTGCAGCTTTCTCCTTCCATACCTCAATTTATTTTGCAGTATGGATTGGTGTGGTATTACCCTTATATGAAGTGTTCTGTATCGGAGTCTCATGCTCCAATTCCCTTCCAGGTGTTTTGCTGCACCAGTCTACCTAGAAGTGAGCAGTTGTGAGAACACAAGAGTGTACAATAGTATAGTTTAGTACTGTATGGCAAATTATTTTTCAAGGTGACAATAGCATCCAAGTGCTGTGAAATATCCATCAGTAAACTATTAAAGTGATTTAGGGGCAAAACAGACTGCCCTGAATGAGTGGCTTGCTACTGCCCCTTTGTGTGCCAGATCAGGGCCGTGGCAACCGCATGCCTCAGCCTTGATCTGGCATTTTTCCAGGCCAAAAAGAAGCTGCAAAATGTAGGGTGGTACTTTTCCATGCTCCTTTTGACGTGCTGGGTGTGAACACTGCACCAAAGGAGTGCCATAACAGTGACCGCCGTGTGGTCAGGCAGGCGGCGTGATGCTGGCTTGGGGGTGGCATCAGGGCATATGTTGTCCAAACGCCACACCCCCATGCCAGCGCTTACTGCTGGTCTGTATAGCCTCTTAGTTGTGTTTTCCTGCATGGCAGGAAGTTGGACAAGATGGACCTTGCAGCTCTTTTCAACTCTGATTTTATGATTTGTGCAAACTTACAACTTGCCAAAGTCAGTAATTTCATTACTTTTTCTCCTTCTTTCTTAACAGTGTGGTATAGAGGTGGAGAATTCTATATGACTTATTTTATAAAATAATTTATAACAGAAAATAGCACCATCTTCAGAAATGAAAGCCAAATTAAAATCTATTTGACTGTTGACGCTCATTTTCTAGCCTAATCCAAAATTTCTCTTTCCTTCTTTTCTATTCCCCCAAATAGTGTGAATGGCAGATCTTATCATTGTGGCTTCACTAGCCCTCAAAATACCTAAATAGGAGAAAATTGGCTGTTTCAGGAACTGTGCAGTCAGGTCTGGTTTTTAAAAATTCAGCAACGTGTGCAAAGGATTCACCCTGCCTAAGGCTAAGGTTGGAATCCAAGTGAACCCATATGCTAATATAAGAATAGTTGAACCAGTTACATCAATTACAATGGCTACTTTTGTCTGAGCATTTGGATTTTGGGCTTTGAAATGACTTTGTCATTGTCGAATTGGATGTACCATAGAAATTGTGATCAAAATACACCCATTTCATCAAAGGGCTTTACTATACAGTTGAAGGACAATAATAATTAGTATATTCACTACAGTAACAATAACACAAAATGCAGAAAATCACAACTTCAGTAAAATCAATTTTTTAAAAAACCCTAAGCAAAAAGCTTAACTGTTAAAAGCCATAACATTTCTGAGATTAATTGTTATCTAAGCATGAATTCCCTTACAAAGTAATCAGAAGTATCTCTAAACACTAACCTGGAAATCATACATGGATGAATTGTACCAGTTGTGACTGGGGACTTAAGTGAGTTGTTGTCTAATATACTTGGAGGGCACTGGGTTTCAGGGGACTGGACTATAGATGTTGAATTATACATGTTCTCTATCTCCTTGACAAATATTCCAATAAAAGAAAATGTTAATGACTATCTCCACCTCAGTGGAGGATCAGGAAAAGTGCCTGTTATGTTCACCAACTTTCACCGTCCATGAAGAAAAGTACTCTGATGTTAAATTTAGTTAGGTATCACTAATTAGAACCTATCATGAGTTTAGACATCAGTATTCCTCTTTTTAAAAAATCCATGTAGCTGTTACTGACAGTTAATTTAATGAGCCTAGACATCTGGCGGCTGGAGGAGAGCCTGCCTTCCATGGCCACTGGTGAATACTTACCCTTAGAGAGTTTTACGATGCAGGGATTTGTCTCATTTGCAGTGCCCATATTCATGTCGGCTGTGAACTGGAACATCCATACACTCCCTTCTGAATCTCAAATTTTGTTCTGGCTTGATCTGCTTTATACAGATAGAAACTTCATACTCCCCACCCCAGCTTTTTGGCACATGGGCATGTCGTGCTAGGCAGTGTCTTTCTGAGCAAGGACAGTGGGATGAAAATAAATGAAAATTTATTTTTTCAGCCTTGCAAATATGTTAGAGCAGTATTTGCTTCCTATTGTTTTCGGGTGTTTGGCTTACCACCCATCTTGCCCTTAAAGAAACAGCTGCATGGCTGCCTCACCCCTATTTTTAAAAATGGCTTGTATATTTAATGCTTTTCATTCCATAATTAAGTATAAAGTCTGAATTTGTCAACATGAAAGATAGTTTTTTTTATTCTCTTTCTTTCCTGGAGTGAGTGAAAGCAATATGTTGAAATTACCCAGGAAGATGCTTTTCAAGCCTGGAAACATAATTTTTCTTGATTGTGATGGGTGGAGATAGTTTTCATGAAATAAATTTCATACACTTGCTCAGTGGTCAGTCAGTCCAGGCCATCCTCTTTTCAGTCACATACCATGCACATGGTAGTTACTACAATTGCAGAAGAACATAATTGATACAATTTAGCCAAGAAAAGTGTGTCCTTGGGAAAAGAGAGCTCCTTCTTTTTAGAGATGCGGCCTATCTCTGGTTACTGTCGCTGGCAACATAATCCCATTTTTGTTACCGTTCTGTAATTTAAGCTCAGCTGCCAATAACAGTGTGTAGACCAAAAAAGCCTGGAGCCGCTAAGGTAATCCATTTTATATTTTACGACTCCTTCAGGGTCCTAATATTTATTGTCTAATGGCACTAAATCCTCTTAAATAGAAAATTTTCCAGGGACGCAAGTTCCAAACAAGACTTATAGGCACAGTAACCACATTTGTTGTTTATGCCTTTGGAGTTTTGCTGCAGATTGTTGCAGCATAGCCATGCCTTGGGAGCCCTTTGGTGCATAATGTGATGTGCTCATTTCAGAGTTGGATGTATGCACTAGCTAAGTAAGTTACAGTTTATGGTCTCAGATGATGATGGGCTTTATGCACATAGAGTTGGTGGGTTAATGTTATTGGGTCTCCCAAATGTGATATAACATGATCCTTGTAATCTCATCCGTGTGGCTGAGGCTCTATTGTATCATACCATTACGACTCTTTATCCTTACCTGGCTGGCTATGCCGAATAGAGAAATATCATACCAAAAACGAAAGATGTGGTAGGAGTGTTCAGGTAGCCTTGACCTTGCTAACCCATTTGGGAGGTGAAGAACTATTTGATTTGCGTTATTTTTCCCACTAAAGCTTTTGACCAGCCAGTGGGGATTAGTTGGATAGATGGTGGCCTGACAACCAGGCAGGTAGAGATTTGTATGTTTCTGTAGCTGTAGAGAACAACACCCTTTAATCTAGTTAAGCAGGTAGCACGTATATTCTAGCACCTGTATCCTAGCACATATATCTTCTGATGTCTGTGTCTCTGCAGTAGTCAAGAACCTTAATGATGTTCTTTGCAATTTTTCAAGCCTGAAACTAAGCTTGGGAACTTTCTGGAACTAAAGTGGATTTCTCAACCAACATGTCATGGTGATGCCACCTGAATTCATAGTCCACAGGACACATATCCAAAATGTATGAAACTCTGCTGTATCAATGCATATTGGACACTAATTACAAGATGCTGTGTTCAAATGTTCGAAGGCTCCAACTCTGAGAGGAAGAAGTTTTTCTTAGGAAGGGAATCTTTTGTTATTTCCACTAAGTATCAGTTCTGTGTTTTGGTTATAGCATTGAGGCAGGGTGTGTAGGCACAATTCTGCTTAGAAACATAAAAATTAATGCATTTTTGAAGCAAAGGGGAAAATTTTTTTTCCTCCTGAAATAACCAAAAAAAAAAGAAAAAAAGAAAAGAAAAAAGAAAGAAAGAAAGAAAGAAAAGAAGAAGAATTGAAATATATGCAGTGCTTACTTCTAAAGCACCCTTTACAAGTCACTTTGTTACTTTCAGAATATAAAATGTAAAGACATGCCTCAGTTAACAAAGTATCTGACAAAGAAGGTTGTTTTATTTTTTACTAAGGAGCTGGACAGACCACCCCAAAAGGGCGGGATGGAGGTGCCCGTTTTTGCTCCTGAGGGAGGCCGCAGCAGCCAAATTGGGCGGCCTCCCTCCACAGTAAAAAGAACCTGTGAAAAGCATGGTGCAGTCCAGATGCCATGAGTGAGCCATTGGCATACTGTTGCGCATCCATGACTCAAGTGCAGCGTCAGAACATGCAGACGCTGCGGCACGCTTGCGTCATCATGGCAGCCACTAGTTTCAGCCCCAGGGCACCACAAAGCAGCCATTGGTAGGGAAGGTGGTGGAGGAACTCTGGAGAAACAGACTTTTGGTGTGAAACTGCAGGAACTATGTCTTCAGTAAACAATGGAACAAAATAAAGAATGGGATTCTATTCTAGTTGATCCTACTGGAGATGTATAGGTCTTAAGTTTTTCTCCAGAAATGGAAATCATAAAAAAGTGGAGGCTATGAAAGTAAAAATCATCCTAGGGTGCATTTTGGAAGAAGCTTCAAGTGGTCTCTATAACTTTTTTGTTTGCTTATGGAATGATTACCTAATCTGCTTATTTGATTTCATGCTTGTTTATTGTTAGTTTTGAATAAAAGGTTGCATAAACTTGTTGAAATACTCTTCTATTTTGTGGTGTAGGAGCTTATCTCTCTTCTTTCAATGTTATTTTTGCATCTGGCACTTAGGGTCCAGGAGCACATCTGCTTCATTAACTGAAATATACATGTATTTGCTGAAATAAGGTTGCCATAGAGTTTTAATATAGAAGTTACATGCATGTATATTTTCTTTCTGGGTAGCAACACACATTCCTCTATATGTTTCTTTCTTGGATGGAGGTTATATTAAGGTAGGTGTATACAACCATATTATGGCTATATTGTATCATGATATTGCAATATTTTTAATTTTTTTTATTATCAGTGGATTTACAAGTTGCTAACTCATATAAAATCTGTTTTTTCATTGTATGAGAAGCAGTAAAAAAGCTGAAATGAAAAAAACAAAACAAAACAATGGGCCTTTACAGACTGCCCAGAAGGGGAGGTCCATAGGTGGCCAGGGAAGTGCCGGACTGGGGCCGGGGCTGGCTCACCAGCAGCCCTTGTGGCCCCAATCTGCCGCTTCCCCAGGCCACAGAGAAGCGGAAAATTGCTGCTTCTCCATGGCCTGAAGCAGGGTGCAGTGGGCACCATCCACGGTGCTCCTGGGGGAGAAGGGGCCACCACCATGGCCCCTTTCCCCTCGGCCTCCTTGGCGTGGCCATGTGAAGGCCGCACCAAGGACATGGAAGCCAAGAAGGCGCTCCATTTTGGAGCTCATTCTTGCACCACAGAAAAGGAGCTATAGGCCCCCTCCTGTAGCACAGAGGCGTAAGGTGCATGCCAGTCCGTATGGACGCGGCGCACACCTTACGTCCCCGGCACACCATGTGTGTGGATGGCGCCATCCAAAATGGCACTGTCCATACGTGCTAGGGTTAGCCTGCAGTTCAGATGCACCGCACTGAGGCAACCCTAGCATGTAACGAGGGTGCCTCTTCCTGCCCATTTGTTTCGGGTCAATGTTATAGCAAAGTAAAGGAAGCTAGTATATATTCTGAATTTATTTGGTCAGATACAGTATTATTAGAGTTAACATGAGAACAGAATTAATAGCAGAGTTTATTACAAGACCTTGTTTCTTGCAGAGCAATCCTAACTCAAAAACAGTCTGGCTGGAGTGGTAGGATGAAGCCTTGTGCTGACTGAATTGGCCTTAATCCGTCTGAACTTCTTTTCAGACAGCATAAACCCCTTGTGTATTTGATCTCAGTAATCTTAGAGATTAGCTGGCACAAGGGCTGAGAACAACCAGCTGAAGAGAAAAAAGGGAGCAGAGGTGCAGTCAGATTATGCCATATCCGAATTAGCCGAGAGACACAGCCCTTATTCTGGCACAAAGTTAGGCTAGGGCTAAGGCTGTCCTAAGTAATTTCCAGCACTTAAAAACCAATGGGATCTCCTTCAAAATAAAATTCCTGGTTATTCAGTTTTCCCCTGAGTCTCTTAATTCTTTTCCTGAAAGCTTTACAAAGCAGCTATCTTTTAATTTGGCAGTTCTTACTAGATCACCTATGACAGAATAACGTTAACTATATTTAATGTATAAATGAATTGCTTAGTTGTTTTAAACATTTGACATTTTATTGTTTATTGTATGCTTTTTATAAAATATGTCTTTCAATATGCGAATTTTGACTACAAATTGACTATTGACTACAAATGGAGATGGCTGATTTTGTCTGGAAAGTGGATGTGCTGTGGATTTGTCAAAGCAGTCTGCTAGTGAGGTGGAGACAAATGAGTTATTTTAGTATTCTTCTACTAATGTATGTCCTAGCTTTTTCTATGAATGGGACTCAAGGCATCTTACAAATTATTAAATTTATACATTTATAAGTTTTTTAAAAAATATTAAATATGCCTGTAAATTCAACTTCCATGAAAGCTGTATTCATGGAACTGGGTCAGATAACTCCCTGCCCACAGTTCTGTCCTTCTCCACACCTTTGACACCCATTTTGTTACTGTCTCATGGGATAGAGCTCCAAATTGTTTTGCAAGAGATTCTATTTGTGCCTTAAATGGGACAATTTCTGTTTCAATTTCACTTTGATCTAATCCTTCCTTTTTCATTCTTTGGACTATTTTCACTTGAATGGCATGTGGGATCTGTTGGGACTCCTCCTGGCATGGCTGACACCCAATAACTCCCAAACAATGATACCTTTATTGGGACAACTAAAATGCACAAGACCTGGGGATTACACCACAGATGAGAGGTTTGACGAAACTCCAATCAAAACACTCCTTGCACCTCTGTTCACCAGGTGGAAGTCTTCCATGATCACTGATAGATTTTTTAAAGTCAAGGAAATTTAATATCCATTTGCAATTCAAAGAAGTTTCCTTGGAATCCAGCATGTCTCCTTATTGTGTGAAGCCATAGGTTCCTATGAAGGCAGAGAACACTGAATTTCTCAAGTTTTCATGTTTTGCATCAAGAAAAGTTTAGATGGTATAGAGGCAAAGCATGCCAATCAGTCCCAATATTAGAAAAATTTGCTTTACCTTTGTTGGAGGCAGAAGATGTCAAGGTCCCAGTGCACTGGCTCCCTGCATAAGATTCCCCCGTGGCAGTTAGAATTCGGTGTCTTAAGATCCTAGAAACATCTAAGGGTTGCCGTGTTGGCCGTATAGCAAATCCAGTAACATCCAAACAATGATACCATTATTGGACCAACCAAAATGCACAATTACATGTTGCAAGCTTTCAAAGTCACACTGAGATGCCAAGAATACAGCAGCGTACTTTGGCTCCTACAACTACCTTTGAACGGAAGTCATTTGGGACTATGTACTCTATTTCTAGAGTCTGTGAGGGTCATATATATCCTGACATCTCTAACTAAATTCACTGGCTGGACTTTCTTAGCTGCCACTACTATTCAAAGTAGCTGAGATTCTTCAGCCAAGGCTAACCCTCCCCTATTAAGCTGATCTTTCCTCCTTACATTCATCAAGTCTTTTCTTCTGTTCATTACCAAGGCAATCTATACTTTCCTGGCTCTCAAGCCTCAATTCCTTGAGCTGATTCTGAAGGTCTGCAATAAGTGCTTCCTGCTCCTCTTTGGGGGGGGGGGGGGAGAGATTCAGGCAGCCCAAAAGGGGTGGCTTAGAGCTGCCCTTTTTTAGGCTGGATCAGGGCCATGATGAACAGGTGCGCAGCCCCAATCCAGTCATCTTCCATCCCAAATAGGAGCAGATAAGATCTTTTCCTATTTGGGGTGGAAAAAAGCTGTCCCTTCGCCCACAGAGCCAGCTTTACCTCCCAAGAATCCTGCTATGGAGAAAGTGGTGTCTAAACGCCATGCCCCCAAGTGGGAGAGAAGCTAGCTGGTGCGTAATCATTAATCTGGCTTCTCCTCTGCTTGGGGGCATGGCTCATCTAAATGCCACGCCCCCAAGCCAGCTCCAAACTGGCTCAAATGGGCCATCTGTTTTGGCCCTAAGTTCCTGTAAATCTCCAGTAGCTTTCCACATTTCCCAAGCTACAGCTTTGTCTGAACCAAAATATTTAGAAAACCTTTCTGAAACATCCAGGGTGCAATATGGACTTGCCCTGATTCATAACCCACTGCCTAAGCTTGACCACCTTCTGTAGTTATAGAAAACACTGGTCCTCTGCTGTTTTCTCAACTGAAAATTACTGGGAGGATCAAAAATTACTTTTAGGAGTATTCCAATAAAAATGGAACACATTTTATTGAATTACCATCCAAAACCCGTGCGTGCGCATTCAGACATTACTTCCTGACATGTGTATACTTACCATATGTTTCCTGTTCACATTCTCCACCAAATATATTAAGAGAAGTGCACTGGGGGTTTTTGTGGGGAGGAGTCTTCCAGGCACTAACTCTCTACAGGACCTAACAGGGTGATATTTTTAAAAATGGACAATTAATAGTGACTCAAGTGAAAATGAGATAGAAGGGCAACTTAATTTTGCAGCAAAAATAATTATTTGTTTATGAAAAAGATAGCAGCAGAAACCAACAGAACAGTCTATACTCAGTGTTTCTCTTAGTAAAAGTAGGAATACAGCATGGAAGCTAAAAACTCTTGTTTTTAAAAAATGCTTATTTATTAAAACAAGCTAGATGACAGTTTACAAGAGACAAAACAAAAAACAAACAAACCACAAAACACCATACACAATGTTAAGAAGTTTTTTTCTTAGATTCCTAAGTCCCCACCCCACCCCCACCCCCCATACTTTAAGTACATAAGCATTTTCTGACTTCCAGGTTCTGATAAACATTCTTCCGTGCCACAAAGCTGAATAGAAGCCAGCCGGCATGTAATTGCCGGCTTGGCTTCTGTCTGGCTTGAGGGTTTGGCCTGTCTAAATGCCATGCCCCCAAGCTGGCGTAGAGCCAGACTTTCAGGGCCGTTTGTTTTGCCCCAAAGTTAGACAAAAACTGTTTCTGGAGCCATTGCACCCCTACATTAGGTTTAGACATAGGAAAATTTAAGATGAATTCCCATTTAGGTGAGTGTCCTAGCACAAGTGCCACATTTCTGAAGTGTGATTAATAGAAATCTGCCATAGAAAATGAGTGATGAAAACTGGTGCATACAAGATGAAGATTATATAGCACTTAACAGACATAAATGGTTTATAAAATATTAACAATCCCAGTTCTACAAAAGAATTTTTACATTGCAAAGTGCTAAGCTTTCTGAAATTGAATCATTTGCCTCTAATCAAGCTCACAGACTGTTTAATTTTGTACAATGACTTCTATTTCTATTGTTACCCTTTCACATCCCTGTATTTTATTGATGATTATCCTTGAGGGAGCTTTTTGAGTATAGGCCAAATGCTTCCCAAGAGGCACAAGTCCCTACTACTTATTTTGGAAGTGCTGTGGATAAAAGGTTTATCCCTTAAACATGCTCCAAATGTTGACTTTTAGAATTTCTATTCATCACCTTAAATTTTATTTGGGCAAGAACAAAACCCTTAATGGCACCATGTTTATGAGGGAACCCACTTTTTATGGCTTTTCCTTGAAGTTAATGACAGCAGTTTCTGGCTTTCTTCCAGCTTCATTTTACACTTCTGGGGCTAATTTACTTTACTTTCTGACAATTGGAGTAATGCGAAATGAGTTAGGGAAGAACAGAAACAAGTGCTCAATCAGCATAATTGCTTTTGCAACAAAAAAAAAATGGCTTTGTATATGTGAATGCAGCATTATGATTATCATCCCTGGAGTCTAATAAAGCAAGGGAGGGAAGTCCCAGTTGAGTGAATACAAATGCATTCTTCTGTGAACTTGTCTTCTCCCACCCTGAGCTGGGATGGGATAAATAAAGGTCACCACACCTTTCTGGTTTTAAGCACAGAAAGGAAATCTGTCTGTGGAATTTAAATTTTTTGAAAAGGAGTAAAATCCGCCTTGAATGCGTGGAGAAAGGCAGGATAGAAATCCTGGAAATAAAATTAAAAAATTAAAAAATAATTATAAGCCATAAGAAGGTGGGCATTATCAGAGACTGAAAGATCCATAAATGTATTGTGAGCCTTGAAAGAGGTATGCTCAGAAGACGGAACTACTATAAAGTCTCCCTGAGGGGTCCTGCTTTAGGAAAGAGATGCGCAAAGGAACAGGTATGGCTCTTGTGTGCTGAGTCAAAGAAAGAAGGGAGGAAGTTTCACAAAAGTTAAAATCATAGATTTGAAAGAAACCTCAAGGGCCATCAAGCCCAATCCCTGCCATACAGGCACAAATAATCAGAGCATCCCTGACAGAGGGCCATCCAGCCTCTGTTTAAAAACCTCCAAAGAAAGACACTCCACCACACATGGAGGAGACTCCACCACACACTGTTGAATAGCTCTTACTGCCAGGAAGTTGTACCGAATAGTTCTGTGGAATCTCTTTTCCTGTAGTTTGGATCCATTGCTTCAAATCCTATTCTGTGGAGCACCAGAAAACAAACTTGCTCCATCTTCAGTATGACATCCTTTCAAAGTTATTTCCACATATATCATTGTAATTTTGATAGGTCTTCTGTGAGTGTGGACTTTTTGACATGGGGACCTATATGCTTCTATCCCCAAAATTAAGCAAAATTGCTAATGCAGGGGTTAAAAGCATATTACTTAGGCAAGAAGTCATCTTCTATGGAGAAAAGAAGGTTAAGAGGTGATATGATAGCCCTGTTTAAATATTTGAAGGGATGTCATATTGAGGAGGGAGCAAGCTTGTTTTCTGCTGCTGCAGAAACTAGAATGTGGAACAATGGATGCAAACTGCAGGAAAAGAGATTCCACCTCAACATTAGGAGGAACTTCCTGGCAGTAAGGGCTGTTCGACAGTGGAACACACTCCCTCGGAGGGTGGTGGAGTCTCCTTCTTTGGAGGTCTTTAAGCAGAGGCTGGATGGCCATCTGTTGGGGATGCTTTGATTGGGAGTTCCTGCATGGCAGGGGGTTGGACTGGATGGCCCTTGTGCTCTCTTCCAACTCTATGATTCTATGATTCTAAGAAAGTGGGTCGAAAGTGAATTTGGGTTTCAGACAGATGAGGACAAATCCTGTTGCTAGCTTGGAAATAACATTTTAGTGCATGCTCCAAACTGTCATTTCCACATGTGTATACACATGCATGGTCCAGAGAGGGAAGGGAAACCCAGGAGGAAAATCCTCTTTGCCCCAGAAGCTGTTTCAGAGGAAGGCAGGCTGAGTTGTCCCTTTGCAAACTCCCATAAAACCACACACAAACACTGTAGAGAGAAAGATGATGGGGCTGGTCTATGAACCTGCCTGATTTCAGCAAGGGCTGAAACTCCTAGATGCCCTCCTTTTCCAGGACATATCCCCCTTTTCTCCCTCCTGTACAGGAGGAATTCCAAAACATCCATTCTCTGCTCCCACCAGCTGTTCCCTTAGTGGCTGCTTAGAGGCTCCATTAGGGGAGGAGACCAGCCACACAAGGGAAAGAGGTGTGTGTGTGTGTGTATCCCTTTTAAAACAAGTCTGTCTCCTCTCCTTGACATAGCAAGGAACCTTGGGAAATCTGGGAATGGGGAGAATCGGGGACATGGTTCTCAGACTGCTGCAATTACGTGAAGAGAGTGAATTTGTGAATGAAGTGAGTAGTATAAGACCCCCACCTTTCGTCAAACAAAAAGTGACAGGTGCCCCGCCCCTTTTTGAGTCTTAGCCCCGCCCCCTGAGCTTCTTAGCCCCTCCCCCTGGATATGTGGGTTCTAGATCTTGGGGGTGTCAATTTTGGGGGTTCCCCCGGGGGTTCTAGATTTTGGGGTGTCAGATGTTGGGAATGGGTTCTAGATTTGGGGGTGCTAGCTTTGGGGGTTCCGGCGGAACCCCCAAAGGTCGGCCATTTTGGTTTTTGGCCCAAGTTGTTTTTGGGGGTATGTGTGACCCCTCTCTGAACCCGGCTCCTCCCGCCCGACCAGTAGGAGAAGGTCCCGTCCCTACCTGATCGAGGGCGTGGCAGCGATCCGCGTCCGAAGATGAGAATGGGCGGCCATTTTATTTGCGCCGACGAAACTTTTCGGGGTGCTTGTGACACCTCTACGAACTCGTCTCTCCCTCCCGATGTGAACGCTCCAGAGGTCCGCCGCGATCTGAGCTAGGGGAAGGCGCGGCGTGCGCTTTGCTCCCCCACGCCCCGCCCATGGGGTCGTGGCTTCAAAATCGGCGTCGCTGATTGGCCGAAAGGTTTACGTAAACGACGCTGATTGGCTCAAATCCCCCGCGCTTCCGACCCGTCCAATGCGGTTCAGGCGGAAGGAACAACGCCTATGCGCAGTAGGGTATATGAGAAGGGGTCTCGGCTTCGCGGACGCTACCGCTGCTTGCTAGCGTTGCTCGCTACTGCTTGCTACGGCCTGCTGCGGCTTTTGGGACGACCTACCCGAAAAAATGCTGAATTTCGCAGAGACCGTGCCAGAGAGATCTCAACAAGCTCTGATGGAGACTCCTCCGCCTTCTCCGGGGACTGAGGAGAGAGATGTTCAGAGAATGGAAAGACGGCTTGTGCCCCGGCTTCGAGACCTACAACGGCAGTATGAATCTATAACAAAATTGGTGCTTGAGGAGCGGATCTTTGGTTCTCCAGAACAACTGAAGGAACAGTTTGAAAAATGGGTTTCTGAAAAGCGGATAAGCTCACTGTCTGACGTATCATCGGATGCTGGCTTCCAGGAAGAGATCTCCAGCAGCGATGGAGAGGAAAGCCCGTACATGCCAATGGCCCCAATGAACCGTGAAGCGGAGGAAGAGGAGCCAATTTATGAAGATATGGCCCCGCTCAGAATGGTAAATATCCTAACAAGAAGGAATATGTGGTGTGTGTGTGTGTGTGTGTGTTCACATATATGATGAGCTATTGGGTATTTTCTTTTGTGTTTTTATGATAGAGAAAAGATGAAGAAGCTGCACAGGACATAACCGACGGGGACTCTAATACAGAAAAAGTAACAGAGATTTCCTCTACAAAGTGTTGCCTGACGTGTATTTGTGTAAATGTCACCAATTCTGAACCCGAAGAAGAAGAGATGAAATAAAGGCTTGCTTAATCTTCATGAAAAGATCAATAAAATAGTGTGTTGTGACCCTGTGTCTTTATTGGAGTATGTGCGGCGCTCAATATGGTTTCTCAGAATGATTTATTAAAAAAGATATATTATAATCCGGGGGGATCGGGTAGCTTTGGAGGAGTGGAAGCGCTCTTTCGAGAAGCTTCCAAGCACAGCAGTGTAACTAGAAACCATGTGAAAGAGTGGTTAAAGGATCAGGAAGCATATACCCTTCATAAACAGGCCAGAAAGAATTTCCAAAGAAATAAAACGGTTGTTTCTGATGTGGACGCCCAATGGCAAGCGGATCTGGTGGACATGCAAAATCTACAAAAATACAATAGGGGTTATAAATATATTTTAACGGTAGTGGACATTTTGTCAAAATATGCTTGGGCGGTACCCTTGAAAGATAAGACGGGATCGGAGGTGTACAGAGGTTTCAAAATTATATTTGGGGAAGGAAGGACCCCCCGCCATTTGCAAACCGACGCGGGAAAAGAATTTCTAAATAAAAAGGTGAAACAGCTGCTAAAGGAGCACGGGGTGCACCATTTTTCAACACATAGCGAAGTCAAGGCAGCAATAGTGGAAAGGTTCAATAGAACTTTAAAGTCACGAATGTGGAGATACTTTACAGCCAATAACACTTACAGGTATATCGACATATTGCCGGAACTTATAAAGAGTTATAACAGCAGCTTTCATAGAACCATTCAAGAAAGGCCTCGGGATGTGAATTCTTCCAACTCTCTGCAGGTCTGGAAAAGAGTTTACGGGCCCTATTTTCAAACGAAGGAGCAAAAAGAGGCCTTCAAAAAAGGAGATCATGTGAGGGTATCCAAAAGTAGGGGTCGTTTTGAAAAAAGTTATGAAGGGACGTATTCCCAGGAAATTTTCATAGTTGACGAGGTGCACAGAAGAGGAAAGAGGCCGGTTTACCAGCTAAAAGATTATGACGGCGAAGCGGTGTTGGGTGGTTTCTATCCCGAGGAATTACAAAAAGTGAACGATCCGCAGAATAGGAGCTACCAAATTGAAAAAATTATTTCCACAAGGTTCAGAAAAAAGAAAAAATATCACTTGGTGAAGTGGTTAGGGTGGCCTGATAAATTTAACAGCTGGGTAGCCGCTTCAGAGCTCGCGGATCCTGAACAGAAATCAAAGGGGCGGGAGAAATGAACGGCGGATTTTACATTACCCTGCCCAGTAACGCCTGTCTAGATGCCTATCCCCATAATACAAGTTCCAATTTCAAGATACAGCTGGCTCAACCTTTAGATTTGCAAGGAGAATGGGAAGTGGGGTTAGCAGAGATACAGTACCCCAACAGCTGGTTCACGGTCACAGAACATTTGATGTTTCAGTTGTCCAAAGATTCAAAGAACTGGGAGTTTCAGTTGAAGAAAGGATATTACAATGACGTCTCCGATATCGTGAAAGCCATGAATCATGCCATACAGACACAAAAACCAAACCCTCCCGCCGTGTATTTGTATTACGACCCAGTGACGGCCAAAGTGAACTTTAGAGGCCCTGATGTTTATGAGTTTTCACTAGCCGAGGAGCTATCCCGCATATTGGGTATATATAATACCCGTGGAAATCTAACAAAACCACGTCGCACAGCAGACATTACCGGAGGATTCAACTCGCTGTACCTGTACACGGATATTATAGAGCACCAGATTGTTGGGGATTTTTCGGTGCCGTTGCTGCGCTGCGTACCGGTCAGAGGGAAAAGTCACGAGTGTATCACCGTGACCTATGATAAGCCGAATTATATTCCCGTCAGTAAGAGCCACATTCACACGATTACCATTGAAATAAAGACCGACTTGAACAGACACGTACCATTTCGTGTTGGGAAGGTGATAGTGAGGCTGCACTTCCGACCCAGGAAAGCCTATCTTTAATTTAAAATGGTTGTGTTAAAAGACTACGGGGACGTCGATGCCTACAGGGCCTACTACAGGGCGCAGGCCGGACGAGGATTGCCCGGATTCATAGGGGCACCTATGATGTACGGAGCGGGGTTGGGAGGGATATTTCGCGGGCTTTTTCGAAAAGCCGTTCCTTTTCTGAAGCAAGGGTTGGAATTGATGAAGCCGCATGTTAAGACGGCAGTGAACAACATTGCCGGGGACGTTGTGGGAAGAGTTATGAACAGAATGCATCGCCAGGAGGGTTCAGGCGTGGCCTACTTGAAAAGAAGGGGCGGAGTGAAGCGCAAGGCGTCTCAACAGCGTCAGGGGCCGCCGATGCCTTTAAAAAGGACGGTCGTGTGGCAAACAAAGATTCAGAAGCGGCAGACAGCGAAGAAGAAGAAATCTGCGCTGAAGAAAAAGGGCGGGACGAAAAGGAACAGCAGAGATATATTTTAAGATGGCATTCATTCACGGAACCTCTGAAGAATGCGCCAAGTCCGAATTGGATCTCTTTCAATTATCCCCAACCCAAACCAGCATCGAGAGCAGTATGTACATCGAGGTCCCGCCTTTGGCGGCCCTTTCCCCCAACGCGCCTCTGGATTTTTATATCACGGGAAACAGCGAAGACTACATCGATCTAAACAACACTCTTTTATACATCTGTTGTAAAATAACAAAAGAGGACGACTCCGATATCGACGACGGCGCCCGGGTGGCCTTAATCAATTACCCCATAGCCTCTCTTTTTTCTCAACTTGACGTCACCCTGGGAGATCGGCTCATCACTCAGAGTAACAACTGCTACCCCTACAGAGCCATGATGGAACTGATTCTGAATTACAGCGGCGACACCCTGAGCACCCAGTTCACGGCGGGGGGCTTCCATAAAGATACCTCCGGACTGATGGAGCAAACTCTCCTCACAGATGCCGGAAACAGGGGGTTTAGAGCTAGGGCGGCTCTAACAGCCGGCAGCCGCAAATGGGATCTGATGGGTCCTCTGCACAGCGATTTGTTCTTTCAGGATAAAATGTTGCTGAACGGTGTGGACGTGAAAATTAAACTCACCCGCAGCAAGGACGCATTTTGCCTGATGAGCGGTGCTGGAAATGAGAATTACAAACTGCACATTTTGAATGCCGCCCTGTTTGTGAAAAGGGTGAAAGTTTCACCGGGTGTCCGATTGGGGCACGCGGAAGCGCTGCTTACCGCTAACGCCAAGTACCCCATTGAGCGTGTGGGGATGAAGGTGTTCAGTATACCCGGAGGAAGCCTCGTATGCAACCAAGAAAACCTCTTCTTGGGACAGCTGCCTAAGCAGATCGTCATAGGCTTTGTCGACAACGCCGCTTTTAGCGGCAACTACACCCTAAATCCCTTCAATTTCAAACACTTCAATGTTAATTTCGTGGCCCTATACGTAGACGGGGTTCAAGTACCCTCTAAGCCCCTCCAACCCAATTATGCCGAGGAGCAGTGTGTGAGAGAGTTCATGCAGCTGGTACAAGTGACGGGAAAAGAAATGAAAGACCGGGCCCTTCTAATTAACCGTAATGAATTTTTAAACGGATATACCTTGTACGGTTTTGACCTGAGTCCTGGACAGAGTTGCGCCGACCACTATTCCCTCATAAAAACGGGAAACCTCAGAGCCGAGATCCGGTTTGCTCAACCCCTGCCAAATACTATTAATATGATCCTGTATGGAGTGTTTGACAATGTGATTGAAATCAACCACAGCAGAAACATTCTCTTTGATTATATGTGAAGATGAACACGGGGCAGATTTCGCAGTTGTTATATCGGAACAAGACCTTTCTAGACGTATACCCCAGTGATTTGCTTCCAAAGAGATTCCTCGCCAAAAGGCCCGTGGGATTAGTGGTGAACACCCACCCTCACCATTTACCGGGACAACACTGGATCGCTATCCACCTGCCACTAGAGGGACCGGGAGAATTTTTTGATTCCTACGGCATGGCCCCCGATGATCCCCGCCTTCCTAAGACCATCGCCAAGTTTTTAGAACACCAGACCGAAGAGACGGTGTTCCAGCAGAATCAGCTGCAGCACCCCCAAGCCGTGACCTGCGGGCACCACTGCGTTTTCTTTTTACAAAACCGAGCGAGGGGACTATCTTTTGACCAGATTTTAAAACTGTATTCTAACGATGTTTTGAAAAACGACCGGATGGTCATAAGGTTTGTCAGAGACAGAAAAGCCCAGCGGTGCCGGAAGCCTTACGACTTATTTCAACATGTTCAGACATGCTGCCCCCGATGTAAAAACCGCTTGTAATCCTAATACAATAAAAGAGAGAGAACGATGTATGATTCAGCGTTGTTGCGTTTATTTATTTACACAGGTTAGAAAGTTAGCCATTCAGGTTTCTTAACGAATTCTCTCGGAGGGGTCTCAGGGATGGATTCCAGCTTTAACCAGGGAGGTCTCTTGAACTGCCTTTTGGGGTGGGAACGGGGTGTCTTTGGCAGTAAGGAGGGTATTTTCAAGTTCTCCACAATTTGTCTAACGTCCATATTTCCTACAAGAGAAGTGGGTATATTTAGCTCTGCCAGAGCTTTCAAAAAAATATCCCAGCCTTGGGGTTTTCTCTTATCGGGGATGGGATTAGAATGGGTGACGCCTCTGATCAAGTCGAGGATGTTGGAGCCGGGCATGGCTTTCCCTCTATACAGAAAGGTTCCTCGATCATCCCACGCAGAGATGTCTTTATGCTGACTTAATTTATTTAGCAGAAGCTCAGCATTTTTCCTGTAGCGGCCGTGAACACCTTCCAAAATCTCTTGAATGGAAGCATCCTTTTCATGAGGAGACGGGGGTGATGGTGGTGGTGGTGGTAGAAGGTCAGGGAGAATGGGATTTTTCTCCATTTCACCCATCCTGTTTAGGGTTAGAAAGCGCTGCAGAACACCGGTGTAGAGCTTAGCCTTTTCATATTCAGACAGATCTGTCCTTAAGAGAATTTCTCTCATGTCCGAGTCCAGGCGTCTAACAGCGGCGTTTCTGATATTTTCTGGCTCTCCTCGCAAGCTTTCCAATTGTTTACTGGGAACCAGATACATTTTCTCAGCATATTCCATCCTTACTTTGTGAGGAGGCTGGTCAGGAGCGGGATCGCAAAACCGAGCAAGGGGCCGATGAAACCGCCGCTCTGTTCAATGAGGCGCTTTTTCTTTTTTAATGAGAGCTTTTTATCGCTCAGCTGCTTTATGAAGGTCTTCTTCTTTTTCAGGACCTTAAACTGCCCAGGCTTTAAGGGCACGTTGCCTCTCAAAGTATTAAGGGCTATCTCGGCAATAGCGGCTATAAGACTCTCAGAGGCACCGCATAAAATAGCTCTTCTCTGCCTGGGCCCCGCTTTAATAAGGACTTTCAAGAGGGGCAGGTTTTTCTTTATATTGGCGGACATGCTGCTGCGGCTGCCAGGGGCGGCTTAAAAGTTCGGTATATAGGAATCAGCGCCTTTTATAAGGGCCTGAAGGCTTTTTTGGAACATAGACTGCCGGAAGATCAGGAGGGAAAAGACCTGATCGCAATCTGTATGCCTCTGGTGTTGCCGCTTGTAAGTCGATGAGTAAATACTGATAGGGCCTGAAGGTGGCGTCATTAAAAGCATCTAAAAAGAAGGCTGTGTTTTTAGGATACATTTGGCGGGCCAGAATCGATATTTGCAATTTGTCTCTAGGGTTCTTGAAGAGAACTATATATTTAGCATTAAGACTGATTGTTCGGCCCTGCTTCCCGGAGCAAAATAAATTCTGAACGACATATATGATGCTCAGATTTTTATGATGACACAGCTTTGTAAAAGCCGCCTGAACAGATTCATTTTCACAAGCTTTTTCCATTAAGTCATCCAGTATCACCAGATTAACTTTATTGGGTGGAAATAAAACAGAATCATCCAGAGTTTGAGGTAAATCCTCCACAAATCGAATAAAAGAATATTTAGACATCAGTTCGTTATACAAAGGCTGCCAGCATGAATAATACCATACAACATTATCAGGTTTGACAGAAAGCACATGATCAGCATACTGCAATACATTTTTAATAAAGTAACTTTTCCCACAATTGCTAGGCCCTGCCAAAATCATGGAGAAAGGATGCTGTAGACGGGTATCCATGATTTTCAATACCCGTACGGTACAGTTTTGAAATCGTCCACAATGACCCTTTTATCATAAACAACTCTTTGTGTTTTCCTGAGGGTCTTGGTTTCTATCAGAAATTGATTTTTGTTCCTAACAATCCCGCTTTGTTCCACCACTATCTCTCGAGGGGGCTGTCCGTCCTTTTTTGAGACATATGAAAAAACCAAATCTTTCAGGCTGTTAAAGGTGATCTTATCACTGTTTGCAGAATTCAGAGTGATTCCTTTAACCTTTATACACGCAGAGTTATCCGACAATCTGTAGGCATAGCTTTTTGGACCTGCCGCTACGTACTCCGTTATCTGCTGATCTGGCGCTATCTCGCTGGTTAATTCGCCTAAATAGTCACCGGTTTGGGGGCGATAATCACCCGGCTTGCTCACAAAGATGACAGAATCCGTATCGTGATACAAACAGTTTTCCTGCAATTTATCGAGCAGCCCATAAAGTTCTAATCGGGCAAAACAAGTTGTAAAAATTGCAATGAACACGTTGGTATTAGAAGGCGGCACTATCCTGTCTTTAGTATGCTTCCAACTTACACACACCGCCTCATCATCGATAAAATCAAAAGAGGATACTTCAAATTTCTCAGAAAACAAAAGCTGGAAGAGGTGGTCTGGGTCTCTCACAATTTCTGTGTTAGGGAGGTTTACTCTCTGAGCAAATTTACCCCACAGAGAATTTAAAAACAATTTAGCAATCTGCCTTTTGGCAGGATTTTTACGTATCTGCTCAGGATCGAGCTGTATGTCTTCCTTCTCATAATAAGACTGAATGTACCTGGTTTTATCCTCATCCGTCACACACCAGTCAGGATAGCCCGAAGCCTCTTGTTTTCTCCTGAGGTGCATTTTAATGTACTCTGAAAACAGAGTGTCAGATTTTTTTTCAAAATGCCAGACTTCAAAAATTTTCAACAATTTATAACCTTTTTTTAGAGCTAAGTTCAGTTCCGGCGTGCACCACACGCCTTCCAGCGCTCTCTGATGGTCACCGTGAGAACACGGGTCTAACTGGCGGTTCTCCGCACATGTTTGGCACAGAGGAAACATTAGCTTACCTCCTATTTTTACGGGTAAAACGGGAAAATACAGCTTCCTAGGGGGTACCAGCCTCACTCTAGCCAAGCCAAAATAGTTTTCAAGATCTTCAAAATCATCATAGATGATTGTGGGGTGCCCAATCGGGTAAGCTTTCGTCTTATTGACAAAAGGGTATAGGCTGGTAAAGTCGTAATAATGAATTTGCTCTCCGGGCTGGGGTTTGTAATAGAGACGAATCGCATTCGTTCGGCCTCCGTAGAGAGCATCTCTGGGGGATAGGGGCTCTGGGAACCGGACGGCCGCAAGAAAGTTCTGAAGAGCGGGGTCTGATCTGATCATAGAAAACCATTCGTGTTCCCAAAGAACTCTAGCTTGAAAACCACATTTTTTCAAATACTGGAGCTTCCTCTGAGTAGCGTTGTAAAGAAACTCAAAAGAGGAGCCTGTCAAATCATTCCGATCTGATGGACAATAGCATACAGGACAGCCGTGGAAAAAACATCCGAGATACTCAAAGGCTATTTTTTGGTTATTTACAACCGCGTAGCCATCTAGGAAGTAAGAGCCTACCTTTACTTCCCCGCCCTTTAAGGCGTGCCTTATCTGGATATTTTCCGCTTGTTCAAGGTAGGACAGCCACTGAATGGATGCCGTTGAGAAGCGTTTAACGCTGCCGTGGTAATCCCTACAGTCGGGGATAGCAATTGTTTCAGGTTGGAGAAAGCAAAACCTGTACATTTTAAGACAGACGCTGGCTAAGGTGATGCTCTGGAACGGATCTATAGCCATGACTCGCTTTTTGTAATTTCCATCCCTATCTTCTACGAATTCCTCTGTTCTGGTCATAGAAATGATTTCATGCCTGTATCGGGTACAGGCCTCTTCCAGGATTTTAACATCCTGTTTACAATAATACTCCAATTCTTTTTGTAAATCAAAAGTCATGTTCTGGTTCTCCGCGTGCCACTTTAAAAATACCTCCTTCTCTTTAGGCTTCATTGCATCTACACCATAAAAATGGGGGGCCGGTAAGGGCCCTATGTAATCTTGGTTTGCGGCCGTGTTAAAAAAATGGGGGAAGAACCCTTTGGAACCTTCAAACCCTAGACAAGACGGCAATTTTGCTAAAGCCATGGGTAGATGGTTAAGAGAGTCAATAAATTTAATTTTTAGACTTTTCAACATGACCGCTTGCAGTTTTCCTCCTTGAGTAATTAGTTCAGGATCCAGTTTCTCTCGAATAAGTTCTCGGACTATAAAATAGCTATCATAGCCTTTTGCATTATGCGCGATAAAAACAGAATTCCTGAATGCACTATTTTTTGTGATTGTCTTAATAAATTCTGAAACGCATGAGGGCCCCCTGAAAGTGAATTCTTTATTATGTAGGGCCCATTTCTTTTTACCTTCAAACTCGGGATGTGTTTCACACTTGAGTGTCCTAGCGTGAATAAAATTGGGAATATGAATTCCCGTTTCTTGCATCGCTTCAAAATCATAAAAAACTAGCCTGGCATTCACTGTAGGTTTTTCAAGCTTCTGCATGAAGCAGAGATGATTTTCATCCCCTTTAAGGACAACTTTGCATATTCTACAACGCTTCCCTGGACAACGACCGGCGTGATCGCTTCCAACGAAGCTTTGACATCCCTTACACCATTCACGGGGGTGACAAAAGCCGTGCTGGGCCAATGCTTGATTCAAATGTTCATGCAGACAAACTTGCGATTTACAAAGAACCTTACAAATATCACAGTATCTCAATGACCCCTTATCATAGTCACACTCTCTCCTTCTGCATGCCCGGCACATGTACAAACAGCGGTGATTTTTATCATATAAAGAATGGCAGAGATTGCAGTAATTTTTTTGGCCTATGAAAGCCCTTACATTTTTAATGCCATAAAAATGATTTTCATGGAAGAACATAAAGTAGGTTTTAGGATATCTAGGTTCCTCTGTTTTAAACAGAGACCATCCTTTTTCTCCCCAGGAAAGCACCTGAATATTAATTCTGAAATGGCGTTCTACAGTGGGTAAATCTGAGAAAGCTACTTTTCTTTGAAAATCCCACCCCAGATCCATATGTAATTTTTGAGCACCAGCTAACAATTCAGCATCTGTACAATCCCCAGAATCCATAGCTCCCAATAATCCACCGGCGAAACACAAATTATGTCCTACGCTGTTGAAATCTATTAAAAAGCGCCTCTTCTTGTCAACAATCATACTGGCAGGAATAGACTTCAGCAGCCTGCGATATCCTGCTCCGCGAGGCGCCCTGATCACACTGATAAAAAGCCTCAAACCCGAATCTATACAAATCTCGGCTTTGCTTTGCAATAGATTTTCAATATGATTGAGGAAGTGTTCCGCGTTAAATTCATCTCTTCCTCTCCTAAGAGAGAAAAGAGGATTTTGCAGAATTTGGGATTCCAACCTCATCTGTACCACATCGCCATCGTCCAACTGACTCAGAAAACTATCAAGCAGGGCTTGTATTGAAGTATGTAACACCCGCACAGCTTCAGAGAACGAATCTATCTGATCTAGATTATGAAATCTAAATTCGTGTGTATAAACGCTTCCACGGAACCTAGGAAAATGCCTTTCCCACACCCTGACATTTTCGATATAGACACTAGGGGGCGCCTCTTGAGGGATCAGGGGGTTGACAGTGCTATGGGTAGGATCATTGTTTTCAGAGGACTCAGACGCCTCTCCCAGCCCCTGCCTATCCATGAGTTCAATATTTTGGGGAGAGAGTGAAGTCAGAGGCCCTGTCCACCCATTCTCTCCCTCCTCCTCCTCCTCCTCCTCTGAGGAAGAGGGAAAATTGCCTCCCCATTGCAGAAAAGGCAGTTCCCTATTCCCTTCCTCCCTTTGCATAGCCCCCGGGTTATCCTGGGGCCAGAGTTCAAAAAGGGAATCTTCACACAGGCTGTGGTGAGGGGCTGTGGTTAGTGTGGGAT
This sequence comes from Urosaurus nigricauda, assembly GCA_034509955.1. Lineage (NCBI taxonomy): Eukaryota > Metazoa > Chordata > Lepidosauria > Squamata > Phrynosomatidae > Urosaurus > Urosaurus nigricauda. The sequence goes on from JAOEGL010000001.1 coordinate 330,624,116, forward strand.
TGCTGGCATGGGGGCCTGCAGAACCCACATTTTCAAAAGAGGCTTTATTGCCTTCCACATAGAACCTTTCAGGGCTGCTATGGGGGGTTGCAGAGAATGGCTCTGGTTCCTGATCAGAGGCTACAGATGGGCTTTTTGCACTCTCAGCCTCTGGAGAGGAAGTAGGAAGTAGATTCCTTTCCCAATGCAAAAACATATGGGACTTGCTATTTCCTTGTAGAGCCCTCTCCGCTGGAAGCAGCAAAGGCCACTTATTAGGGAGGGGGTCAGGCCCAGCTATACATGATGGGGGGAAGGGCGGAGATTCCGTCCTCAATGAGGAAGGGAGGGGTCTGGGCTGACTCTGGCCCGCCTCTGTGGCTGGAGGGGTACCCTCTTCAGGCCCTTCCAAAAATGGGGAAAGCATGTGCCCAGCACCATCAATGAGGCCTGAGGCCCCCTCATTAGAAGCCCACTCAGAAAAGGGGGAGAAGGGCTCATTATCCCCCTGGGAGAAATGGGAATCCAGAGGCTGTATGATGTTTTCTTGCCTTTGCTCAGAAGCAGCAATGAGTGCTGCCTGGGGGTCTTCAGGGGGCGGGGTGTGTGGGGAGTCTCCCGTGATGACGTCACCAGCTATGCAGGAGGGGCAAGGAGGAGGAGGAGGCGTCCCCAAAATGGCTGTGAATGTGGAGGAAGGGAATGGGATCCCCACATTTCTGGGCTCCCTGGGGGCCTCTGGGACTGGTGAGGCTTGGCTGGGGATTTTTCTGGGGGATGCCGGAGGGCTGTTTGACTCTGAGCTTTCATTGCTGTTGCTTTGTGGAAATGCCCATTCCCCCTCTTCTAGGCAGGGAGGAAATGAGGATTCATGCTTTGTAATAGGCCCACCCCAACCCGCCGGCATTTCCCTATTCCCCCGCACTGCCCAGCGTTGGCCACAAGAGGTTGCTAGTGACTTATTTTCATTCTGAGTTCCCTCTTCTCCCAAAAATTGACAGCAAAAACACTTAAGACGTTTAATTTTTGACATGGCAGCAATTGCATCCCCTTCAAAGCCCTCCCTTTTGGGATCCTCACAAATTAATTTTTTTATTTTTTCCAGATTTTCTCTCAAAGCCCCCACATTATTTTCATATTTTTCAATCTTTTTCATTCCCACATGATACATTTCAATTAAAGAGACTTTAATACAGCCTGAAGTACCTTCCCCCACTTCTGTAGGCACATCAGGAACTTTTTCACCATCAGGAGATGGCCCCTCTTGCTTGTTGACTATTGGGGGCCCTATTGGTTTCTTGTCTTCCTTCGGTGTCGCTGCACGGGGATCTCGGGGTCCACTTTCGCCTCCAGAAGCTCTGCGGGCAGTCTGATTGAAGCTTGGAGAAACAGCAGGATTTTTCCCTTCCCCATTAACCTGGAAATTTGGAGCCTGCGATTGAAAGGCAGGTGCCGTAGAAACAGCTGAACTCTCTGGTCTGACAGCCGTAGCAGACCCGCGTCTTTTCTTTAGGGCTTGGGTCTCCTCTTCTCGGCTCATTCTGGGGTTTTTACCAGGAAATGGGCTGCCTCCTGTGAAATTAGGGCCGTTTTCCTTTTTTTTCATGGAAGTATCTAAATGTTAATAATAATAATAATAATAATAAGCTGTACATGTGAACAAAAAGTTGATTCCCAGCCCTAACAATAAAAGCGGCTTAAACTGGTCTTAATCTAGCAGTCTAACAGAACTTTCTAACAGAACTCATGTAAAAGCACTATTACTTTTATTAAGCCACAAAGGTCTCTACATGCAGCAGCACACATATAGCAAACAGCATGCTGCAAACAGCCTATGTGCAAATGTCACCTCCCACAAAACACAAGGCCCCCCAACATAATTTATAATTCATACCTTGCCCAAAAGAAGACCATCTCTGATTTTGATTGGCATTGCTCTTCCCCACATTGAAATGGTTATTAGCCTGCCCTGCAAAATATTACAAAAAATAAAAGGAAAATCAGCACCTGACAAAGCCTCACAGAAATTCCCCCAATAGAGACCCTTCCTACCAGAGGAAGTTTTTTTACCTTTTCCTGGAGTTCGGGGGCGCTGGCTTCCCTGGAATTGTAAAATATCTGTAGAATGTAGACTTTCAGCTGCATACAACGAATCAGTCAGATCTACCAGCTCAGCTAGATGGGGGAAAATTCAGACATTTATTTTGTGGCCTTTCCGTAGCCCCCCTCTCCATCAACCCACAGAGAAATTAATAATCATTTACCATCAGAAAATCCGCCAAAAAAAGCCATTTCAAATTTTGAATTGGAATTCTTTCTGGAATAGAAAAAAAATAATAACCCTTTCAGTCATGGGGGCCCTGGCCAGCAAGAATTCAGCATTTTAGACTCCCGCCATGAGGACGCAGGAGCCCCTTCCCTCCTTCAGCACCAGTATGTGGAGCATCAGGGTTAGGGTACAAAGTGGGACCCTTCAACCTATATATATATTTCAAATAAGACTCACCAGAGATTAACACAACGTAGAGGAGCTCGTGATCCGCCTGAGAAAGCCGATGAACGACTGGGCCTAAACATGCGTTTTTATACTTTTTCCTCAAAAAATCCCGCCCCAAACGCAACTTTCTATTGGTTCCCCTTAAATTTACAAATATTCTAAAGTTGTGATTGGCTTCGGTATGCTGACGTGATGATGACGTGTTTTGCCCCTCCATCCCAAATGTGCCCGCCTATTCTCACTGGAAAGTGGGGTATTTATTTATTTATTTATTTGCAAACTCAGCACCATCCCCCCCCCCCATCCCATTTAACAAACCCAGAAAAAATATTACCCTATTTAGTTTTCATATTTAGTTTTATTTTAAAAATATTGGTTTGACCCATAGCAGCTCCTGCTCATTATTAGCTGAAGCAATGGTTGCTAGGGAAAAGGCTTTTAAATTCCCTTTTTAATCCAGCACTGCTTAATTGCTTTAATTTTTTGAGAATATTATTACCCCCATTAAATTCTTGTTTAAAGCTTCAAATGAAGTTTTAAACCCTGGGTTTTCTCTCTTCCTTAAACAATTCCCATATTTGTGACTTTCTCCCTCTTATTTAAAGGACTCCAATAGATAGATAGATGTAAAAGTTGACCTTTCCCTATCCCATTTAACAAACCCTGAAAAATATTACCCTATTTAGTTTTCATATTTAGTTTTATTTTAAAAATATTGGTTTGGCCCATAGCAGCTCTTGCTCATTATTAGCTGAAGCAATGGTTGCTAGGGAAAAGGCTTTTAAATTCCCTTTTTAATCCAGCACTGCTTAATTGCTTTAATTTTTTGAGAATATTATTACCCCCATTAAATTCTTGTTTTAAAGCTTCAAATGAAGTTTTAAACCCTGGGTTTTCTCTCTTCCTTAAACAGTTCCCCTTTCCATTTCTCAAATTGGGGCCTGACCTGATTATGTATTTCTCTAGTTGTACCAGCTGGTGGTGATTTCCCCTTTGTAAAATTTCTTCCTTAAACATTTCTCATAGCAACCCCCCCACCCCTTCCAAAGGCAGTGGATTTTCTATTGGAAAATCCTAAAAACCTGAATCTTGTTTTTTTCATAATGTAACTTTCCCACTTCTCTCATTTAGACTGAATGCATGATGTTTTTCCTATGGAATTTGTGAATGTAAACTTTTGAACTTAGCTGCTTGGGTTCTACATGAGGCCCCCCTTTCACTCACTCACACACACACACCACACTTGTAGGGGATGGTTGTTTTCTTCAGTGCTGGCAACCCGCCCTGGGTGTGGGGGGCCAGCTGTAGCCGTTATCTCCTGGTGGGGGATGATGATTGTGTTATCACTGACTAGCAGGTCTCTTGGGGCATGAGCTACCTCACGTAGGAGACCATCCCGTCAGCCCATCATCCTGCCTGTGCGTCTTTCTTCATCACCACACACACACACAAAGAAGGAGAAAAGCGTTGCTTTAAACCTTTTATTTTATTCTTCTTCATTTATTCCTTTTCAACACAGAGATCACAAAAATTGAGATAATACGTATATTTTAAACCATGGACTAGTTTCTCAGCATAGCGTAAATACACCTTATCTTTTTCTTTAATTAACATAGCCACCGTGTATGAAGGAAATTTTGAACGTAAAATACGATTTTGTATTTTAGATGCCAGGCTCAGGTGATTCTTATTTAATGAGAGGCTATCTAGGGCCAGAGCCAGCGCAATTAACGTATGTAAAAACTTTCGCATATCGATCTTGGAACAGAGAGATTTTAAAACATCATCCATATAGCGAGTATCCCAAGATAAACAGCAATGTGACATTTGATTTCCTTCATCAAATAAGCACCCTGGACAGTTTTCCTTTAAACGTTCAAATTTTGCATATTGAAGGATGGCGTAAAATAAATTTTAACTAAGGATGCCATCATCGCCGCTCTTTTCTTTGCCGGAATTAAGTGGCTCTCTTCTATTCCCAAGCCAAATGTTTTGTTGACTTGTTCATGGGCAAGGCCTTCACCGACTTGGTCTTCTGTCACATAACAGCTGCACAATTTTCCATCACCGGCCCCGCTGTCCTGAAAGATAATATTTAAAACTAATTTTAAAACACTTTCATATAACATTTCATATGGCTGCTCCTCCTCCTTCCCACCTTCCCCCATCCTTTCATACACACCTCTTTCATCACCCTCTCTGATTCCACAGCATGTTCGGCCTCCACACAGTCTGAATTGGTCTCCTCTGCTTCATTTGAAAACAGCTGCCTGATCACCTCAGAACCTTCCAGGGCATCTTTCCTTGCAACACAGCGCTTTTTGACCGGAGGTGAATCCATACGGTGAAATGTTGTCTCAGGGGTCATCTCTGCGAAATTCAGCATTTTTTCGGGTAGGTCGTCCCAAAAGCCGCAGCAGGCCGTAGCAAGCAGTAGCGAGCAACGCTAGCAAGCAGCGGTAGCGTCCGCGAAGCCGAGACCCCTTCTCATATACCCTACTGCGCATAGGCGTTGTTCCTTCCGCCTGAACCGCATTGGACGGGTCGGAAGCGCGGGGGATTTGAGCCAATCAGCGTCGTTTACGTAAACCTTTCGGCCAATCAGCGACGCCGATTTTGAAGCCACGACCCCATGGGCGGGGCGTGGGGGAGCAAAGCGCACGCCGCGCCTTCCCCTAGCTCAGATCGCGGCGGACCTCTGGAGCGTTCACATCGGGAGGGAGAGACGAGTTCGTAGAGGTGTCACAAGCACCCCGAAAAGTTTCGTCGGCGCAAATAAAATGGCCGCCCATTCTCATCTTCGGACGCGGATCGCTGCCACGCCCTCGATCAGGTAGGGACGGGACCTTCTCCTACTGGTCGGGCGGGAGGAGCCGGGTTCAGAGAGGGGTCACACATACCCCCAAAAACAACTTGGGCCAAAAACCAAAATGGCCGACCTTTGGGGGTTCCGCCGGAACCCCCAAAGCTAGCACCCCCAAATCTAGAACCCATTCCCAACATCTGAC